>CM057811.1:69332057-69932057 GCA_030067965.1 Latrodectus elegans | reverse complement strand
CCGTTTAATTTATTTATTCATTAATACGAAGTACTGTTGTCATACGAATACCATCATACACAGCAACAAGTTTCTTAATAATTACATAGTTTTTTAATTTCCTAAATTTCGAAGAAACGTGGAGTAATTATAAGAATTATTATAATTTTATTACAACTTAGAATAATAACTAAAATTCTAAAGTTCTAGATATATCCATTGAAGTAAAATGCCAAAATAATTTTTTGATATTTATGATAATGCAAAAATATAGGATATTAGTGTTAATAGAGTGTTATATTGAAATTGTAATATTTGTATTAAAATCTATAAAAATATCCATTTCAGTTAAATGGAATATGTACATATTGTTGTCAGCCCAAAATTTAACGCAAAAAATACCAGAGATATTACAGCAAAATATTTTGAGTAGGTAACGCTTTGTAAAAAAGTAAAATGTTTTAACTTGTATTTTCTTTTTTTTGTGCCGATAATGACCAAATCAGTAGTTAGTATAACTCTATCACATATTTTATCATAAAATCAAAGAGGCTTTGGATGCATACTTGGAGGAACATTGTTCATGATCTTTTTACATATTATGAAAATTGCACATGTGCAGCAGCAGATGGGGAATCTCGGACTGGTTCTTTTGCAGGTATGGATCACATATATTCAGTTAGCAATAGATAAGGGAAAAGCATGCCGAGCCAGTAATTGAATTACATGTGTAAAGCTCTCTAAAAAGTTATGTGCCACGTGTGAACACTTATTATTTCATTGGAATATGGCTGATGACAAGCGTTTTTCTTCTGCAACATTTTATATAGGTAGTTGTTCAGTGTACTTCCAGGCCCTAATAGATGGAGGCTGAATTGATATCCAATACTACTCGAAAAAACATGATATTGAGAGCCTGATGAGTTTGGTGGTGCATGACGCAACATCCATGTTTTTACCATGTTATTTCAAAACTTGAATCCCATCTTTAAAATTTCGCCTTAGTAACCACATCGTTTCATTTCGTTACCCTTGTTCACATGTTTATTTCATCAAAGCCAGTTCAAACGGCTGAGCATCAATGCTATTGAAGTATTTGACATCTTTCTGACATTCCTTTCTGATGCAAGTGTCGTCGAAAAGCACATAAATACATCAAACCATCTATGATATATTGACTCTGATATGATAAATTTCAAATTTGTCTGAGTCATCTATCACGGTTATGAATACAGTATGTTCAAAGCAATGTCCACAAAACGGTCGAACCTGACGTTAAAAACTGTTCCCATCAATTCACCGTTTTCTACAATCTGTACCGATTTCCAATCCTAACCGGTTACAAGTTTTCGTTCAATATGATTACTGATTTCACAGAAGGATAATTTGTAATGTTTCAGCTGTTCTGTCGGAGAGAGAAAACTGCTTGAAAAATACTGTATGGCATACTCAACAAACTACAGTTACTCATAACCACAAAAAGCAATTAAAAAAAACAGTTGTCATGCATTTTATCGGTTATAACTTCCTCTTGTATATAGCATTTACAAGTAGTTCTACTATCGAAAGTTATGTGCTGATGAACAGTAACAATTGTGAGTGTACACACGTAGAATTCGCTTACTAATAAGAGTATTCTTCTATGTGTAAATCACTAAACTTTCAGTTGGCATACCCAAAATAAAGATGAAAGCCACAACTACAATAAATGTTAATCACAATATTTTATAAGACATTTTTTTCAAATGTTTAGTTAAAAAATTGTTTAATTTCAATAAAAATAATTGTTATTATGTTCAGTTAATAAGGATAAGCATCATCCTCTAGGTGCTTTCGCTTAGATTATATATTAATTTAACTAGTTTACGGCTTATAACATATTTTAATTGCTATTCTTTTACCAATATTTTTCAGTGTGTACAACAGAAGGTACAAATATGTTAAAGGAGAATTTCTAAACTGTTAATCAATTATTTTTTTCATGTTTAATCAAGGAAAAAATGTGTCCGAGTTTAAAACGTATGTGAAAATATGTGATCATAAATTCTGATATTTGGTAGAAGCGAAATTAAACATGATTTATTTCTCTAGTCCAGAAATGGGGATATCAATATTAAAGGGGAAATTCTATGAAATATAATAACCAGTTTGAATACTCCATTTGCCAAATCGATTAACTCCATTAAACCAGAAATTGAGAAAAATATAAAAAAGTATGTAAAAATTTTAATATAAACATTTTTATATTATTACGTATGGTTTTCGCAATATTAGATCCTATTATATGTTTAATATATTCTGAATATTTACAGTTACATATTCTATATATATTTTTAGAATTAAAATTTAGTAAATTTTTTTAATGGGCTTCAGCAATTTGGGAAATGAACTATTCAAAAATTGCTTTGGTAAGATTCTAAAAATTGTTAAACTATATCGAAAAATGAAGCAACTTGTTCTCTAAATCAAATAAGTGATCTTGCCATCAATTATTGTAGATGACTTCCTTTTCAACTCAGGAGCATAAAGCATTGACTAAATAGTAAGCAGAGAAAAGACACTATAATTTCATAATCGTCTTGAAACCAGTATACCATTAATCACTCTCACCAATGCTTAGAAACACTGGTAGCTTTGAACGTTCCACTCTAATTGGATTATAATAAGTGCTTATTCTCAATTTTGATGTAAATTTATGGATTGCCAAATTTTATTTACCGGTTGGTATTATATCAATCGAGATATTTGGAACCAATAATATTACTGGACTGTTTCTTTTTATATTTGGAATTGACTTATATTATTTGGCCAATAGCTGTTTTCTGACGTTATGAAAACATTTTCAACAATTGCATACTAGGTCATGACGTGTATTATTTTGAACACCTCATTTTTATATCAATTCTAAATTTTTGTTCATGCAGTAATGACCATTCTGTCATAGTTTGAAAAAATTGTAAACTGAATTATATTTTACAATAACTATAAGTCATTACGTGAACCATGTAAATTTGTGATTTTGGAACATCATTTTCATACCAAAATATACCTGCACTACGTGAAGATTAACGTACACCTTCACAAAGTTTGTCAAAAATTAGTTATTAGTGTATTCAAAAGTCTAGGAGTTATAACGCGTCAATGACTTCCTGTTTAGTTTTGCATCAATTGTCTTTGAAAGCCCGTCTTCCTGTGAGTTTTCTGCACGTATTTTCTCATAAATAAAATAATAAATAAGCAAAAATGAATAGATGGAGTTTATAAGACATTTTGTGAAAGATTCTTTGTGTTATGCTTATTATTAACTCACGAGTCAAAAATTAAATTAGAACGACGTTAAATCGTATAGCCATATCATGGAATTTCTATGAAGGAATGTGGTAATTACAAGGTAATAAGTGTCTCGTAATAAATTCAGCTCTTGCAACGGCATAAATCTTCTGGCAAAATTATTTTGCAGTGTCATCTCTTATGTTTCATCACTGTCCATAGCACCTCAAAATTAAGAGACACATTTATCATCACAAAGCTTTGTATATCAAGATCTCAAAACATTTTGAAAATTATTTTGGAATTTAATGTTAAGGATGTTTAGAAATTGAAATTTAGACGTCATTTTCATTAAATATTTCATCTTAATATTTCAAACCTTTATTCACACTCTATAACATTGATGAAAACTGAAATATTTATAATTTTCTGTTTTATTAATACTGCTACTTCTGTAACTTGAACTCTTTTAGCTATGTATACATACGAGAAATATATTTACTTCAAACTTACGTAATGCTTTCTGTTATTTAAATGACATTAGATTATATGAAAGGAAATAATGTTTGCGTTAAAATGATTCAAAATACTTTGTAGCTTTATCAAATATATAACACTTATCGAATTATTAATGGTGTATCAAACAGTTTCAAATAACTAATTTTATATTACCATTATATGATACACCAAAGAGAAAATTAACTGGTAAACCGAAAACAAATGGTCTGAATTTAAGTTGATGAAGTTAATGGAAGGAGTATGAAGCACATATCATGTCTTTAAAAGGCAAATTCTATAGTTCATTGTACTCCTTTTCGATGACTGGAATTCAAGTTTAATAATGTTATTTGTATACTCCAAATGGAAAATTTAATAGAGTTAATGCTATTCATAAAATAATTATGTTCTGTTGAAATTGTACTGACTTGTTCATGACAAATAGAGCAATAGGTTAATAAGATCATTTAATAAACTGTAAATTTATGTCAATCAAATTTTCAACAATAGCATAAGCCTATTTGTATGTTAGCATCAGAATTTGATTTAAATTAATCACAAATTGAGTTTCTAAAATATATATTCATATCCACAGAAACACAAAGAAAAAAAAATGATTGCATTTATCAAGTATTGTATTTTTATAAATTTAACATTTCTCGGTTTATTCATGTCAAGCAGAGCGTATTCTATGAAATTTTATTATTTTAAAATGTAAACTCTAAAATTAACAAGCTTTCAAAATGGATAATTTAAGAATGGAATTTTCATTTACATATTTTTTTATGATTATTGACATAAAGAGACATTATAGCATATTATTAATAATTAGGAAATTAGTATTTTATACATGCCTTTAAGTTTAAAGCTGCCCACTGTCCCAAATTCCATACGACTAAAAAAATCATTTAATCTGTAACATGAAGTTCCATATAATTATTTTCCTTAGAAAGTTACAGCCTTCCCATAATGAGAATGATGTTGCAACCTGATTGGTTAGGACGTCCTTCTCATAATCAAATGGTAGTGAGCTCAAATCTTGGCGGACCGAATATCTAGATTGCTCGCTAAAGTTGAGTGGGACACGTTAAACTGGGATTGGTCGCAATGTCCTCCTAGTGAAATGATACTTCTGGGGTTGACACATCAATGTCTTCTGAGTGTCTGCTTCTACGTAACTGGTAGAAACAAACTGAGGGATAAATACAAGGAAGGAGGCTGTTGCAACAGATATTTTATTAGCGTTCGTCTGAAAATTTTAAAAATATTTTAAAAAATGTTTCATTGTTTTCTACTAAAGCGAGATATCGAGATAACATGGCTCAAATAAATAGAAACTATAATTGATAACCGAATTATTTGATTAATTTGAGATTTGAAAAGTTTGAAATTAATTTGTTTTATTAGTAAAAAAATTAAAAAATGATTTTTTAAATTATTCTCCGATATTTTGCATAAAATTGCCTCACTTAATGATGTAGCATATTTATTAGATACTGATTTCAGCATTCGATTTGAAAATGAATTTTTATACTACCTCATTTTTGTATTTATATAAAAAATATTTCCTGGCATGGAAAATTTAGCAACGGCACATTCTTTTTTTAATTGGAAATAACTTCAAATGATCTATTTCTACAAAATAGTAATTCTATAGTACCACATTATTTTCAAACGTTTCTTTATCTTTTGGAGTATTTTCAATTTGCAATATTATTTATTTTTACTGACTTGCAAACTTTGAATTTTTGAATCTATCTATTTTTCTCTTTTGGAAGATTTTCTGAATTAACTATTCCTTGCTTCACAAGTTTATGTTCTTTTGTAACTAGGAATGGTTAATTCTTAACTATAAAAAATTATTATGTAGCTTTATAGAAATTTTTCAGAAAGTTATTGTATTATACTGAAAGTTTACTTTAGTATTTATTTTCTTTTTCTATTTATATGTATCGCAAAATAGTTTATAAAAACCTTTTAAGATCATTTTTTTAATAAATGTGAAGCTACCTAATCCTGAATGTTGTGATTCCTTTTTCTGTGAGAAGAAAAAACATTACTGGTCCAAACAACTTTAGCATTTCTATTTCTTCAGGGAAAAAGAAGAAACTCATAAATTTTTAAATTTTAAAAGGATTGATAAAAGAGGGTAATAATTTTATTTTATTTAGAGATTTCAATCTAAGAGGAATATTATTAAATCCCATTTTGTAAATTTATTAAATTGTTTGCACTATCTCATTGTTAATTAGTAACACTCTATTAAGGGATTTTAAAAACAAAATATATATTACGAATCTAAAATTTAATTTTCCTCTTAGAAAATAGAGCAGTTACCAGTAAAGAAAGCACATCATATTTTTTTTTTTAAATTTTAATTGTTCATGAATAGTTTTGTGTCATCTATAATCTAAAATTTAATAAGATCCTTTTTCACAGGTGTATAAATAACTTAATAAATTTTTTGCAACTTTATTGAATATTTTACGTTATATGTTTACATAAATCTGTATATTTTTCTCAGAATGAATTTATATTATTTAAATTAATCTCACTCTTTTGGCCAAGGAAATTTTATTTAAATATATGTCTATCCAAAATACCAATTATGAATTTTGCTTGTTTTTATAAATGGTATTTTAAGTTTATATGATTTTTTAAACTTTGAATATATATACATATATATATTTCATTCTTAAATAGTGTTCACTATTTGATATTTTTTGATCATTTTTTATGCTAAGAACATTAATATTAACTTTATACTTTACAAATTCTATGAATTTTGAATGACAAAAGGTATATTTTATGATAATATTTTGAATATATAATTTGGAATATTGGATTGATTATTAAATTTGTTAAAAAATTAAATGCAAATTTGATAAACTTTTATCTAAATCTTTCAGTTGTTTCGAGAATTTGATTCATCTTCCATTATTAAATTTTGCAAATTTTACAATTACAACTAATTGTAAACTTATGTGTACCTTTTAAATGCACTTAAACCATTAACAATCATTTTAATCCATCTTGAAATTTAAATCTGAAAATAAGAACAGAAATAAGGATATTTAGACTTACCGTTTTAAATAATTTCATTATACTGAATATTATTTATTACACAAATTTCAATTTTGCACCCACACAATTGCTATGCAATGATTAAAAAAATGATCCTCCTGTAAATATATATGTTATTATTTTTCATGCTCTATAACTTCAATTATTTTATATAATTTTAATGATTTTATATGTATTAGTTAATTGAAAATATTAATTTATTTGAATACACATAGTCAAATTTGGGTAATTTTACAAAGAAAAAATAGATTTTAATAGATCAAAGAAAAATATTTGTTTAAAGTTTAGGATAAAAATTTCTAACTAAAGAACATATTCAAATATTCGATTACATGTGAAAGCAACAGAGCTATTGCAAATAGAAAAGAAAATAAACATTTGTGCCACCCGAAAAAAAGAGTTATCTGTGTTTACTTCAAGTTTTTCACTTCATTTTACAGAAAACGCCGCCAGATAATTAAACAGAGAAATTCAGAAACGATCAAACGTTATGCAAAATTTTTTCATTACATGTTCGTTTTCAACAAAAGGATCTCAAAGAGAGAGGGAAAAAATATTACAACGAGTAAGAAAGAATGTAAAAATAAAATAGAATCACAACATGAAAGAAAAAAAAAAGATGAAATTCGTGGGAAAGAAAAAGAGTATAGTGATTTGAAGAGAAGGACAAAGTAGAGGAAAGGATTTTGAAACAAAAGTGGAAGTTGAAGTGTGGGCAGAAGGCACATAAAAGCGTAAAGCCATGAAATTCAAAAGATAATGACGCTCGCCATTTTAAGTCTTAACCGCGGGATTACTTTGCAATTTTTTCTTAAAAAATAAAATGACTGAGTCTTTTTGAATTCTTAAATTTCTCTGTTCTACAAATGTTCAGTGGAACATTTGAGAAGAGTTTTTATCTTTGATTCTCCTGGGGAAGGGCTATTATTTCTTTTCATCGGTTTTATTTTTTTAAAAATGTCTGATTATATAAAACGACTAAACTCTTTAATTCTTTAAATAAAACTTAAATGATTCCTATTTATTTCAGGTAATTTAAAAGTAGATTTTTTTTTATCTTTAAATGGAAAAAATCGATAGAATATTCATCTGTAGTTATGTGTGTGGGTCACCTTCATTAATAAAATTTATTATTTGTCAGTTACTTACTTTTATCTTATAAAAAGTAATTTCAAATTAGCTTTAACAAATTGTTAATTAAAATGTAAACTAGAATTTATTTTTTGGAATACTTTCTAATCCATGGAAAATTAGTGTCCATTTTGAGAACGCATTTCTAAGGAAATATTTGTGCCGATTTCCAAGCGATATTAATTTAGTTCACCTGGTGTTAACCAATACATTCTACTTATTAAGATATAACGACGGTCTGAAAACATACTCCCATTTACATTCGGTAACTTGCAGTTTAATACTAAAATACTTATTTTCATACTATCCGAAGTTAATGCTGAGAAATAAGTTTTATATTATTCAGTTCTATTTTATACTCTTCCTTTTTTTTCTGAATGTTACATTGCATCTATACAAACCTATATCGTAGATAATAGCGTCTTAGAATTCAAAGCAGTAGATCGCTGGTTCAAATCCTGGTTTGGGGATAGATATTTGCTTTCTTTCTTTGTGTTTGTGTTTCTTTATCACTTCACCTTCAGGCCGAAGATGACACACTTTACTAAGTGCTCCACTATATGACATGCCATCACTTCGCCAATTATAGAGCTGAATAGGAGAAAGGCCGAATGGTTGCTGGGAACTTAGAAAAAGAACATTGCAACTATTAAGTAATATGTATCGTATAAAATTGAAATTTGTATAATTTTTCTTTTGGCTCAGTGTTAATATAACACTCGTCTGTATGACGTATCACCGGTTCAATTTCAGCCATCATCAAATAATGCAAAATAATGCTACATATTTAAGTAATGTATTGATATTTATTTTTAGATTAAATAATTTTCTTTACTGTGATATGTAATATATTTTTTTTAATTTATGTAGTACACAACAACATATTGATCACAAGCAAGAATTTAATTTGTTATTAATTTTATAAGATGGTCACTCGTTTTACTAATAAGCATTCTCAAAATTAGAATTGCCTCAATTTTAATATGACTGAATATTAATAAGCATTACTTATTTAAAATTAATGTTAAAATATCTCATTAATAAAACCAAAAATGTGGAATTATTAATGTTTTAAATGTTTAAAAGTTAAAATAATTAAATTCTACTGTTAATAACATTTATTACACAGTGCAAATTCCTCATCATTCTTGTCTTTAAAATTTAAATGTTATGAAATTTCATTCAAGCTTTTAATTTTTAATTTTTAGATTCACTTCTATCATCATAAAATATTAACTTTCATGATGGAAAACTTTATTGAAGAAACTTTTAATCAAATTGTAATATGACTTACTTATGTTTATTTATTATCCCACAATACTACATTTGACTTTTGTTCTTTTCCTGTTAATATTATTAATATGAAATAATGTAGGTAAATGATTTATTATGATACTTTTAAATGTATTCATATATTTAAAATTTACTTTACTCAAAATACTTTCTTTTGCCTATTTTAAATTTTGATATAAAGTAGCATAAATTTCACGTAATGAGGATTTCTACAAAGATTTACTAAAAATTATAGAAAAGTTAAATTGAGGTATAATAATTAAAAACATATTTAAACAAAGGTAATTCTGCTTTAGAAATGTAAATATAAGTGATAACCATATTACCCCATAAATTCCTTATATTAAAGATTTATGATTGATATATATATATATATATATATATATATATATATATATATATATATATATATATATATATATATATATATATATATATATATATATATATATATATATATATATATATATATATATATATATATATATATATATATATATATATATATATATATATATATATATATATATATATATACATATATATGTATATAATTCGTGTGTGCGTTTATTAAGTATATATATAAAAGAGAATATTAAACAATATAATAGATTATGGACATATAGCTAAAACATCTAATAAATTTCCTGTATAAAGGATAAAATCTTACAATGAAAAATAAAATAATTATAGAATACCTTTTTATTGTGAAATTTCTGTAATTAATTTTTAAAGGTATTGCCCTAGCTTTATTTTAAAGAATAAAGCTAAATGCATTAATTTATTCATCAATTCATTCAGAGAAATTGAAAGCTACTTTACAAGCCCTATTTAAATTCCCAAAATAATTAGTTTTATTCATAAAGCATGTTAAAAAAATGAAATTCTGTTCCGCATTATAGCTAAAGAAATTCAAAAAATAAGAATGAAAATTATATTTTCAGCTGAAAGTGTTTTTTATTTAATAAATAGTAAAATAAACTACGCAATATTCTTTTTTTATACTACTTATAAAATAATATTAGTAGTATAAATAAGGAATAGCTTTCGAAAATATTTGAAGATATTTTAAATGAAGAAAACTTAAATAATTTCAAATTTTTTCATTTAAAATTCCATTAATTATCTCATCCAGAAAATTAATAGATAAATACAATGATAACTACTCGTGTTCCTCAGGTATGAAAGCTTATCAACTATTCCTCCTTTTATTTATTTATGTTTGAAATGTCTTCAGTCTGAGAAATTCTGTTTGTAAAATTTTTATTTTAAATGAATGTTTGCTGTTCTTTTTTCATGCATAAAAATAAATAGTTTCATAGAAATGTATGAAAATTATCAATAAAATTTAAAAAACTCTATTGATGAAAATTCTTATAAAACAAATATTGATTTATGCATTATTAGATTTATTGAATTAAATTAAATGATAAATTTAATATATTAGTTGTTTTTAAAAAGAGCATTTGCTTGCAAATCTTCTGAATTAAAAAATACTTATTCAAGATTCTGCTCCAGATCTATGTATTATTTTATATAACGTATATGAGATGCATAATGCAAAGTATTATAAAATTTAATAACAGATAAAGAATAGAAATTAATTAAAACTAATTTTTATGTATTTAATTGAATATGAACTAAATGAGAAACAATTATAATTTAAATTTTAAGAAAGTGCACAACTTAAGTATTTGATAGATTGAAAGATATTTGTTTGATTGCGAATCATTAAATTTATGTCTCAATTGAAAAAAAAATCTTCGTTCGTAACTTAAGGATGAATGGTAAACTTGACTTCTTCCGAATTGGTAAGCCATATCTACATCTTCGAAAGAATGTGATTCGGAAACAATAAAGCAACTAATTTATATCCAAATGAATGAGATTTTCAAAGCTACTCGCATAGAATAAATAAAGCGCAATTAAGCTAATGTTTCTGAATGCTGTTAGTTTTTAGAAGAAGAACTGATTGTTACAAGACAATAATGAACACAATAAAACTTTACAAGCAATTACACATTCACGCAAACATAGACACAGACAATCTCTAAAAATATATTTAAGTTGTCTTTCAGAATATTTTGCTTCTAGAAAACCAATCCAGAGTGTATAATTTGTTAGAAATATATAATAAAAATTCTACAATAATTAAATATTTAAAAACAATATCTAACGATGTTTTACTTCAGCTAACAAATTATAAGTGTATTAATGTGAAAGTGATTACTTAATCATGATTATGTTTTCTCAAGATTTTTTTTCAACAGATTTTTCCAATAATTCATAAAAAATATTCTCAGCATGTAATATAATGCTACTTTTTATTGTACAAGGTGAACAAAAATTTTTTTGTCGTTTTAATAACCCATAAGGACATGATTTATAGAGAGTATAGCCTAGTTGTTTGTCCTTGAAAAACTACCATCGTCATCCAGCGTGTTTCCAGCTGTGAAATACTCTTGTGGTTAAACACAGGGGTTTTGGGTTGAAAGTGCTTTGGGTTGAAAGTTCTTAAGTGCTTAGAGCAAGACTGTTTCATTGATGAAGGATTTTCTACCAAGATGATTGTTCAAAGAATGGAAAAGGTGTTAATATGATGGAGCAAGGTCAGGTCAATATTGAGGACGGCACAAAATTATTCAAGTCAAGTCGCTGTATGGTATTCTTTGTCACAGGCTCAAGATGCAGCCTTGCGTCATCGGCAAACAATAGTACACCGTTGTGCTTAACCAGTGTAGGCTCCTTCTGTTGGACTTCCGACTCACAATTCTCTCAAATACGTCTTACACTAATTTGCATAATTATTTTCACTTTATTGAATTGCAACTTGAAAAAAAAGTAGAAATTTTCTTGTTTACTTTATATTTGTTTAATCTAACTAAAATAATAGAAATTCCATGATGAACAATCTCTACAAAGCAAAATTTTGGCTTAAATATAAAGTTTTCATATAAATTTCATACAGTTTTCACAAACCTAGGAATGACTTTAAAATTTTGGATTAAGCAATATATTAAATTTTTTATTTATCTTAATGATTTGTATTACTTGATTAGATAAAAATTCTAGCATTTTCAGACACTTTATTTTAGAATGAATATTGTACTCTCAATATAAGTTAGTTAACATTAATGAGTTAATCTGCGTGAATGCTAAACTCCTGTCTAGGGAAATGATGCGGTGAAAGATTGTTTACTGGAAACTATGCAACATTAATCATGTATTAATATCTTAAAATTTTTGTACTTCAAATTATATTTCTTTAAATACTAAAACAAATATTTTGCAAGATTTTACTTTGATATTTCTTAGCTATAATGAAATAAACTTTAAATTGATATTGTGATATAAAATGCATTTTGTTTTTCTTTGCCATTCATCTTTTTTTGTAGTAAATATATTCATTTATCTCTATTTATTCCGTGCTGCACGGATATTTTTTTACTTAAACTTCAGCAATCATCTAAATTTTTCACTATCACTAAAACTTTAACAAAATTACAATCAAATTATAGTTTAAAAACATTAGTATTGTACGTTCACATGGTGAGTCTATATGGCAATAATTCTTGAAAAACGATTAGTTAGAAAGTGCGATGATAGCATTACTTAGCACACATGATACATTTTTTCGCAGAATTTTTGAAAAATAAATTTTATAATGGTAATTTATTTCATACTTTCAAGCAATACATTTTTAAAGTGGTTTGAAGATTAAAATTTTTGTATTTATTACTAATGAACGTGTAGAAACCATTAATAAATGGTTTGTATTAGTAAAAAAAAGTAGATGAAAAATTTGGATAATGAAAATATTTAAGTTAATATGCTATTATACGTGTTTTATTTGCATTAAAGATGAAGCAATAATTGTTTTAGTCCAATTTTGGAAATAATTGGCATAAGAAATGATTATACCACATTTATTGTTCACTTCTTTTTTAACAAGATTCGACCACTTGCAAAAGTGGTGCAAAATCTTTGATTTTACTGTTATTGAAATAAGTATTTCTCTATGGTCACAAGGAGATAATTTAATTTTGAAAACATTTACTTTCAGAAGGAACTTCATTTTTAATTGAATAGGAATATAAATATTTCTTTAACAGATAATTAAAAACAATTATATAATTCATAAATTTATTGTTCCTCTAATCTGATACGAGACTGTGTGAACTCTTTGATTTAATTTAATCAGATATATCACACCGTTTAATTAAATAATATTTAGAATTTAACTTTTAAAAAGTGTATTTATAAAGCTTCTCCATTTCACATTCAGTCATTTCACTCTGACTGTTTATTACTAAAATGTAATATCAATGGAAGTGAACAACATCAGGTATAATTATTCTAATACTTCAAGTGGTTTTGATGATATAATTGTTCTAATACTTCTAATGATTTTTTTTGCAAATAATAATAATTCCTGAAATTATGTTTTTTATTCAGTACGTAGAATTACAATGTTTTAGTTAGTAATGTGATTCACACATTTAAAATATTTTTGAGCTACAATAAAAATTATACTTTGTTTGATTGATGTAATAAGCTATTTTCAGATATCATAATAGCCTAAATTAATATTCAAATTTATATGAAATCATGCATAAAATTGGAGAAAATCTTCAGATGTTTGAAAATTTTGAAATTTTGAAACTATTTTCAGGAAAATATTAGCGTTTACGCAAAATATTTTGTAAAATATTCTTCCATCTTTACATTAAAGTACAGTGAAGTACATAAACATTTAATTTTTACTAGCGATTATATGATTAAAAGATTGTGTAATTTATTAAAGTAAAATCTACTTCTTAATTAAAACAATTATACATTTTTCGAATACATACGTTCATTAAATTCTGCAGTGTAAAGAATTTAAATTGACCATATATTTTTTGTAATTTCTAAGAATAGGCATTCTTTGATAATTGTTTGCACATTATACAAAAATAAGCTTATAAATAGATGAAACACATTATTTAACAATACATAATTTTCTTTTAAACATTTTCATTTTTTGAAATACCACATTTTTATGCACATATAAATGTTAAATTGAAATTATGTTTCGTACATTTCTAAGTAAATTAATTTAAAAAAGTTAATTTTTTCGTAAATATTAGATCTACTTTTTAAGGTTCTTTTTGTTGTCGTGTGACGGCTAGGCTGGCAATATAGGGTGCTTTGCTTCATATTTCCAACTGAACCATATTTATGTGTGGAGTCCGAATTCCTCAGTACACACATGCTATAGATACCCGTTTATAGGGTAGGCAGCCATTCACAATACACATTCCTACAATGAAAGGACAAATATAGGATAGATAGAGAGAGAAAGTTCATCCAAACCCGGACCGGGATTCAAACTCAGGACTTCTCTATCCGCAGTCAGACACGCTGACCACTAGACATGTTGGGCAGCCAAATTTTTAATATAATTACATTCTGTTATTTTTTAAAATCTACGTGAGACAAAATTTATCGGATATTAGTTAATTTTTCAATTTCTAAAATACCAGTGTATTGAGTATTATATAAAAATAATGTTATTTAATATTTAGTTAACTGCAAGAATGTGCCAATATTTTTAATATCTTATAAGTATGCTTAGTGTACTCTAAAATATTTACCGAATTAACATAATTTGTGGATAACTTTCAAGAAAATATGATATATATATATATATATATATATATATATATATATATATATATATATATATATATATATATATATATATATATATATATATATATATACCCACTTAACTCACTCATGAGATTAAAAAATTAGTGTTTTTAGGAATATAAACTATTACGGCATGTAAACGGCTCCCAAACACGACATAAAAATCCCATATAAGAGCAGCGCATACGTCCAAACAAAAGTAAAACTTCTCTGCCTTAAATGGGATTATTTTATCATCGCAATATTTTTAATGCTCGTCCATCACACAGTACTTGAACTGTGATAAGCCCCAAATCACGGTAAACGTAAGGGCTATAAAAACAACAAGGTTATAAATTCAGTTTCCTCTGCACGTCTCTTATATATATTTTATCCCTCCTTTCTTTCCGAATCTCCTCTTTTTTTGCTTTTAGCTCGAGGATCTAAAACATCAAAGAAGGATAAGCAAGATAAAGAGAGATAATACATGGTACTATAAGCTAATGTTTTCTTGTCAAAGACACTTTAAAATTAAGAATATATTTGCTGATATATATTTGGAGTTGTCAGAAATTATTGTGAATATATTTGAAGACAGTTTTTAAAAGGGTTATGTCAAAATAAATATACTGTTAATTATGCCTAATATTTTTATAATTCAAAATAATTAATTGAAAACTCTTTGCTCAATTGCACAAATGTGTTCAAAATATTTATATAATTAGGATTATTTTGTTTCAAATAATATTAATTTAACTACGCAAAAAAACAAATGAAATGTACTGTTGTATATTTGCTCATTGAGAATAAACAAAGTCAACAAAATCTGCTAAATGTAAGCAAAATACAAAACACTTAAAATGGAAGGTGTTTTAAGTGTTTTCTCTTTTCACAGACATTTTAAATTTGAAGAAAGAAAATACATTTCTATTTGTAGACATTTAATAATTAATAGCATATGAGTATATTATACATTTCTATATTTGTAGGATGTGGGATTCAGTCTGCATCCAATTTCAAAATAAATTTTATTGTTTTCATCAATACATGTATTAGAAGTTACGAAACACAAAATAATTTTATTTATTTTTTGTGTACGATATAAATATCTTGTGTGAAGCATACACAGATGACGTATTTTAAATAGTTAGCTTGATATTTATCATTTATGTCAAATTGAAATTAATTACATTATAAATTATTATTCACTTTCTAAGGCACAAATCAAGCAAAAATGTCACTAGAGTTTATGTAAAGCAAAATAAAAATTGGAGAAAAATACAAATCAAAATAATTATAATTATAAATATTATCTGGTAAATAAATAAGAAGAATTTATAAGCAAGTATAACATATATTTTGATTGCATTGTAAGATAAGGTATGGAATTCCGGTAAAGAAAAAGATTTAGATTTAAAAATAAAAATATGTTTTGAATAAATTGTCCTGCTTTATAGCGTTAAATAAGAATCACTTAAAAATCAACATTAATAAAATAAGAATATATAATAATTTTTTCTAAGATTAATTTTAATCATATTTTAATTACTATCTCCAAATAGTTAGAAATTTCTAGATGTTTCTTTCGCTTTATCTATCATAATGAAATAGAAACATAAAATTTAAAGAAATATTTTGAATTAAATATCCATGCAAATTTACAGCAAAGCTGTTGAAAAAAAATTAATGATATATATAAACCTAGGTATAATACTAACTATATCTCTACTTCTAATTTTGTCTTAAATACATAATAATTATTTATTGGATTTAAATATGTTTATTTTTATTCTCAAGTAAAACATTTTTTGAGAACTGTACTACGTATGGATAGATTTAAAAGATAAATTAAAATGTAAAATCTTAATAATAATATCAATAAAGTTTAAAATATTTAAAAGTGATATAAAATGAATGATACAAAAACTCGTTAAATATTCTCATGTATTTTATTATTATAAATTTAATTTAATTATATAAGTTAAGCAATGATAATTATTATTGAAAATGATTAGAGAATATGGATATATTAAATTTTTATTTCGAAATTTATGCTTATGGAAACTCATCACGAAGACATAATATTTTCCTACAAACTTCTCTTAAATTCCCACTTTGCATTTCTAGAATAGTTCAGATTCTCGAAAAGAAATAACAGTAAATTTGTTGATTAAATTTATACGTAGATGCCAATTGATGAATCTAAACACAAAGCGCTCTTGTGCCGAATCATTGAGAAAATATTTGCGCGTGAGTAGATTGCGAAGATCAATACCCGAGCTATGACCGAGATTCAGAATTTCAATAGACGTGGCAGCTAACCGTTGAAGAAAAAGGTAAAACGCAAGGGGAAAATGGGGGAGGTTTAGAATTTGTTGAATTGTGAGAACCTTTGAATGAAGATCCGAAAATGTGTTTGCGTGAGTTCTCGATTGAAAATCCGTTGCCCATTCCAATGCTTCCTGTGAGAATTCAAACAACCAGGATCATCCAAGCCATCCCAAACATAACGGCTAAAACTTCAATTTGAATGCCTTCAGGAGATAAATAAATTTACATCAAGGTGTGGGATTTCATACTTTTAAGAAAGAATCTATTTAATTGTGAGTTATTTACTTTTGTGAAGGAAATTTTATGTAATCAATTCATATATTTATGTATAGACTAGTTATTTTAAATATTTTGATACAATATACCATTAAAAATATTATAAATACAAAAATATAAATATTTAAATGCATATATATACACACACACACACACACACACATATATATATATATATATATATATATATATATATATATATATATATATATATGAATATATATATATATATATATATATATATATATATATATATATATATATATATATATATATATATATATATATATACACACACACAAATATATATATATATATATATATATATATATATATATATATATATATGCATTTATAATTATTATCTTCTCATGAAAATTTACTTTTTAAAATTTTAAAAGTGAAGTTGAAAACATATTTCATAGAATAAACGTAAATGAATGGGACTACTAAAACAGTAATTAAAAACATTAAAGTGCGAAATAATTTTATCATTAAGAATGAAGAATCATGAATAAGTTTGGATGAAATTATCTGTGTGTATACAAAAGTTATGTTGTAACTCTACAAAATACAATATACAACAAAAAGTGTCTCAAAGTTTTAAGCCACATACACATTTGAAACATATCTTTAATTTGGAGAATGTATAGAAAATGTTTATGTAAAATTCTAACAAACTAAATAATTTTTGACACAATAAATTTTTATCTTTGGTCAATTATTTTAGTTTGTGGATAGAAAAAATTCATTAAAATATTGTTAAACTCTTAAATAAATGAATGTTTTTTAAAATATGTAATTTGCTTTTAAAATTAATTTGCTTACACTTTTTTTTAATAAAATATATTCTATTTAAGCAGCTCTTAAATGTTATGAAAACTTTTATTCATAAATTTGTATTTAATTTCTTGATATACATTTTCATCAAAATGTAATTTATTTAAAAATATTTTATGCAATTTTATTACATAAGTGTAAAATTTTCATTAAATAATACATTCATTCAATTTGATTGTAAAAAAGTTTAAAAAAATTCTGTTTTTTCGAAATATTTTAAATATTGCATAGCTGTAATTGAAATATTTTTCACGTTACATTCATATAACCTTGTATTAATAATATTAGCTTTTATGTAAATTTAGCTAAATCTTACAGGAAATTAAAAAAAAATTCATTTTTCAAAGAAAAATTAATAAATTGGGAATTATTACAAAACTTCGTAATGTATAGTAATTAAAATTGTACAGTCATTGTAAACTTTAATTAAGATAAAATTGAAATAATTTCTATTATCATTCAACATTAAAATATAAAACTTTTCAATTCATAAATACCCGGTTCAAAGCTGTAATTGCTAACCATTATTGGTTTTATGTATACTTTTGAAATAAATTTCAGCATCGGAAGTTATTTATAATAATAAGTAAAGGTATAATATTATATATGGCTATACATATTTCAGGTTTTTTTTTTGATTATTTAAAAATTTGATGATAATTCATCATTTGCTATTTATATCTCAAAATATATAATCTCCCATATTAATATATATTTTCATTTCGAAATATTAATCTTTCACATTATAATGTTGTTAAATATACACATATTTAACATTGTACAAAAAAGTGAGTATCTAAATATTTTTTTGCATTTGTTTTCTTAAATATTTGCTAGGTTTTTCTAAAAAACAAACGTGTAATAAGAGTTTCTTAATAAAATATGAATCAACATTTATTCATGATTACTTAAAATATAAAATGGTGTTCCAATGGAACACTTCTATTAAAAATATGAGATAACATAACATTTTCAATGTTTACAGTATTTATTTTATTAAAGCGTAAATTACATGCGTAACAATGAATATTAAGCTCTTTATTTTATTCTAAGTTACATCATTCACAAGGAATTGAAATTTATTTTTAGTGTGATCTGTAGAAGATATATTATGTATGAAATAAGAAAGTATTATCACACTGTATTTTTTTAAGTATAAGAAGTTTATAAAAAATAAATTAACGGAATCATTAAAAACATTGTAGAAAGAAACATTGCTAGAATTATCTAAGCTAATATTTTACTATATATTAATGAATAGCCATGGGGATGACAAATTCTGTTTCTTACGTACAAAAATAAATAAAATATGTAATTTTACTTTTAGTGTATTTACAATCAGGATTAAATTTTTTTCTTTAAATTATACAATAAAAATAGCATTGTCTTTTCCTCCAGTTTAAGAAAATTGATATATTTTGAAGCTTTTTCATTATTTTTAGTTTGCTCTCCTTTTTCAAATAAAGAAATACTCTTTATTTCATAATCTCAACTAATGGTTTGATTGGTTTGGTATGACAAATACATCCATTCGTCTGTTCATGTACTTATATGTAGGAATGAAAGTTGTTCATTCAAAGAAAAATACTTAACTTTTTTAAGTAAATTATGTGTTTTATGTAAATGATGCATAAAGCCCAAAACTTTGTACATTAGAATTAAAATGTTATTTAAATATCATGCACTATATGATTAAAATATTGCTTAGTTATTTCGTGATTTGTGATTTCATGCAATATTACTCAGCTTATTTTCTGTATTTTATAACAATTAAAAAATAACTTTTTATATCTTTAAATTACTGAAGTTATTTTTTGACAAATTAAAGAAAAAATAATTTCATTAATATGTATTATTTACAAGCAGATTGTAAACTATTTGTTTTTCATGCTATATTTTTGAATTATTTCTTTTATCCCATGAAAAGTGTCCATAAAAATACCTAAAGCAGCAATATTGAGCATTTTGTTCACGATAATTCAGATAAAATTGTCAATTAATAATAATCCATTTGAATTTCACAAAATCACTCTTAAAAATCAAATGTAAAGAAAAAAATGGGAATTCTCTTTCACATAAAAACTTTTTCCAGCCACTTTATTTCCAAAATATGCAACAAAAAATGAAGAAAACAGAATGGATTACAATGCATTTGATCGTGTGATCTGATTAAATAATGGTTCATATATAGTTGAATAGTACTTAAGCACTTGTATTTTCTCTTTGCAATCAATTATTTGTAAGACTTCGTCCATTAAATATTTATTCCATGCACCATTTATCAGATCTAACGGAAACAAATGCATTTTAATCAGTGTATTTTTTAGTACTATCAATTATTTGTTATTTGAAACATACTAAAATGATTTTCTAATTACCTATTAATAGTGGAATATATTGAGTTTCAAATTAGCTTTAATTACTTTGTACTGCAAAATAATCCATTAAAAGCAGGTAATTTTAATGTTCAAAAGGTAATTTACATTTTGAAC
Organism: Latrodectus elegans; assembly: GCA_030067965.1. NCBI lineage: Eukaryota > Metazoa > Arthropoda > Arachnida > Araneae > Theridiidae > Latrodectus > Latrodectus elegans. The sequence goes on along the minus strand of CM057811.1, from coordinate 69,911,190 downwards.
ATTAACATACATATGTATAGTTATTTTATCCTTAAATCAATTAATCATACTTTTAATTTACAAATATTTTAGTTTACTATGAATTGGAATCTTAATTTTACTTTTTTGTCATTAAAAAATTATGAATTAAATGCACCCTGAGAAAAAATTATAAATTTAGAATGTATTCATACGTAATGTGAATTGTCATGAATTTTTTTTGATAACAATATTATACATATTTTATTGTAATAAATATAAATTTGTCTAATATATTTATTCAAAAGTATCATTTTTAATAAAAAAAAATGCATTATATCAATAAAACATATGAATATTCCCGCAACGATATAATGACGTTTTTATTAATAAAATGTTTATGTAATTTAGTAAGATGCCTAAATGAGCTTCAATAAATTTGTGTTTTCTGAAAGCCTTTTTAAGTTTGTCATTTAAGTTATCATTATTGTTAACATCAAAAATTTTCATATAAGTTAAGCCTGCTAGATATAAATTATCATTAATTAATATTTTTCTATGATTTTTAATATTTAAGTTCTAAAATCAAGAAAATCTTACAATTTTTTTTTATGCTATGAAGGCATGAATAATAATCATTCCAAACAAATTTTTTGTGAGTGTTTACATATGCATATATATTTAAATAATTAACAACGTATGTTAAAACATCAAAATTTAAAATCGAAATAAATTTTTAACTGTTTAATCGAAGTATTATTATTATTGCTGCGTATATGTTAAGTACTTATATCATGTTCGAAGTCATTTTCAAAGATTTTAAAGTGATACATCATTCTAAAATATTTACAGAATTAATCCAGGGAAGAATACAAGAACTATTTTGAATAAAGAATAAAAGTATAGAAAATTGCATAATTTTGCTGCTCATTTAAATGTTAAGCATTATTCTGTTAATTAAAAGAGTACATCACTACTACAAAATAATAAACTAATACCATTTGAATGTCAGAAAAAAGTAATTACAATGATATTTCATTAAATTTCTCCATTAAAAAAAGAAAATTTAAAACAAAAATAAAGCAAGGAATGTAATTTAGAAATGCAAGAAGAAAAAATCTTCTTAATGATTAATTTGATTTTATAAATATTATAATAATTATTCTCTTAACCAACACTTTTCTGTTATGTGTAGGAACAGTTATTAAGACAATACGCTTTTATATAAATAATTGTTTCAAACCCAGAAAAATTACAGTGAAAGAAAAATTTTTTTAAGCAAATACTGAATTATTCGTGGGGATATAATTAGTTGGGTATTGCCATAAAATATATGTTAGTAATAAATGTTTTATCTAATTCATTCTATATTTATGTATATACATACATGTAATTAAAACTTATTATAAGTTATTAGTTTAAATGAAGTAATCGTTGAAAAGGTAATAATTATTTATCTGATAATGTATTAAAAATTTAATTTTTTTAAAAAAATTAAAATGCATATAATATATAACAGAATAAAATAGAAACAATAATACTCCTCTTTAAATATAAGACAAGAAAAATAGTATCAAATGTGTCGTTTTTACACTTCAGAGAAATCAATCCAATTAAGTCAGCCGAAGTATGATTTAAAAGCATCTCACTCAAAACCCAAAATAAATTGAAGCTTTTATTACTATCAAACTATTTCATCACATTAATATCTCAAAAGCTTTGGATAAAACTAGGATGTACATAGATAAACGTGCATATCTGAATGTAAAAATACCTTGCCTTAAATGGGATTATTTTGCCGTTGCAATATTTATAATTCCCAGCCTCCAAGGAGTTTGGGATGTGATAAACCCGAAATCACGATGAAAGTAAGGGCTATAAAAACAACAAGGCAATAAATTCTCCTCTCATTGCATGTCTTTTATATTTTATTCTTACCCCAAACCGCCTTTTTTGTTCTTATTCTCAGAACTGACAACATTACGTTAAAAAGAGGGCTAAATAAACGAAGAAAAATAAAATACCTCAAGATTTTTTTTTTTTCCTTTGGGCAAGGTAATTTAAAAGGAAGAATATCTGCAAAATATTTTTTTCGCATATGAATATTTTGGATACTTTTATGGAATATTCTTAAATTTTAATTTGAATTACAATTTAATATAAGTGTTATTAATAATTTATACGTGTGTTATTATAATATTATTATAGTGCTATTATAATATTGAATATTATAATATAAGTGTTATTAAATTTTAGCTTATTTAGTTACTCTTATCACATTGATATCAACAACTCATATATAGAAAGATTTTATGTTGCAAGTTAAAATTTTAGACAATAATTACATTTCATATTTTTTCTGGTCACTGATTTAAAAAAAAAGCAATCCCCTCTGTAACATGGTATATTAGTTCCTTGCTATAGGAAACTTGTTGTAGGAGTATTGACGTAAAATGTACTTGTATGACCTCTCATAATTTTTACGAATGTTTTATTTTATTTTATATATCAATTTTTATATATCAATCACAAAATGTGAGCTTAAATACGTACAAAATTATTATCTATCGAATAGATAGTACATCACATACCTAATTTGTCAATCCTTTTAACAATTTTACTATTTTTAATGATATTCCTAAAAGCCTTATGTTTGCACTTGTTTAAAATTAGAAGATTTTTTATGAGAATTTTACCTTTGTTCCTTTTACCATTATACATAGATTTTATTTAACTTAACACCGTGACCATAACCTGTTGTTCAGGATAAATTAAAACAACAGATTATGTTTTACTCTAACAGTTTAGGTCTTTGAAGGACTCATGAATTTTTAAAAAAGTGTGCTCATATAATATATTTGAACATATTATTTAATAAACACAGCTAAATTTAGTCTAACACATATACGCCCTTTTAAATATTATCTAGTTAAGATCTTTATAAATCTTTAAATTATTTTAATGAATGCAAATGTCGAAATACTTGTAGGTTTTCAATAATTAGTTAAAGTATACATTTCTAGTTTCATAATTTTTTTATGGCGTGAAATTATAATAATATATTTTTATTAGATTAGGATATTTCTCTTTTAACTGGAAATTGTAATTTTAATTAATTTGTAAAATTGCTAACTAATATCTATTATACAGAAATATTTAAAAATATATATAGCTCTTGAATAAATTTACTGGATATTTTGCTAAATTAAGAAATATACTGAAGTGTTTCCCTACACTATTCAAAAAAAAAAAAAAAAAAATTAGGAAAATTTGTTACTAAATCACTGATGCCATAAGGTGGTAGTTAATGAAAATTGTAATTATTCAATCTAATTTATAAGTATTAGAAATTTAGTATTAGCTTAATTTACTTCAATACTGGAATTCAGCTTAGTATAATGATTTCGTATACTGGTATTTCCTTAAGCAATTATTAACAGGAATAAAATGTTAGAATACATACAATAAAATATGTTAACTAAATTTCTTTGAAGTATAAGAATTTAAAAAAAAAATTTTTAATTAAACTTAAAATTTGACAACTGAAAAAAATAAGAAACAGCTAAGATAAAAAATATTAAATTATATTTAGCAATTTATAAAATATAATTTCAGAATAAAGACACTGTTATCTAAAACTTCCCCAGAATTGTAAACAGTTGAAGAAAGATTTTCAATGGATGATTGTTAGATTTACAATTATTAAACTTTCACCTGAATCGAGTAGTATGTTACAAACACTCTTTAATCGAAATATAATCATGCAAAATTTCGTATAAAATACTCGTTCACAATATTAATTAATAAAAAATTCTAAGAAAGCTTAAATTTACTCTTTTATATTAATATGCTTAGTTTTTATACTTTTTAAGATTTCATTTTTTAAATAAAAAAAATCGATTAACATGAAATCTATATAATATTTTTAAACAAAAAATGAATTAGCAATTTATTCAATTTGACATTTCAGGTGTGTTTACTGAATTTTTATAATTTTTATTATCTTTTTATATATAAACGTAATGTTTACATGTAAATGTAAAATACTACTATTATTATTGTTTTACGGAGTAAAATATTATATATTCTTCATTATCAAAATATATGCATGACTAATTATAGCAATAATATTTTATTTTGTAAATTATAATAAACTCTTAAATTAAAGACTCATTTTATAAAATTTATTCTTAAATCAAAAACAATGCTTTAAAAAATAAATGTTTAGATAATACAGAATAACTTTATAAGCAAAAATTTCTTACAGTTGTCTTAAAAATTCTTAATGCTCATCTTATTGGATCAATTGCTTTAAACATTATGAAATTAATCAAAAGTGAATGAGAAAGAAAGTATAGACTTTCCTCTTAAAAACATGTACTTTCCTTAATCTTAACATTAAAACAGGAAAAATGGGAAAACTGGAGATGATTTTGAGCCATTTGATCGTGTGATCTGATTAGGTAACGATCTGAATGCGCTCCGATGAGAATAAAACCCACATTTTCTCTTCGTAATGAGATATTTGTTAGTCAGTCCTCCATTGATTTACTTATCTACGAAGATAAGAAGGGAAAAATAGCAAGACTACAATTGCATGGATAAAATACTTGATTTTTATTGAACTGATAAGAATATATCCGCATCATACTAAAGTTGGGTTCATAAAAAATGGATATATTTACGTGTAGGTGGGTAAGATTAAAATGATTTCATTTTGATATTCCGTTTATCTTGGAATCCGTAACAATGTGAAAAAGCATAATTAAATGAGCAGTTATTTATGGTAATGGTCTGCATACTTGAATATATTTTTTTGAAAAAAGTTTGAAATAACTAACAAATATTTCCTGGATAATAATTAGTTTTCAACATGAGATTATGTTTGATCAAGATGTTTCTTCGAAAACTTAAAAATAAGTAAAATTGTCTAATAAGCTGTTAGCTTTTGTGTGATTATACGAGTAACATAAATAAAATAATCTTTATCTTGAGTAAAATAAATTTTAAGCTATATGATGGTCAAGAGTGTGGACTATTTTAGAACACAATTATTGAAATCTTTATCAATGACTACAAATTGGATAATATAGTAGTTTTAATATTTATATCATAAAACATTTCGAAAATGCATTTGTAAATAATTTTTATTTTTTTGTGTTATTTCCATTTGAATAGAAGGGCAATAGTAATTATCTAATGTATCATTAAAATCTACAGAGAAGGAAATACAAATTATCGAATCTAGAATCCTTATTACGCTGTGCTTAAAGTATCCTGTATTTATAAAAGGGATTTAAAATATATTTTTAGAGTATATTTTGTTAAACATCCGAATAATGACCATTATTTTCTTAATCTCAGTAAAATCACTAAAATATTTTCTTTAAAAAATAGATAATGTGGCTAGTTATTTAAAGATTTCTGATATATTATAGCCAATTTTCAGTGTGATCAGCATACACAAATTTTAGGAAAACGTTCACAAAGCCGTATCATCCAAAGTTTTACAACTGTAACAATCATTAAAAAGAAGCGAAATATGAAAATATTTGTGCTAGATTTGTTTTCTAATTAAATATAACAAAATGTGGTTATTTTGAAAATTGGAATAAAAAGTATAAACAGTTTTCGCGAGTAAAAAATATTTTTTTAAACAAGACATAAAACGAGTAAGCAAAATTTAGATGTATTTAATATAACAAAATTTAATTATAAAAAACATTAGCATCATGTTACATGTAATAAAAATACTATGTAATTTTTTTAAAGCATCTTTGAAAGCTTTTAAGATTATCATAAATGTACACAAATACTGAAAGCACACAAATTGCTTTACATATATTTTATCACAAATTTTCAATCCCTTTACAAAGATAACTAAAATATTCAAGCAAATGACTGATAAAACTAATGGAACTTTCTCGGATTTTTATGAAATTTAAAAATAACTTTAGGCTATGAGAAGATACCGGGAAAAAATTAAAATTGAATTAATTCAGAATGACGTTCATAAAAATTCAAGATTTTTAAAGCAAGGTGAGCTTTTATCTTATGAAATAAATCTGCGTTAAAAGTAATATATATGTGTGTGTGTGTGTGTGTGTATGTATATATGAATTATATATATATATATATACATATATATATATATATATATATATATATATATATATATATATATATATATATTATGAATATTAAGGTATTTAAGCAATACTCATTCATTTTAAAAGGTGTCAAAATTATTGATTAGTATCTCAATATAAAGAAAAGTGTAGATTTTGCATTTTAAATATATTCAAGCAGCAAACATTCTTATGTCTAAAATTTTTAATCGGAGATTTCGTAAGTAGGATTCAACAGTTTTTGAAATAAGAAGACAAATTTTTAAAAACTAATTATAAATCCACTCCCATCTAACATTTTTAATATTTAAGAATAAGGTAAACAATGTAGCAAATAGTTTAAATCAAAATTTCCGTTAGCATTAAAATATATAAAGTTATTTCAGTTCAATCAAATATAACTGAAGCATATTTATTTTGCAAAGCAAATAGGTGTTTCATAAACGTGCAGACATATTATCCCTATTTAATTACTATATATGTATTTATCAGCTTACACAATGCCCTCTGACATTTCACAAATCCGAACAATTATTAATGCTTCATATATTAAATTATAGTGTGTTGATCTAAAATTATAATTTGCATATATAAATACATTAAACACTTCTTTAACTTGTATAATCAGATGATAATTTAGAAACAGTTTAGTCGACAGTAGTAAATGTATCTTTTTTATTTTCTGTTAGATACTTTCGTTTTCTACAATCTGGAATTTATTAAATATTTTTTGTAATAAACTTAGAACTAGATACTATTTTTAACTATATTTATTTTAGTACTTAAAACAAATTAAATTTATTTTAACAAGGATTATCCATGAAAAAACTGTTAGTTTAAATGCATTATTTTCTTTTGGATGGATATATGTTACAACTAACTAATTTATATGTTTGATTAGAAAGTTAAAAAAAAATGTATAAATTGCTTATATTTGGAAATAAAGAATGGTTTTTAATATGAATTTCTTTTCATGTAAAAAATACTATAAATGAAATGTTTTGTTATTATTTGAGATCATTAGAAACATATTGCTCGGAATAAATCTGTACAATCTTTGTATGCCTGTCTCATTATGAGTATATATATATATATATATATAAATATATCTGTGTGTGTATGTATATATATATATATAAATATATCTGTGTGTGTATGTATATATATATATATATATATCTGTGTATATATATATATATATATTTTTATATATATATATATATATATATATATATATATATATATCTATATATATATATATATATATATGTATGTATGTATATATATATATATATATATATATATATATATATATATATATATATATATATATATATATATATATATATATATATATATTATATATATATATGTTTTGAAATAAACTAAAACTTATCTTATTATTTATAATTAACTGAAATAAAATATTTTCTTTTAAATTACAATTAATTTAATTTGTAAGTTAATTATTCTCAAATGAAAGACTTGCTAAAAGTGTGTTTCTACTTTCAAATTTTTTTCACAAATTTTTGTATTTCTATTTTATTTACATATTAACGCTTTAAACCTGATATTGATCTTTATTCGAGATCGCAGATTGCTCTACTTTTGTAAGCAATTAACACAGGGAGCAAAGTTTAAATTAAACAGCAGCAGCAAAATAAAGCAAATGTAAAGCAAAATTTTGGAACGCATCTTCTAGATTTATTCAGCAGTAGTTTGATGCGCGATCAATGTTTCGAGCATGCAGTGACTTAGAATTTCAATAGACATCGCTTCAAGTTATTGAACATGGTTTAAAATGCAGGGGGTGTGTGGGACCTGGCGGAGCAGCTTGATGTTAGTGAATTGTGAGAGCATTTGAATAAATAGCTAAGATTTATTTTAGTCCAGATTTGATAAAATATTCGATGGCTATTCGAAAGATCCTCTGAATGGTGCTTAGCGTTGGTATCAATTTAATGATGGAATTAAAGGCACATTCAAATGTTTGAACAAAAGTTGAATGCAATGGTACAATATGTCCCAAAATTTAAATGATAATTCCAACTAATTGTTTATTCTTTAATCCCAGATTATTTATACAATAGAATTCAACAAGGAATATCTTTAATATTATGCTAGTTAATAAATATTTTCTTTGTTAGCTGAAGTTAACATTTAAATAGAAGTTAACGAATTAAAAAGTTTGCAGTAGATAATATTGAAATATTATTTTTTTCTAGTTTTGCAATAAGTAAATTTAAATTTTCAGGTGTAACAAAGAACTTAAATACTTATTTACTTCACAATGATAAATCTAGAAAAAATACTGAATCAAAATTTTATATTCATTCATTAAATATTTCATATTTTTTAAGAAATATTCTCTAAAGTATACAATATTTTCTTTATTTGTTAAATTCATCCATATGGTAAACTTTTATTTGAAAAGTAAAATTAAACATAAATTTATTATATATTTTAAAAATGAAGTAGCTCTAAGGTAGTAACATAAAATATTACTGAAATTGAAGCATTAATAGAAAAATGTAGATAAAAATATTTTCAATCATCATTTTTGTATGCAAATGCAATAATTAACTTCTAATCTAGGAATATACAAAGCTTTATTTTTATTCAGAATATAAGAAAAGAAAAGTAATTATATAATTTTAATGGTAGAGAAGTTTTTATAGCCTCATTTATTTAATATGTAGAAATCAAAGATATCACTAAAGATATGTCATAGATCAACTGAAGAACATAATAAAAATGAACCATTGAAAATGATGTTAGCTGAATACATCATCATTTATCTCTTATTATTTGAATACACTTTTAATTTGATTTAAAACAATAAGTAAGTTATTAAAAACTGGCATTAAATGTTTGCTTATATTTTAAGATCTATCTTTAACACCTAAATTAATAAATGATATTGTTTATTCGTTGACAATTAAGTAATCCATAATTAATTCCTTGACAGAAAGTGTTCTAAAATAAGTTCTAATGTTCAATATGTTTCAAAATTACTACTGCCATTAAAAATAGCATTAGTTTATTAAATACTTTTTCGGAATAGATGCCGTATAATCCAGGATAGCAAATATGGAATTTTTTGGCAATGGAGGAATGTTACCAAGTAGGCATGCTAGGACATGCGCAATGAGACAACTAATTGATTTATCAAAATAGAAATCTCTGCATACTTCCGATAGGTCTTTATATCTAGGATGTAATACAAACCAAGTTGCCAAATAGATTAGAAGATCTACCTTAAAGCCACCAGGTTCAGAATTTGGCAACATGGATTATACAGCATCTGGGCCTATTTCTTCTTATATCAGTATATTCTTATAAAATATTAATATCTTTTTCATTTATTAGGATAATTTATCGATATAATTTATTTCAAATATTCAATTCATACCAATTTTTATTTTAATTTTAATTTAAGATGAATTAATTCCTCAATTTTTCATAAAAAAAACTTTACTTATTTATTTTAATTTAATCGACTATAGTATTTTCACATTCATTTAAATTCATAATTTTATGCCAGCAAGTTTATTTAAATAACTTTTATATTCTTATATGATTTTCTTTTTAAACAATTTTTAATTCAATTATTTTATTAATATATTTGTCTTATAAATATATTCTTCTGTATGTAGTTTTCCCAATTTAATGTCTCAAATTTTATTTTTTAAAATTCTGACTTATTCAACATTGCTCATTATATTCCACTTTCTTATTTTACTTACTATTTTAATGATATTTAGATACATAATAAAATGTTCCTATTAAATAACATGAATTGTTTCGGTTTGATTGGTAACTGGATTTCATATCCGCATTAAAATAATTACCATATATTCATGAATGGGTTCATAAAAGTATATGTATTCATGCATAACAATATGGGTGATATTACCTCCAAATTTATATTGTAAACAAATTAAGTTAAAAAGTTAGAATACAAGTTTTAAAGAATACATTGTGTGCTCGTATATAAACAAATATTGCGAATCAAAATTAAATACTTCCATATCAACAGCAAAAATTAAAACAAAATTATATCAATAAATCTTTTTCTGTAATTCCATTGTTATTAAGAACATTTCTAGTTTTTGTTCATAATGGCTTAGAGTTATTCAATTAAGATATATTCAAGTACTATATATTCAACATTTTTTTTAGATTTAAAATATTAAAAAAATTAATATCTTTTTAATTATAGTGCAGTTACTCATACAGAGATTAATTTTTGAAAAATACAGCAACATACATGCAAGCATCCATTCCTATTAGTTTCAAAACATTTTAATCAAGATTTCAGGTGGAGAAAAATCTATAACATTTTTTATAGTATTAACTATAATCTGAAATTTGAAAAAACATTTAAATTTACTTCTACAAAATGGTATTAATGAATAATTAAAAAATTCTATTGTCGTATATTTTGCTATAAAATTCAGGAAATAAAATATTTAAATATCAGAAAGTAAGAAAGAACTTCTGAAATAACATCCTAAATAATTATGAAGATTCAACAACTGAAATATTTGAACCGCTATAATAGAATTGTAAAATACTGAAAATGGAAAATTATTAAAAAAATAATGAAATTTTTCCTATATCTTAATTAAAGATATTAATAGTTGTATAATACTTAAGGATTGTTGCTTTAAAAATTTAAAACAAAAATTTGTTACGTACTTTTAATGATTTTTTTTAAAAATTATATAGATAAAAATATTAAAAATATAAAATTTATAAATCTTAACGAAATTTATTCCTTTTAAATGATTATCATGCTAATTAAAAATTGAAAAAAATATAAGAAAAATATAAAAATTTTAATAAGGATTGAATTTACATACATCAGAAATCTCTATCTTGATTGTGCAAATGAATTGACTGAAGGTAAAGCTACTCAGAAACTTTTATTTCTATAATGCAATAAAAGCAAAATGATTATTCAATACATTTAAAATGAAACTTATGAAAGGTTTTTATAAGAAGCGTTTATAAATGGATTTCTCCAGCCCCTCATTCTTTATAACTTTTTCTGTTATTTTTCTATTCAAAATTTTAATATATTTCAATTTCTTTTTCATAATATTTTTTTCTTTCTTTAGGTCTGATATATTAATCATTCATATAGATTTCATGTATTACTATGCATTCAGAACACATCATTCGCATCAAATGTTTTTACAAAATTTAAAATTTTGTAGTATCTTGCAGTCTATTTTGTTAATTTAATGTATAAAAAATAAGTTATATGCTTTTCTATCCTGTGATTTATTAGAAATTGATTTTCTTTCTTTTTGATATTAATTTCTGCAGAGTTTTAAAATTCAAAGCCAAATGTATTATTACTTAATTCATTATTATTAATTTATTTTTGATTTTTTAAAAGTATGATCTAAATTTAAATAATAAAAACATATCAATAATTGATTTTCCTTTTTGTTGAAAAATATTTTGAATATTTGTCTTATTTTAAAGATAGCAATACGTTGAATTCTTGGAAAATATTACACAACTTATAGATTCTTATTAAAATGTTTTTGTTCACGAAAATTGCTGTTCATTGAAAATAATAGATTAATATAACAGCCTTAAAATTAAAAATATATTGCTTTTATTATTATTATTATGTTCTAAGATTATAAATAAGCTGTTTATTATTTAATTATATCAAATGCATATGCTAATCATTCTTCGAAGTTTGTCATACTTAATTGCAACAAAAATCAATATTTAACATTCTGTTGAGATTTTTTTCTTTTCATTTTTATTGATTATAAAATATTAGTTAAATAAAATAAAATTAATTTCTAATAGTATCAATAAAATATTCTATTCTGCTTACTTCTATCATAAATATTATTTTATATTAAAAAGATTTTTTAAGTGAATCTGATAATATATTAGTCGTTTTTTTTTTAAAAGAATCAAGAGATAATTTAGAGTATTGAAATTTTTCTTTTGTCTCAGAATATTTTATAGATTTAAATAACTAACAAAATTTGTATCAACAGTATGATAACTCATTTATATTTCTAAAACTAATCTAAACTTGTGTTTTATTTCTCGTTATATAAAATGCATACTTCACATAAGAAAAGAAAATGATTTTATTAAGTTAAGGAAACATACACATATACAATAATATACTTGTGTTCTTAATAGGTTTTACATCATTCCTAAATTAAGAGAACAAGTTTCTGTAAAATATCTCTCAGCCTGCACTCATTATTTATTTGACTGAAAATAATGAAAAGACATATTTATAAGTGTTAATTGAATTCGGATTTGACAATTTATTTTGCTAGCAATAATGGACAATATTTCGTTTATTAGACTAAACTAATAAGTAAGGAAACTGTTTGGTGTGAAATATCTAGAATCCTTTTTTATGACATACATATGTATATTTTAATTAATGAAGATCATTAAATTTAATTATTTTCTAGTAAACATTATTTACTTTTGAAAAGAATTTTCCCACACATTCAAATAATTTATAAGTAGTTTAGTTTGATTTAAAAATTATTTAAAGTTAGTTATTAAAAAGTAAAAGATAAATTAAAGAAATTATTATTATAATGTTTAATTTTTAAAGTATATATAATATTATTTGATTTAAAAATTAAACTTTAATAAGTAATTTATTTGATTTTGTGTGTATGCCAGCTTTATTTTAACTATGGAAATAGTTTGTGTATTTTATATTGCAAAAAGTGGCAAAATATAACTGTTCCTGAAACACTCATTGTTTTTCCAAAGAAATACTATATAGTTTCAAATTAAATACTATCAAATGTTTAAAAATAAATGAAATTAAAATACATCAACTTTATGAAAAAACTGATGCAGTATTAAATTTTAAGCTCATTCTTTATATATAAATTTTATTGATATATTTATCTTTCAAGAAGACAAAAGCAATATTTTCTATTATCAATACAATATCATTATTATTTTTTAACTCTCATAGTCCCATTTTTTTTCAAACTTAAAACTGTACTAGCAACACATTTATTTAAACATTATCAAATAGTTCGTAAAAATTTATCAGTACAATGTGTAAACGCAAGTTTATATTGGGTCAAAATAAAAAATGTGCACCTTTTTGGAATAAAACAAAATTTAAATTTTTCGTAATGTCAAATTACTTTATCGGGTAATCTAATCGCGATTATTATTAATGAATTCTTGCCAGCAGGAGAGTAATTTGTAAATCTCATTTTTTAAAAATTTCTCAATTCATTCTAAGTATGAAAACAGTTGCTTGATTGATTTCTTCTTCATTTGTAAAAGTTTTCTGCTTCAAATATTTCTGTAAGGGAAAAAAAGGATAGTTAGAGGGCAATAAGTCCGAAACATATGGTGTATGGAATAGAATTTTCCAGCCTAGTTGGGCAATTTTTCGACAAACATTTTCCTTGGCCTCTTTCTTGGAACATCAAATCTCTTTTCTTGAAGTGTCTTAAAGCCTCTTTTCTTGAAGTGTTCCCTTTAAATTGTCCAGTTGTTGAAAATTCTTTTCTTCATTTATTTTGCTTTATGTTCAATTTTTAATGCTCCTAGTGCATTGGTTCTCAAATGCCCGACCACATGCACAACATTCTCTTATTCGAAATCAAATTTTTCGAATTATGAAGGACTAGGTTTTCCGCCCAATATACTCATTTCGTTCAATGATATTTTCGTACAGTTATTTCTCTATTCATTCCCAGTTGTCCTCGGATTCAAGAAGGGTTTGATATTGTTCCGAAAAAAACAAAGATAGACATATGGTGACGCGGTCATGAAAATTACTCTGATTTAATTCATTTGGCGCCCATTTTGAATATTTCTGCAATCCCATATTTCGAATTTAGTTTTGTAGTTTGTTGAGCTCAATTAATCCTTCTGCGATCACCAAAGTCGTCAGGAAGATAACTTGATCAAATATAGTTTTAACATCGTAATCCTTCCACGGACTGAACTTTCCGATAGACCTAATATTTAGTTTTAATTACTAGATGTAAAATGTATTTCCTACATTCGCTTATAACTTTTATCTTATTGAAAAATCACATATATTTAAACAAATTCACATGTATATGAAAAATCAATTTTTAAGCTTTAATACTTCAAAACTGCCGTTAATTATAAAAATAAAGTAGATCATTCTTGATTTCATAATATTTTTTCACATTCTCGTGATGATAAAGCAAAATATACTTATAGATAAAATTTAATTCTGACAGTAAAAAAGGAATTCATGATTAAATACAGTATTTTTTAAAAGAGAGAATATTTTATAGTCAATACCTATCTCCATTTAGGTAATACTATACTAATTTGAATAAAATTATTGTACTGCAGTGTTATGAAAACATTTTATTTTAAATCTCATGAATTTATATGCTTAATGAAATAAAATAACATTAGCATATGTTACATATTTCTTAATAAAATGAGTAATGAAATTGCTCATGTAAAATTTCTATTTAGATATTTCTTTAATAATTAATCTAATATAATTTAATGCACCACATCAAAAATTCTCTTTATAAAAAATGTGTGTTACAGTATGATAAATTTTAGATTTAAATAAATCTGATAAATTTGAGAAATTTAAAAAAATTAAGTAATATTAAAAAATTGAAACAAACACTAAATTTTAAAAAAATGTTTATTTTTTTAAATGTTGTAATTGTTTTAGGCAAAATTAAATAATAATAGAAACAAATTTAATATAATTCATCTTCAAGGAAAAATAAATGTATTTTTTTATAAAATATTAAACACTATTCTTAATAAATTTCATAGCTACTTTACATTCAATATGAAAAAAATGGAAGTGTTAGAACAAAAATTAAATTATTGAGAGCAAAAATTAAGATTTTTAATATTTTTTAAAATTAAAAAAGGCTTATAATAAATCACTATATGAAAACTTTCTTTCTGACTTTCTTTCTAAACTTTCTTTCTGAAATTCTATTTAATATGATTGTATTCTACCTTTCCTTTAACTGCTAATTTTGCAAATCTCATTTAATATAACTTTAGTCGAATACCAAACAGTTTATCTTTAACTGATAAGTTTTAAATTATATTTTAATGATTAAACCATTAAGAAAAATCAAAACATCGCAGTTCTAATTTCATAAACCTAACATATCTTCATTGATAAAACTCAAACTAAAAACTCAGTATTTTTTATTTCCTTTTATTGCTTATATTTATATATATATATATATATATATATATATATATATATATATATATATATATATATATATATATATATATATATATATATATATATATATATATATATATATATATATATATATATATATATATATATATATACATATATATATATATGATCTTTTTCTGAGACTTGAGAATATATTTTATAATATTAAGTAACACGCGCGCGCGGGATTTTGTCTTTAACTGGAATATTGCCAAGTAGATCTGCTAAGCGCTTAGCAAAGAAAACTTAAAATGTATGCCACCCACCAAATGTAAAGTGTATAAAGATACAGAAAATAATTCATTGCTATTCATTTAGAGAATAATTGAAATAAGAGATATTAAAACGACCAAGAAATTTAATAAGTATGTTTCATTCATTTAATTCAGTTTCAATGAAATACGTTGTTTTTAATTTACAAAGAATGTATAGAATATTTCCTTATACTTTGTCAAAGAAAAAAATTTTAGAACATAAAGTAAACTGGCATATTTAATATGCTTTCCAATTTTTAGTCTTCTAAATTGAGATTAAAATGTATACGGCCACCTACCCCGTTAAATACTGTTGGATATAAATACTAGGTAAAAAAATACGTTCAGCAAACTGTTTAAAAAAATGCAAAGAACAATTATAAACCTATCCAATAGTTCTAAACTTTTGACTCACCAATATCATATGTTTACAATTTGTAAATGATTTCTCTAGGGAAAGTGTAATTATGGTCAAATTGTCTGGCGAAATGGAAAAAAAATGCATTGAATATAATATATGAAAACATGCATTTAAATTGAATAATGAACTATCTCTTTTATTCTACATTAAATTTTTAGAAAACATGTAGTTCTATGCAGAAAATAAAATGTACAATTTAAAAAGAATATCTATAATGCTTTTCCTTTAAGAAAGAAAAAGGAACACTTCGAAAATAAGAAAAGTAAGCTTTTAAGATTAGCTTGAAATAAATTTAAAAAGGAAATATCATTTCAGCTTCACATTTGTCTTTGTTTCTAAGAGCAAATCTCATTTACAATTTGTGTCTCTTCTTACTTATCTAATTAAACTGAAATTTAATGCATGTTATTGAAGAATGTTATGCAACAAAAGTGGCGATAGGTTTAATACTAAGAAGAATCAAAATTTAATAACAGCCTATGCATTGTAATATCTCACTCAATCATAATTAATGTAAAAAAAACATGCATACATGCATACATAACTATGTGGGGAGACCCCGGACTGTACCTTAAGGTTAACGGGCGTGGTTCCAACACCTAGTATGTTCCAAACCACTGCGTGGTCCGTGATGGCGCCACCATCGTGGACTTTAACAAGGCAAAGAAATTGTGCTTACAAATTAGTAGCAAGAAGTAATAAAACATTTTAAGGTACTTTAAGCCCTGTGTTGAACATCAAGCAATAGCATTAAAATTTTTCTCTGAGTTTGAAATAAAATATAACATGATGACACATACAACAAACAATGGAGAAACAATTACAATCAATGAAAATATAGTTAAAAATTTCTAGGATAATTATGCCATTTATGGCAAACACACACACACACACATCATATGCATTGAAAGCTTTATTATAAATAGTATGGACACTTAATTATGAAAAAAAAGGCATGATACGAAAGTTGATAACTATGTAAAGGCAGGCAGCTTATACAGGTTTAACAAGCACCGTAGCTTTTAAAAGCATTTTAAATTCAAAAAATATTTAAACGGTTTCCAAGGTACTAAAAGGGAATAGGATTAAAAAAGTTTGTAAAATTCTAAAGCAGGCTCATAATGTTCGAAAAGTTCAAACATTTCAGAACATAAAGTCCATAAATTTCATTAAGTTCATAAAAAAAAAAATTTATACACCATTACTAATTGTGGAAGAAAGTTAACTTTAAGAATAGTTTCCTGACTCGTCTGTGAATTCTCTTAGATCGTCTGCGGTAGCATGGGCTAAATCCTGACAAAGTTCTAATCCTCGTTTGTTGATATGAATCATTAGCTTTGTGAGGAGTAATCTGCGGTGACGATCTTTCAACCAGAATCTGAGGAACTTCATGCTGGTCTGTTGGGAGTTCTAATTTAGGTGGTATTTCTCAGTCTCTGGGCACTCTAGGATATAGTGGAAAGGATCCCCTTGGGCTCCACAGATGCAGGTGGATGAAACAATGCATAACAACATTGGTAGATACATAAAAAAATGTCGTAATTAGATGCAATTGTTTCTTTTTAGAGACGCCAAGAACACTTTACTTGATAGACAGTAACCAATCATTTAAAGCAAAACAAATAAGCTTCGTGAGATAATCAAGAGATGAACAAGGGTTCTTTAAAATACAATAATTTTTAGAGATGTTATTTTTTCTGACTTTCTTTCATTGAGCCTTAGTTAAATATAAATAATATGATATTGGTTTATATTTTATTCCCGCCTGGAGAGGGTGAACTGAAAAATACGGGTGTAGTTATGAAGAAATTTTTTAAACTGCACTACCCTGCACAAAATATGTTACTTCTTCTCTATTGACTAACATGCACAGCTTTTTATTATAAAGTACTTAAAAATAAAAATAATACATTTTCTTTTTTAATCGTGTTAATTTATAAATTTTAATGCATAATATAATCCTCGTAATGTTGTTAACAGTACACATGGATGTTAGAATCATCTAAGCGGTACAATGTGATACGATAACACGATAATTTATACCTATGGAAATATTTTTAAGATTTGAAATAAGTTTTCACTGTTTCTTTTTTTTATTTTTATTTTGCTTTAATGTAACTGATTCTTCAGTTTCATTTTTATTTCCAATTTTAACGTTTTCACTTGATAAAGTTATGTAGAGAAGCAGAGTCATTGCAGATAAATATTTATGTTTTATTAGAAAAACTGTCCAAATTTATTTCAAATTATAATATATTTTGGTAAAGTATATGAAACATTTTAAGCCAATAGATGAAAATAACAGATTTATGATACTTTAACATAGAACTTAACTTTAATTGCAAGAAATCTGGGCTTTAATTTTCAAAACTGTTTCCTATAACTTTTTTTTGGTTATTTATAATCATAAGCTGAAACCGCCATGTACGCATGCGTATGTATATTTAAAAATATATAAATATAAGATTAAAAAAATCATTATAACATTAAGTATACTTTATTGCAAAGCTATACATAAAATGTTTGCATCCTCGGTTTTTTCTTTTATTTTAATTTTAAAATATATAAAACAAATAGTGATTATATATTGTTTATAAGCAATTATTAAAACTGTAAATAATGATATATAGTTAAAATTAAAATTGGTGAATATTAAAATAATTTCAATTATTGCAATAATTCCAATATTTAATGTAATAATAATATTATAAGATATAACAATAGACACTAATAAATTATAAGATATTGCGGACCATTCAAATAACTTTACCATACTGTCAGCTTTTAGAATGCTGCATATTTCATGACGACATGACTGAACCAAGATATGAAAACCAAGTTTCAGTAATGAAGCTAAGTTTTAAAAGCAACAGCCCAGTAATATCAATGCCCATTCTATTAAATTTAGGGTTTCGAATATATAACGGAAAAATAATTTAAATAGTGTAGATTGTTTTCTAAATAGATAAAAATAAAATTCTGCACTTAACATATAGTTCCCTATACTTTAAGTGCAGCACTTTATTTTTTTATCAATTTTATTAATACTTTTATCTTATACCTTCATTTAACTGTACAAAAATCCATCTAAAACCTTTTATTCACTCTTTTATAACGTGAACAGGATATAGGAATCAAAAAGCTGAAAAGTGAAAAAATGTCAGGAAAATATATTGGTAATGTTCTTCCTCATTCTCCCTTTCCGATAACCAAAAAGGCGTTTAGATATGAAAAAAGATTAAGAAAATACTTTTGAAAGATGAAAAGGCACGCCTAAATTGAGATTGGCTTTGCTATAGCAGAAAAATTTACTTTTGAATTTTCATTCGATGAGAAATAAGTTTCACGGCGTGTGATAGGAAGGCTCGTGTGACAGGTAGGGACGCGTAAAATGGGAGCGTTAGCTCCAAGAACGAATAAAGTATCTTAAGTAATTGAATTTTCATTCTTTCTTTTTTTATGGGCAACGTTTATCCGATTAATAGGATGGAAGAAGATGAGTTAAGAAAACATACTTCATTTGTTACCAAATGTACCACAATAAGTAGCTCCACACAGTGGTAGATTTTAAAACTCAATATTTAAGTAAATTGGCCCCATCAATAACTTTCTTCACATTTTTAATCGAACATACTATTTCTTTAAGAATATTTCTTCGTATAGATGTTAATTACGATTTATATATCTTGAAATGCTTGTCTATATTTTCATTTTTTTTTTAAATTTGCAATGACGTATAAAGGTTTTAAAAAATAAATAAATGCAAATAAATATTTTAATCAGGAAGAATAATTTATCATTAAAATATGCACAAGAAATGAAAAAATCTATATTTGAAACATTAATTGCTTATTTTGAAACTTTTAAAATTTACTAAAATGTAACCAAGAATATCTTATAAATATTTTAACAAAAAGAAATATTTATTTTTTTGTTATATAAATCCTAAGATTTCTTTTTTTATTTACATTAAACTTGTTAAAAAATAGTAAAAATTTTGTAAAAAATAAAAAAATAAAAAAAATAAAAAAAATTTTGTTAAAAAATAGTATTATGTTATTGTAAAACTTATAGAGTAATATATAAAGATGTAATCAAAATTTATTTGATGCCAGGATTTTTACTCTATCATACATGCTTATAAAAGATTAAAAGCAGAGACGCAAATGTTTTTAAGTGAAATTGATAAATGTCTGAACCAGTTTATAGATTTAATTAAAAATAACTTTAAAAAATTAAATTTAAAACAATGTTCTGTGTATATATTTAATAATAACTAACTTTCTTGATAGTTTTATTTTGTTGTATATTTTATGGGGAAACTAAATGAAAAAATATTTGCATAAATCTTTGTATTTATCAAAACTATTATTTCTTTTGACAGAGAAAAATTATCATATGTTAAACTATTATAAAAAATATTTTAAAATCTACATTTAGTTAAAGCTAAATATATTTACTTCTTGCTGCATTAAAATAAGTTTGCAATATTTATACTATAGTTTTAAAATAGTTTAGTCAGATTTATATGTGACCAAATGATAAATACATTTATTTTATGAATATTCATTTCTCTAAGAGTTAAAGTTTAGGAACTAAAAAATTATTTATAATTGTTTTATTTTTATTTTTGCAGTAATTCAGTATTTCACTATTACTTTTAAATGTATCCAACAAACCTTAAAATTATGAAAAGATTTTCTTGTATAGTTTATAAAAGCCTAATAAATATTCAAATACAAAAAAATCCTAAATTAAAATTACCAAATTCTCATAAATTGTCATTGATATGATTGATCAATCTCTGATGAAAAAGATAAATATTAGCTTTCCTTTTTTTATAAAATACTAGAAGATTTCATGATGGTGAATGCAATAAAGATATTAGAAAACTGTCTAATAAATTAGAGATTCGGATAATTTAATAGCGCATAAACTTTGAGTGATTTAGAGAATATTTTTTCAAGAAAAAACCCGGTTAATGTGGCTATCAGGACATAATTAATTACTTTAGCTATAAATAGAATTCCACTATCTTCATAAAGCGATAACTTTTCAGGCCATGTTTTGAAATCTGTAGCAACATTTCAACGAAAATAATGATGATTTATGCGAAGCTTCAAATGTCCAATTTTATTTACTTCAAACTTTTATTCGTTTTCTGTATTTCTTTAATTTTTTAATGTTTAAGAAGTGCCTTACTTTACTTTCTGGATGGTACAAACTCCGTAAACTGTATTTTAAAATGACAAGGTATTAAATTATTTCATTTCTTGATATAATTTATTTTACTAAGTTTTATTTTAGTTAAATATTGGAAATTTTTAAGGAAAATATATTTGATATTATTTGCTTACATACATTGTTTTTGAAAAAAATTTTTTTAGAAATAGAAAATTATTTACTTTTAATGAATACAACTTTAATGTGAGTAGCAGGTACGTATTCGTTTCAAAATAATTGATTTGGTTCATGAAAAAATTAATAATATATATTTTTACATAAAGAGTTTTTTATTTCATAGTGTTTCTTTTTCATGTAAATTTCTCTTATTTAAGAAAATATTAAACACATTTTCATATAAATATACATAATCATAAAAATGTAAGAATTAGAGTTAAATATTTGATAAATTTGGAATATTAGTCATTATACTATACATTTTTAATGTACTTTACATAATTAGAAAAAAATGTAAATATAGAGATGTAAGTAAAATTACATCAGTTTTTGAATGCTCACTTTTAATATTAATGAAAATCTGAATTCCCTTGCTTATTAAGTTTTTCATCTGTGTAAAATTTATTAAAAAAGTTTACGATTTCATTTGGTTCGTAAACAGTACCAGTGATTTCTAGTAATTACATATAATATTAGATTTCAGTAATCAGTAGTGTTGTATTATTTTTCTATTTTTGATAAAGTTTAGTAATAGAAGCTATTTTTTATGAACCATTATTTTAAGTACAATTTAAATTATTTTTTCCTTTATAAGTTAGTATTGTTGACGGTTATATACTATTAAGAAAGTAAAAAGTAAATGTTATCCTGTTACAAAAGTTATGTTAATAATAAAATTCTTTCAAATTGTATATATTTAAACTTTGGATTTATTTATTTTATATGCAACACATCCTTACATTAATATATGATTTTACAAAAGATATTCAAAAATGTTAAAGATATTTAAAAACATGACGGGATATTTTAGCTTTTTAGTATAAATATATTACACGCATTTATTGTTATCGTTTCCAATTAAAAGTGTTTTAACTGTAATAAAATTAATATACATACATACATACATACACACACACACATATATATATATATATATGTGTGTGTGTGTGTGTGTGTGTGTGTGTGTATGTGTGTGTGTGTAATTTAAGAAAAACGCTTCTTATTTTAATATTTTTCTATATCTCAGCAATAATTCTTAATCTGAAATTATAAAATACATTGTAAATGAATGACGTAAACAATTAACAGTTGTTATTTTTATTATCTTAAGATAATGTTAGTTAAGATATAAAATTAATAAATATTGCTTATTTGTTAATTTTAATGTTAATTAATTCACGCAAATTTTTTATTATTTTTTTTGAATGTATATTTTTATGTTATATTCTAAATAAAGTTTAAAAATGTTATGCATTATATTGTTTTTATTTTTTCAAAATATCATAAATATTTTTGTGCCTAGCTAAATATTATGCAATTTTCATTCATTTAATTTTGTAATTAACTTTAAAGTTAATTGTAATAACACGTGTCTATAAATTTTTGAGTTGAAATTATATTTTAATTTCTTTCATATAAGTTACATGATATACATTTGATTGCGAAATATTTGGAGTTTAATAAATATTAGCTTAAATTTTTAAATTTACTTCAATGAATTATTTTAAATGGATAAAGTAACAAATGCAACTGAGATAATTAATTTTTAATGCAAAGATTTAGTCGACGATATTCTTTAATTTATTTTACACTTCTTTTATACTTATATATTTATTTTAGTATAACTGAAGAACTTTAAATAGGTTTTAAAACAAAATAAAAATATTGGTATCAAAAATTAGTGAAAGGTAAATATCGAAATATGCATTTTTATTTCAAGACGTCACAGCTTAAATAGAATTATCTGAAACAAAGTCCTTAAAATTATGTGGGGTTGCATTTTTGTCTTTTTAATGAAAAATGAAGACAAATTTAAATGCTATTAATAAAGTAATATTCAATCAGTCACTTAATTATGACCATCATGCACTGACGATTAAATTTTAACGTATATTTAGATTAAACAAATCCAGAAATTTTAATGCAGAAATCATTCAAATTTACATAAATTATAATTGAAGAAATACTTAGTTTTTAATAACTTAAGTAACATAATGCTCCATTATTAAATTATTTTGTCATATATTAATATTATAAATTTTTTATTTAATATCTTAAATTAGCTGTTTGTTTTTGAATTGTAATTTTATTTAATTAACATTAAAAGGTAATTTTATTCGTTTTTGGAAATAATAGCATTTTATAAAATATTTTAATAAATGTACTTGCCTAAATTCAAAGAAAGATAATGTCCTTCGAGACCCATCACATTTTATAGACATTTTAGATATTTTTGGTTTTATGGAGGTTGTCTAGCCTAGCTAGACAACCTGAGATAAGTAACAATAACAACTAAGGTACTTTTAAGGAAATGTTGAGTCATAGTAAAATTATTTTAATTTATTTTCAGTTATTCTTTAATGCCATTAAATAAAAATAAATAGTTTTTTTTAAAAATTTATCAAATATTTATTTAAAACTAAGTAGTATTAGAAACTTACATATCAGTGTTTGATAATCTTACACATAACGACGACACATCAAGAATTTAAAACTGTTTTTATAAAAACAAGTATAACTGTTGTTTTCATTCAATTGGCCTTTAATAAAGTAATTTAACAAAAATGAATAGAAAGATATTACAGCTTTTGTGAAATAATGGACTGTTGTAATTTTTGCGCCGGTAATCATTTCATTTACTTATGTTGTTTTCATTTTTAAAATTCAGTAGAATTGCAAATAAATTATATATTAAGTATAGTCAAGCTCTCTTTGATTGTCAGAACCTTTCCTCAAAATTTAAAAATTTTCATGATTATACCTATACTAGTATTTTGTGGTGTAGGAATTGGCTGAATACGAAAAATTAAAATAACACTATTTAAAATATACTTTTATAATTTTAGTTCTTACAAATTTTTTTTAAGTTTTCCTTGCTGAATTAAACTTAAAATTGAAAAAAAATACAGAATATATCCTTAATAACATGAGTTCTTTTTCCACGTCATATGTAAATATTTTAAAATTGCTTTGAAATTGTAAATGAAAGAATACTCGTTTTTCTTTATTAAAATAATAGGGAATAAGATTTCAATCTTGAATAAAATTACTAGAATATATTTATTAAATATGAAAGGGTCTTATTCACATCAAAATTTTATTTTTGTTCTCCAGGAAATGCTTAATTATTTTATTCAAACACCAGTATGCAAATGAAGATCTAATTTGCATCTTTATTTCACAGACAAATAATATCTTCCAATTTTTTTTTATGATACCACTTTATAAGTTGAAACTCTACTTTCTTAAATAAAAAAAAAATAATCCCTCTTCATGCATTCTTTATGAAATTGGAATCTTTGAAGGAACTGGACGTTACAGAGGAAAAAAAAGATTTTTTTCTCGAAAATATGCCTACATAACCTTTTTTATTACTTCACTACAATGGAACAGACGGAAGAGAAAGGACAAGGTAAGAGTAGGATAGTGGTGAAAAATTTAATAACACCAAATAATCTGCTCCTCCCCTGGACGGGAGGAAAATGCGGAAAAAATCACAAAGGCTCTCCTCAGAAAGCTGTCAAAATGATAGCCCTTCTGAAAAGCGAAGGATTCAATTTTACGGACCATTTCACTGGACAAACCATCCTCTTCTTTTCTCCTCATGACGTCACAACTTCCTCTGCTTCTCTCAAAAATTGAAAAAGAGGAAAAGAAAGAGTAAGAGATATGGAAAAGTGCTTCGATACCTTTTCAATGAGGTGTGAGAAAATGACATTTTTTCCCTCTATATTTTACTCCAACAAATTTTCCATAAATCATTGCATCTTCCTTGAGATGATATTTTTCCGTCTCCTTTTCTCCTTCTATCCTTAATATCCACTCTTCTGAGATCTTTTCCATATCTTTTGTAGTTTGGGTATATAAATCGTATTTACGAAGAATACAAAAGACATCCGCTTGGCTTTCAAAGACATAAAAGTTGATCGCTGCCAGGTCTTTCACAGTGTTAAAGAAAAACTGGCAATACCTTCAAATATTGTACCAAAATCTTTTAAATGGTAAACTATATATAGTCTTTGGAAATATATATTTGTCAGAAAATGTTAAACCGAAACTGTGAAATATATTCAAAATTAGATAGAAGATTGGGCATTCGGAATGTTTACATGTGTATTTTTGCAGCAATTTTATTTTTCAAATTGATTTGAGCAGATGATTTGTTATTTTTAAATATAAAAAAAATATTGTGTAACTAAATAAATGTGAAGAAAATAATGTAACTAGTACATACATCACATGAAATTTAACTTCTAATTGAAACTAATTTATAATTTGTGTGCCATGAACTAGTATTCGATAATTACATTTGATATTTAATTTATTGAAATTAATGCAATATGCCTTGTATTTGTATTTATACTTGTAACTGTAAGGCTATAGCATCATATCTCAATATTGTCATTGTAAACGTTACACAAAATTTTAAAATAATTTATTATATAATAACAATCAGTGAAACGTTGAATTGTCAGAAAAATGATTTCATTGTTAATTTATAATTTAATTTATTATGCTGCATCTTTCGAAATAAATTTTTGACTTCCCTTGAAATTCTTGTAAATGAATTATTAAATATTACATAACTTAACCTCTTTTGTGCTCCAATTAAATGTGCATAAATTTCTTAAGTGAGTCTGATTTGCTAAAATCGTGTGAGCATGCTTAAGTTAAATCTGAATAACCTAACGGTAATTGGAAAGAAAAACAACAATCTTCAATTTTCTTATGAATAGAAAAACTTTTTGCATCGCAATCTATATAGTAAAAAATTCATTTCATACTATACATTAGTTCAATTGAGAATAGTCCTTGCACAAGCACAACCCTGATAATTGTCCGACAAAGAAACTATCAATAATTTTTAGTGACTTTAAAAGAAATCCTATTCAAGTAATTTTTTTTAATCTAAATTTCTTTGTATCCTTATAAAATTAACATTGACATCAGCGAATTCCCCTGTACGTAACTCCAAGGAGCTTTACCAGTTTAATGGTAGCTACTGGGACTTTTATTTAAAAATATATTAAAAAATAACATTATAAACAATTTTACGACAGTTGAATATGATTATCTTACAGCATGGCTTTAAATATAAAATGAATTTCCGGTTAATTGCACCCATGAATACAAGATGACAATATAATGGAGTCTATGATGAATTATATTCAGTTAACATAATAATTGTAATTTTGCAAAGTTCTTGATTATAATTAAATAAAAATTTGTAAATCTTATTCAAAACGTTTTTGATATTTACAAAGACAGAACCTTACTTTGGTCAAAAGATGTTTTTAGCTAAGTTGTAGAAGAGTTCCCAATCCAACAAACTAAGTTTTCATTGTTTATTAGGAATTAAACTTTTTATTTAATTTTGTTCTCGCTGTATGATTTCTCAGAATTCTCTTCTTCCAGAGAATCTTCCAATTTTCGCTGGGTATGGCTAAATGCCAGGATAATGTTAAAGAGCAGGTTGTCAAGAAGTGGAGTCGATTGCCATCTTTTCCACAAGTGCAATTTTTGGAATCAGATATGCGGAACCTGTGGAAGTAAGATGGAAATGGTCCGTGGCCCGTAAAGAAAAGTACCTTATTCCTAGTCCAGTTAAGGGTTTTCCTACTAACTTTCGGTATCACCTCGTGAACATTTCCTCCAGTTATTCCATTATCCCAATCTTCCAGCCAACGATCCATTATCCATTTATCAAGTAAAGATTTGGTATGACAACGTGGTAATGGTTTACCTGATAGTAAAGCCGCTTTTGCAAGTCTGTCTGCTGCTTCATTTCCTTCTGTACTTTAATGGGCCTTTACCCAACCAATCCTGATGTTAGGAGATCTTGCATTTCTCGTATCATAGGACATTTGTTAAGAGGATTAGATAAAGACATGCTTGACTCTCTGACCAGATGTTTGTTGGAAGAGGTTGTGAAGCACCTACTTGAATGGCTTTACGCAGAGCATATACTTTAGCTTGATTATGATTTAATACTGTGTTCTCGGGTTGTAGCCCAGTACTCCAAGTACTTTGTAATCCGAGTTCAAAGTATACTATCATTCCGGATCCAGCTTTTTCTTCTATTTTTGAGCCATCTGTGAATTTTGTTAGAAAGCCTTCATTGTAACATGGAATATGGTTTTGCTCAGGTATTCTTACTTTGCTGTCTACATTGAAGACTCTAGGGTGGATTGTTTTTCCTTTTATAACTTTCTCAATCAAATTTGGTGCAGGAAGAATAGGATGAACTTCACAAGGAATTTGTGCCCTTGCATGAATCATAAACTTTGCCTCGGATTCTATTTTTAGGTAGAGAAGAGGTATTCCAGTTATAACTTGAAGAGCTGCTGTGAGAGTCGTTCTAAACGCACCAGTGATGTTTTGCAAAATTCTCCTTTAAATCGAAGTAAGTAATTGTTTTGCCCTTCTTGTTAATGGCGTTCCCCAAATTGCTGCCCCATGCGCCATCATCCTCTCTATTACAGTTTGTTATACTAAGATTCGGTGTCTTTGGGAAATTCCCCAATTGTTTCGTGATATCCTTAAGAGCTTTTGCTGTAATGTCGTAGCTCTATTGGCCTGTAATTTTAGATGTGCTATGAAGTTACTTTTTGTAAATTACTACCCCTAGAAGCTTAATTGTGTCTTTTTTCATCACTCTGATTTTTTCCATAAAATTTGTGGACCACATTTAAGCTTTGCTACTGGAATATATTTGGTTTTTTCTAGCGATATTTGAAGAAACTTATCATCTGACCATTTTTTAAAATGAACCAGTGCCTCTGTTGCTACTTTGCCCAATTTTTTCTCACTATTTGCCACTACCACGAAAGTGAAATCATCTGCATCAGCAAGTGCTTGAAGATGTATCATGATTTCTGGATCATGTTGTTTTCCTATATCACTTCAGTTCTTTTTAAGGGCTGTATATGCAATTAAATTCTATAAAATGAGGTCACTACAAGAGCCTTGTGGGCAACCAATAGTTTGTTCCTTGTTGGCTAAATGATCATTAGTTGGCATAAGGATTTTGCAATCTTCAAGATTGCTAAGTTATTAAAGGATACTTTTTTAATGTTGTAAGGGCATTTTGTGCTTTCCAATATTTGTTTTAATTTGTAATGTTGAGCTGTATTAAAGGCTTTTTTGATATCAATCGTGATTTCGGCAGTGTGTCTTTGCAGCTCTGAATAAGTTAATTTTATTAATGAGTGTCATAAGGGCATCGTCCACTGATCTGCCTTGACGAAAGCCAAACTGGTTGCAATTAAAACTGCCAGTAGATTCTAAGTAATAATTAAGTCGTTTTTTTGCTATTTTCTCTAAGAATTTACCAATAGTGGTAGGAGAGAGATTGGTCTATAGGATTGTACATCATATTTGTTTTTATTTTCTTTATGAAATAATAATATTATGCCAATTTAAAGACACTTTGGAAAATAAAATGTAGGTAAGCATTTGCTTAGGAGTTTGTATAGAAGGTCTGGAAAGCTATTTTGTATGCTCTTAAGGATTGAGCTATCTATTCCATCACATCCTGGTGCTTTACCTTTTGGTAGAGACTTTATTGTTCGTGCAAGTTCCCCCTGGTTAAAGGATGTGTCATTCGGAGTAAATTCAGGTGGTTGCAAAGATAAGGTAATTGGATGTTCTGGAAAGAGATCTTCAAGGATCTTATTTGCTGTGTCCAGTTGAGAGCCTTTAATATGTTTGAAGATGGGTTAGAAAGGTTGGAGGATGGAATACTTTTGTTGAAGCTGATTTATATAATTTCCCAAATGGGTCTTTTGCTGCTGAGCAGAAATTTATTCACGCAGTTTTCTTGGCAATTCTATTTAATTTATTATAAAAAGCCACTTTGCTCTTATAGATGTTACAGAACTGTTCTTTTACATTTTGGTGACCTCGTTGAATTCTTCTTCTTACAGTCTTGAGTTCTTCCTTTTTGATTTCCAAAAGTAAAGACAAAAAAGTGGGTTTAACACTTGGACTTTGCTTTTTGGTTTTGAAAGATTTTGAGCAGCATTCGGAAATTGTACTTTTTAGTCTTGAAGCTATGTTTTCTAGTTTAGTATTTGTGTTTGATGTATCAATAGACTTTTGGAAATCTTGAATATAAGGACTGTGCAGATTTAAAAATTTGGCGTGGTTTCCATAATATGTCTTCTATCATTTACCTTCAAGCATTTGGTAATTTTGCTAAGGGTGATTGATATATATCGATGATCGCTGAGTGTCTCTTCTTCTAAAATTTTCCAGTATATAGCATTCGTTAAGTTTCCATTAGATACTAAAGTTAAATCAGACCAACTTTGTTGTAATCGATTAAGATATGTAGGTGGTGAGTTAGGGTTATTTAGAAGAAAAATGTTATTAGACATAATAAAATCTTGTACGAGTTCACCCCTTGCATCATTATGTTGATAACCCCAGTTAACACTGTGGGCATTTCGATGTACTTCGATGAGGGAATTTTCTGGCTGTATTTTTCTGCAAATGTATCTAATTCATTAAGAGTGAGTGAAATGTCGTTTGGGACAGAGTCGGTGGAACGGGAGTTTGGTGGTGGATTGTATGCCGAAATAATATTAAATGGTTTGGAATCAACTGTAATTTTAATTGTAATTGTCGTCTCAGTAGTATGGATCAATATTGGCTTTAAGTCCCTCATCGTAACTATAATGGTTGCTTTGCAATTTTACGAAGTCCAGCACGTCCATGCCGAAGGAATACCGAAAATTCTTTCATTCAGGATGTAAGGTTCTTGAACGAGGAAAACTTTCACATCATATTTTTCAGCTGTGACTTGTAAGAGATCTGTAGGAGGTTTTGATTTTCTAAAATTCATTTGAAACAATTTCAAGTTAGGTAGAGTACGAGTTTCTATGGAATTACTGGGGTTTGCAGTTGTCAAATGATTACTGCATTCCATTCTTACAAGTGTCTTTGTGGTGCAATTAGTTTTATTGTTTTCTTGGGTTTTGATAGTTAATTAGATTTATATTGTATATACAATTTATGAAATATGCTGGGTGATTTATTAAATAGTTTTTCCGTTATTAATGTTTTCTTTACAGTTGAAACTGCAGTTTAACTTTGATTTGCAACTTCCTGTGCTATAGTTTTTACTGCGTTTACCACAAAATGGTTTTGAAGTACAATATCGGCCAATATGGTCTAAGCCTTGGTAGTTGCAGCATCTTCGTATAATTCTGAATGGCCTAAAATTACTCTCCGAAGAACAAATCTTTTTTGTTTACGAGTATGTCCATTTTCTTGTCAGTTTTAATAACAATGTGGTGAAGTTCATATTTGTATCTGTACACTCTAACTTCTGTTTATATTTTATCCTTATAAAATAGAAATTCCATGAAACTTTTGTAATATAACATTACTTTTCTTATGCATATGTTTATTTTAATGTAGATAAAGTTTGCATTTAATTTTTCAAAAGAAATTTTCCACTCTGTTTTTTGGAAAAAAATTGTAATTACAGGATGATCTGAATATGCTTTATTGGATTCTCAAATTCTTCAATACAAAGAATTTTTAATTGTACCAAATATAAAAAATCTTGCTACTTTCTTATAAGCATCTGTTATTATTAGTTATTAAAATGTAATGGCAAAACATTTCTAAGTTTGCATAATTTTATATTCATTTAATTTGCATCAAAATGTTTACAAATCAACCTTATTGCGTTAAGAAAAGTTGATTTAATATTAAATTAAATGATAACAAAATCTTTGATATTTGATATTTATATCTCATATAATATATATATATATATATATATATATATATATATATATATATCCGGCATATGAATTTAATTTTATTGTTTTGGATTAATGAGATAATCATACACATAAAAATATGGATACGCAATTCCCTTTATAGAAATCATGAGAATGTGAAACAAATTTTAAAACAATCCATTTTAAGTGAAAGCTAGAGTTCGATTTGACAATTATTTAGACTTGACAGCTTGTCAAACAGGTACAAAAATTACATCATGGTGGAACTAGCAACTTAGAAAAAGAGATTTTAACTACTAAATATTGAATGAAGGGGACCAGCAATACAATTATGAACAATACAATCAAAAGAAAAGTTCCCTTATAGCTAACATAGAATCTATCAATTATACTAAGCCCAATCAATTATAACCCCTTATTTCATGAAGATCATATATATTAATGGATTAATACTAAGAGACATTTAGTTAAGACTTAGATATAGCTTCAATGGAGAGTTTGATTTCTTCATCCAGTAAATCAATTTGGAAAATGGAAGCTGTAATCGCATTATTTAAGATTAAACTGAACATTTTGGAAATTGCCTGTTTAATGGTTTGGTAGTTATTAAAATGTTTGTAAATTAAGAGGAAGATTATAGCAAAAGTCGTAAAAATAGACGCACAACAATTATGATTGAAGAGATGGCAGTGACATTGATTCTTTATAATTCTACACAAATTCTACAAATTATAATAAATATTCGCTATATCCACAAATATGTCTGTTAAAGATGATTATCTATTGATGCTATTATAATGATATATCTTGAAAACTTTGTTTTCCGAAGATACATATTGAAATGTGTCAAAGTGTTTGTTTCTTGAAGTAATATGTAAAATTTCAAAATCTCTTATCAATTAAATAAATTTAAAATTTATTCTGAGAAAAATGTTTGATGCATTAGACTTTTTGAAGAATCCTTTAATAAGCGATTATTTACAAGGCCAATTAATAAAAAAATGATTTTAATTTAATTTATTTACCATAAAGTGTTTTTGTCTCTATTATTAATTTTAAATTTCTTATTAAATGCCACTATGAGTATATTGTATTAAAATTTAAAAAAATGATTTTTTTGTATCTTGAAAATTTGTTTACATATTCCAAAACATTTTCTCCACAAATATATTTCAGATAGTCAAAAAACATTTTTTTAGATTTTAAAATTCACATACCAAATTATTTGGAAGAACTTTACTGTATTGAACGTTTTTGTATCAAAAATAAAATTCCTAGCATAATTTTTTGACATAAAAAATTTAATGGAGGATTGACATGTTTTATTACAATTAGAAGTGTTTATATTACAAGTATTATTTGTATAGAAGTGTTTTCAAAATAATTACATTTTAAAAAGATATTTTAAATGGTTTTAGCAACCGTAATCTTTGATTGGCAATTTTATTTTAAGGTACTTATGTAAAAAAAATATTGCATGTATGTTATGTACTAAAGCTTTAAAAATAGATTTTCGCAACTTAAAATTTGTATTTGCAGGAAAAATTTAGTATTTTCATATATTTCAAATAACCGTTCTTGATGTATTGTTTTGTTGTAATCTCTATTTAAAGCAAAATAATTTTAAGTAATTTATAATGTAAAATAAAATAAATAATAATTTTAAATACAGGTAAAATTAACTATGAATGTGCAAAATAAGAAATATTGCATGCATATTATAATAATTGTTGTTATAAAGAATTGTTTTTATAATAATATAACTTCTTATTTTATTGTAATTTTATTGTACAATAAATTTCAAACATAATTTTGTTTCTCAAACATAAAATGTTTCAATACATAATTTTATTGTAATAAATGCTATTACATGAAACGATTATAGTTCTTTTAATTCTTTTACTTTTTAAAGCAACTTTTTCAAAAATTATTTTTGTATGGAACAAATAATTTCCTTTCCTATAAAATACTAAATTTGCCAATTTCTTAAATAAATCATCTTAAATACAAACACTAATATATTTTAATTGTATATATATATATATATATATATATATATATATATACATACATCCATATATATGGATAGATAGATATAGATAGATAGATAGATATAGATAGATATATAGATAGATAGATAGATATAGATATATATTATTTTAAACAAAAGTTCATATTCATTTACATGCCTTAAATTAGAAAACTAGAAGATATAGTATATCTCGGATAAAACATTAATTTTATTTCGAATGGAAGCTTATAAGGTACCTACTTATCTCTACTTTTTGTCCGAAATTTCAAACTTACGTGCAGCCATCTATTGGAGAGATTTTGCTCTAAAAAAATTCGAAATAATTTTACTTCTTATAATTGAAAAAATATTTTTTATTTAGTTCAACAATCATGAATCTGTTCAACATTTCACAAAGTATAGTTAATAGAAATTTAATTAGTAGTACTTACGAAACATTAAATAAACATGCTTAATGTAAGTTACAATCATTCAATAAGCAAGCGTACTGTAAGCTTTTTTTGCAACAAAAACAAATGTATTTTGTTTTCTTGGGAACAAGTTCTTTACTTCTATGAAACACATAGTTTTGATTGTTAAGTTTCTCAACCAAAAAATTCCTTTAAAATTTACAGGAAAATCATAAAAAACTTTCAAATGACATTTTTATATTGCCTAATTTTTTCATCTTAAATTATGAGATAAAAATATTTAATCAATTAATTATAAATTATGTTTGAAAGTATAAAATGATACAAAATTTACAGTATGAATGTGCTCAAAGATTTGGATTGTAAGGATTTTTAAAAATGTCATTTTTACACAAGATCACAATTTCAAACAGTTTTCTTCAATAAATATGTAATATTTGCCTTTATAAAAGGGAATATTTGTATCTGAAACACGTATATTTAAATACAAACATTATTAAAAGTAATTACATAAAATTTGATTATAAACAAAATGCATACGCACTAAACCATAAAATTATTATAATTGAAAGTTTAAAAATAGTTAAAATTATCATTCACACACACACAAAATTCAAAGACAATTATTCAAATATTGTGTAGATATAACTGATATGTATTTTAATTCAACAATAACCAAAAGAAAATTCACTGAAATAGATCAGTATTACATAAAATTAAAGCTATATCAATATATTTAACAAACCAATTCATTAAAAAATATAGGTTTTTAACATGAGAAATTGTAGTATGCATATATCGCATTAATTTTAAGATACATATTAAAAATATTAATTTTTAAAATGAATGATATAATTTTCATGAAATTTAACGCGTGTAATTTTTATTGATTTTATCATTTTGTTACCAATTTGTTCACAATAGGGTCCATTTATGTCTGAGAGAAACCGTTTGTCCGATCCCTTTAGATAGTTCGTAGAGGGAGGAATAAAAATAGGGATTTCACATGCTAATGCTGATAGATGCCTAAAAGTGTTTCAAACTGTGCACCACTAGCTTAGCAATAAATATCAAACAAAACCTTCTAGTTCCAGTAAATATGTTCCAGATCAATCAATATCTACACTATATGTTGTTACCATTTTATAGCTCTTTCAGCCGGAAGGAGAAGCTTTTCCTAACCCCAACTTGTTGTAGATCCCTGTAGATTCAAGCAGAATATTATCAGCCATTAGGATGCGAATGTATCTTCACCATGCAGGACTCTATGCAAGCCAAACCTCTAACTGCACGTCAGAGAAGGGTGCACTTATCTTGGATAAGAGGAAGTTTTTGCTGCTCCAAATATATATAAACTTTTTTTAGACAAATCAGAATCATATGGGAGAATATGTTAATCTTGAGGGAACACAACACTATCGATATCATAAATAAAATACTGTGAAGAGACACAGTTACAACAGTGGTGTAAAATTTGTTAAGGCAGAGATCTAATTCGGTGGTTATTCTGAGCTGTATGTGTTCCAGGGAGAAAGTGTGATTGGTGGGAGCTATTTGGATGAGGTATCTGATAATCCACCCATTTGATAATACAATTGACAATGGTTTTATTCTGATGGATGATAACGCATCATCTCTCCGAGCTCTGTTTATTGAAGGTTATCTTGTGGGTCTTGGTTTGGAGAGAATAGGTGGGGGTTCAATCTCCAATGGTTTGGAGCGAACCTGTTCAATCTCCAGATCATAGATAATATGTGAGATTATCTTGCTATATAGACTGCTGCTTTAAGTCCTCCTCCAAGGTGTGTTGGAGAACTAAAAAAAGAGTTTACTTAGCATTTTTTTGTTTCACATTACGGTAACTAATCACTTAATTCACTGTGTGGAAATATGAAGTTCCCTAGACATATGCCTTATTAATATTCCTTATTGTTATATTTCTCTTACTTGTGTTTCTATAAAATTATACCACATAAAACTGTGATTATTCTTTTTCACAAGGATGGATTGTTCCAACAAAATCGCTTTTTTATGTCGTAAATCATTCATGAGATTTTCTTTTTTAAACTACTATGTTGCAGTCAACACATAACTTTTTTGAACATACTATTCACAGTTGGTGTTTCCACGTTCATTCATTTACAAAACTGCTTTAAGAAACTGGTTGTTCCTTGACTTTTGGAATCCAATGTATATAAATGTTTTGAAGTATTTGATGCGACGTTTAAAAGAGTAATAATACTGCATATAAATTAATCAGGTATATGTGAAAATACAAACATTTTTTTTTTAAATTTTATAAGTAAAAGCGTTACAAACTGATAGGTCTTATTGATACCTATTAATATTATGTAAATCCCAAAAGACAAAGAATAAATTCAAAAATAACTCTCGATGAGCTTTACCAAATAAGGTAGGGACAACTGTGTGGACAGTTTATTCGATTTTTCAAAATTTAAATTAAGAACATCTTAATTCCAATTAAGAAAACCAATTCTTTGATATAGCATGTACTCATTTAATATTTAAAAATATCCTGTTGGCAGTTTCTACTATTAACTGTGAGATCTAGTGAACAGATCTCTAAGAGTCCAATTGTAGATGTCTCTTCTAAATTGGACTTTTTGCAAGGTATTCCAAACATTCTAAATTATATATATATATATATATATATATATATATATATATATATATATATATATATATATATATATATATATATATATATATATATATAACAAATGTATAGAATGCTTATGGGAATGTCGCTTTCAGATTCGTCTCTAGACTCATTAAAATAAACATATCACGTCTACTACACACACTCCAACTCACCATAGAAATTTTATCTGTTTAAACAATCCCTTATTATAGTACATTATATCAACGGATCCATGACGATTTCTTCATAATTTCATGGATCTATCTACCTAATGAAATTTGAATCTACCCTTAAGAAACAATTCTTTGTATTTCTAGAGATCGACATTCTTGGAATATTTTATGCTTCGTGCCATTCAATGAACAATAGATCATATGTTTAGCTTTGATTCGAAAGGCACATATCAACCATATGTTGAAAGTAATAACGCATATACATTGATATTTGTAAATGCTTTAGCCATGAAATCTGCATTAATTAGAGGAAATGTTGCACAATTTCTTCCTAAAATTATGAGTGTGCATTTGCTTAAATTATTAGTGTTTGTGAATAATTGTTACCCGCATGAATAATCAGTTTCGGTTAAGCTTTTTAAACATAACAGCCTAAAATTCGCAAACGTTTATATCAGACAGAGTAATTTAATTGTTAAAACAGCAAGTTGCAAGACATTTTTGTGATTTGAAACATTAAATAAATTTTATTTTAATTTGTTAATAAAATTTTAAATATAATTTGCATACAAATATTATACCTATTTTGGGATAAAGTGACATATATATATATATATAACATATTATGAAGTATTTCCCGAAGATTTATATTTTTGAAAATACATTTTTTAAAACTATCAATGAAAGTAATTGTTTTTTAAATATGAAAATTAGATTTGTTATAATTGTTTTTTCATTTTAATTTTAATATGAACTTTCCTTATAAATGATTACATATACGTGAATAAGTCGTAAAAAATTCCTTTAAATAATAACATATAAAAGTTCTCTTGTGTAACGAATTTATCAACTTCAAAGAGTTGTATTCGGAAGTTTTCTACTTACTTCCTAATATCCTTTAGAAAACTTATTTTGATTATAATAATCATTTAAAAATGTGCTCAAGAGAAGAAAGTCTTGCGTTGTATACTCTAAATTATATCTCATATTTACTGATGATTATATTTTATTCTCATCCGACAGGATTTTTATGATATGTTTGTATTTTTATTTTACTCTACCTCATTTATCTCGTCATTCAAATCTGTTCTACGAAAAAAAAAAATGAAATAAATGATCATCTTTCCGAAGAGATGCAAAGGGAATTTTCAAGATTTCTAATGAACCTGAAACACATCCTTCAAAGTAAAAAAAAAACTGAAAAAATATAGACTCCTTCGCTCCATTTCTATTCTTTATAACTCAAGCAGACGATAAAAGTTGCCTTATCGAGGAATGCGGAAATATCTTCTATTTCCGGTTGTGCTACATGATTTTTTTTTTATACTTTCTTGTTTACTTATTTTTCTTTAAACTTATTTTTTTCAATTTTAAAGGAAAAAAAGTATAAAAAAACTTTTAAAAAATATGTAATACTTTATTTTTTTTATTGATTTTGAAGATGAAAGTTTGAAGCAAACGAACAGTTTTCCTCGACTCATTTCGACCGAGCACTTTGTATCAACAATTTCATTTTTATTCGAATCTAGCCTTTTTTTAAAGTAAACTTTATATGAAAAAACAAATTTCTTTATCATAGTATCAAAAATTTTTCGCCAATTAAACTTTTTTTCAGTTTTTACTCTCACACATCATAGTATTATACGTATACAAAACAGTTTTGTTTTAGTGAAGAAGAAATGTAATTGCTAAGAAATACAAAGGCTTATCATTCTTTTAAATTGTATTTTCTTCCTTAATTAATTTAAAAATACAATAGGAATGTATTTAAAAAGTAAAAAAAAAGTTATTGTATTGCTATTTTACAATATGAATTTGATTGGATTTCATTTTTGATGTTTTTCTAGGGCCAAGACACTATTACAATGTTTATGAGGTAAACTAAACTTTTATAATTAATATTTATTTTAAATATGGGCTACATTCAATCGATGGAAAATGCGTGTTTTTCAATATAAAATTAAAATTTCAGATTATTTTTGAAATCTAAAATTTAATAATAATTTAATTCTGTTATTAAGAGATTTAGAAAAAAATTATATTACAGTTTGAACATAGCTATTAAACAATAGTAATGTATGTAATTAAATTAAATTGTTAAAATGTACTTAACTCCTTTGAAAAATATTAATTTTATTAGAGCAACAGAATTTTGATCATAAAAATCTGTTTTTCAAAGTTTATAAAAACTATTATAACAGAAATAAGTCACATAATAAATCTGTTTACATACATGATTTTCTTAAGAAAGCTGTTAGTAACTGTAGTTTCAATGTATATCAGATTTAAATTTGCGTACTTTCTACTTGTAAAAATAAAAAAAAAAAATCCGGATTATAATTTTTCAGTAGGTAATCATAATAATTCTTTAACTACTTTTACATATATGTTAATGAAATTACACTGAAGTTTTAAAATAATTATGCATTGAAAAAATAATTTCAATGTAAAAATTATTTTTAAACTTATCAAGGCTATCCCAGTTAATTTATTGTCAGCTATATTTTTGTTTGTGAACGGAGAAATTTTTCGGTCAATTAATTTTTATTTTATTCATGAATTTTAACCAGTTATTGCCATTAGTATCTAATTTTAGTGAATATACATTAAAAAACGAGAGATGAAGATGAGAAAAGGAAAACAAGAGATTTTTACTGATGCTTGTGAAGAAAATTCTCAATAATTAATTTATGTAATCAAATAAATTTCCAAATTTCTACTGTCTTTTTGCCCTCATTATGCCTAATAGTTAAGCAAGACTTTAAAATATAAAGGAATTCATAAATTCATCGTTTATTTTTAAAAAACAGTAACAGCTGGAATGAAACAATTGTCTCAAATTTTAATTTTGCATTTTTTCTCAATCTGTCCTAATATGTTTGCTAATGACGTGCATGTAATTTCTTCTAAATTCTCCTTTAGTGCAAATACAATTTATTTGAAGTAATATTTTCACATTTGTATTTGAGATTACTTAAATTACAATGCTCAGGTTTATTTATTTTACAAACTGCATTCGTGATTCTTGTCGAATAAATTCATTGGATATTTTCTTATTATTTACTTAAAAATATAATCAAATATAATTCGATTTGCTATAACAGGTATTAAAGAATTTATTTTTCAATAAAGGAAGAGTTTCCAAAAAGTACTTTAGATAATCACTATATATACGTTATAATATCTGCATATATTTATCGCGATATTACATAAACAATCAAAGAAGTATTTCTACATTAAACTGATCATTTGCAACAAATAAATCCAGGTATGTTTGAAATTCAATTATACATGCTAATAAAATATGAAAATATGATACACTTATACTTTTTAAAATATTATAAAATTCTCGATTTCCAAACCAGAATATTAATTTAAGAAATATCTAATTCTAGACATAATCATGATTGAAAACAATTTAAGCAAAAAAGTAATACTAATGTACAATAGAAAATTTTATGATTGACAATTAATTTTGGTAAATAATAAAGTTTTAAAATTTACTTACATAATCATTTATAGAGCTAAAGAAAAATATTAGTAAATATGTACTATCACAAATGACCAATTGTGTTTTCTAAGAATTTCAATTGCAGAAATCGTGAAACATATATTCTAATAAATTACATTATTTAATCAAATTTGTAATTTAATTAATATTTTGTAATGATATTCTTACATAATTGCTTATAAAATCATAATGTATTATTCGTTAAATAAATTTTGACTAATTCCAGACCATATCAAAAACAAATTCAAATTGAATTAAATGATCAAAATGTAAAAGTTTATTATTATTCGTAATATATAACATTCCCTTGAATTACATTTATTTTAAATTA
This sequence comes from Latrodectus elegans, assembly GCA_030067965.1. Taxonomy (NCBI): domain Eukaryota; kingdom Metazoa; phylum Arthropoda; class Arachnida; order Araneae; family Theridiidae; genus Latrodectus; species Latrodectus elegans. Next base: position 69,870,908 of record CM057811.1, on the reverse strand, counting down.
TATGTGACATTTATAGGTTAGACAAATTTATCATCCCGTAAATATTTTCATATTATTCCTTTTTTTTAATTTATCATACTTGGATATATTTATGTCATGATAATTAATGAACAGTCAAATGCTGATAAATATCGCTTTGAGAAATTTGTAATAGGAATGTTGGGCCATAACATCCCAAGCCATCATTTCTTGTTACTGGAAATACATGACAAACAAAGCGAAACCGTTTGGAAAAGATTTCTACATCCAGCAGAATATTGCCATCAACAGCGGAGCGAAGATGAACTCACGGTGCTTAATAATTAGATCAGATTCGCAGACATGCAACGATTTATAATTACTGCGGGCACGTAACGTGCTTTAAGCTCTTTTCTGGATGACTTTGAGAGTAAGTAAATTAAAGGAAATGAAGACAAATCACGGCATTTTATGAATGACGTGAAAGCAGTTGAAATGGAGAAGTTGATAGAGAAACTATCTCTGATAAAGGGTTAGAAGGGCGCAATTATACATTGGGTTACTAGAAATATTTGAGAAATTTTTTTAAAATAAATTTAGTATATTTTACCATCATAATTTATAACTTTGCATGAATATTTTAAGATCACATATCAAATAAATGCCAAACAGCATTTGAAAAATTATGCATATTTTTTTTTAGATTTATCTAGGGTGATTAAAACATGAATTTAAATTCCTCGTTCATTTGATAAATGTTTACTGATAAGTATTTCAGTTATGAACAATGCTTGCTAAGGAAGACTTTATATGAAATTTAATGTTTCTTTTCTTCAAATGTTTCTTTAATGTCTTCTAATGTTTCTTTACTTCAAAACAAAACCTACAAATCCCTAGCTGAAGAAAAGATATTTTGTTAAAATATTTTCTAGGCATGCATAGTTATTTGGTAAGCTATGAATTTTATTTAAAAATAAGAATCACTAACATACAAAAACGTTTTGTTCAAACAAGATTGTTTACAATACAATTACTTTTTATAATAATTTAATACTCTTTTGTAATAATTGTGCATACGTTTTAACAAGATTATTTGGAGTTATTTTTGAAAGTCTTCTTTTGAGAAACAGAATCATTTGAGATAATGTTTCAATTATAAGTTTTATCAAAATTGAGCTTTAATAGAAGTAAACAAAAAATTAATAGAAGTAAACAAAATAATAAGCAACAGGGCGCGATTTATAAGTGTCCATTTTGCGCTATACTAATATAAAAGTGCACATCAGAAAAACTTCAGAAATTGGAAAAACATTCATTTGATATGTAAAATTCTTCTGATGTCTACTTGAACTTTAAAATATGATACAATATTATATAATTGATGATACCCTAAGATAAATCATATTTTATATAATAATAGTTAACTTATTCTAGTTTTCAACGAATACAGTATAACACTCAGCATAAAATCGCAAAGAAAACATATAACGTAATATATTTTTGTAAGCACTTCATGGATTATATTTAGGATTTTAATTACCAAACACATTTTCAGAAATTTAAAATCACTTACTTAAATGGAATAAAACAACTTTTAATCTTGATATTTTAAATGTATTTCAATGATGTGCGTCATATACACATTAAATACTTTTAATTATCATGTGCTCTTATTTTCTTAATTTATGCTGTTTCATGTCTTGTTTACTCACTACAATTTTTCATTCATTCACATAGCTTGTTATCATCTTGTTATGAATAAAAATATATCAACTTTCACAAACTACAAAGAAATGTATTATAAATTTATGTACTAAATCCATTTTTTTAAATTTAATATATAATACTTTATAAATAATGTGTATTATACATATTAAAAACTATATAACCGTGTTATAAATTATGCAAACATGTTTACATATACATACATATTAGCACATACTTCTTTATTAGAAATATAATTGAAAATTTCTGACATCAACAAATTTTAAAGTTATATTTTAATAAAGTAATTAATTACTCTTAATTATAATTAATTTTGAATTTAGCTGACAGATAAGAGGAACAAGTGTTTGATTCTTTCACTACAACATTTTATTGTCCCTTCATCAATTTGACTAGAAATTAGTAACCAACATGAATCTTTAGCACTAATTACAAACACATTACATGAATCTAAGATATATGTGACAGTTATGAAACTTAAATCCTCAGTATTAATTAACAGAAAACAAGCAGTTGATCTTGATGACAAATTATATCTATCCCCTTCAGCATTTGCCTTGTCTAATGGTTTAATAAATGCAGGCAAATAAACTGTTGCAGGGTCCTCTTTGTCTGTCACTTTTCTTTCATTTTTCCTCCGGCCAGCATATTAAATATTGTTTTATGCGAGGATAATTAGATGAATCATGCTAATTACTGAGGCACGCTATTAAAATAGTAGTTGAGTGAAAAGCGAGAAAGAAGATGGTGACTGAGAAAGAAGATTTTTTCTCTCGCTTTTCTCTCAGGGGAAGAATTTTACACTAACGATTTTCTCATTAGTTGCGTCTTGGAAAAGAAAGCAGAGAGTATCTACCAGGAATGTTGTCAAGTGCGAGTGTAAGCAAGTGTTCTGTCGCCTTCAGGATGTAAGTTTGAAGAGACTGGCGACGATGAAGTGAAAAAAAGCATGGCGGCAATGTGGGACGATAGAGGTGAAGCACTTCATCGCTTAGTTTCCTTAACAATTTTTCTCAGTCTCTTAATCGATTTCAAGGGTTTGTAAGTCAAATGAGACGAAAAATGATGTTGAAGAGGTTAACGTTATACCCTAAAGTTAGGAATTCAAATAAAGGAAATATTGATATATCTTATATTACACAGATTTTAAAAGAACAAATATATATATATATATATATCAGATTTTTCTGATGATGCATCTTAAGTGTCTATTTAAGTGGAATTTATATTTAGTCAAGTACCAAATGTAAAGAATTTTGATAATGAAATGGTGCAATATTCTCTTGAATTTTCAAAATAACAATTTTGAGGATTTGTTTACAAATTTTAATTTTTGCAAAAGTTTGAAGCATTTTTCATCTATTACTTCTAGTATTATTATGCATTCAACATCTTTTATCGATAAAAAATGTTCTTGTTCAAAGAAAGAGCTTGAATAATTTCCTTAGACTTATTAAGAATTATTTTGACTAAAGCATAAGCATCAAATTAAGAATTTTTTTAAGAAATACAATTTCAGAAAGTGAATTTAAGATGTTTTTGTTTAGAAAATATAACTGTAACTATTTTCAGTTTATTAGGGAAAAAACATTAAATTAGTGCTACAATATTTTTTCAAAGTTACCATGTATATAAAATAATTATTTTGTAAATGTATGGTGTACCCCAAATAGCACATTTAAATTTAATGGCAATTAACATATATAACATGTAAATCAGAAGAAAATATAAAAATTTCTCTCATGAAATTTTAGTGATAAATATACAAAAGTGAGATTTTAAAAAATTGTATTAATATATAATATACGTATCTATAATATTGTATTAATATATATTGTATTATATATATCTATAATATTGTATTAATGTATTAATATATATATAATATACGTATATTTGAATACAACCAAAAATATAATTGCTAAATTCTCTTCCAAACATTTTATTAATTTTTTATACTTCTCTTGTTAAATTGATGCGATAAAAATCGTCAGCCTTTATCTTAAATCAGTATAATATATCATTTTTCTTTAAAACATATTTAATTGTCAATCAATTTTAGAAAAATGTGAGAATAATTAAAATCCCATTAAATTTTAGATAGAAGAATGGGGCATTTATTTTGTTAAAAAATGTGCTAGACGTCATGTGACAAGTTCAGACAATAAGTGTTGGATAATGTTAAAATAATTATGCATATATTAAAATGTCAAAAGAAGTGTAAACATTGTTTTTATTAATCTCCATTTTTTACAAGAAAAAATCATCATGTTCACTGACATTTATTTATTAATTTATGCATGGAACTTCAATAATCTTTCCTTTATTAATTAATATTAAAACCCCTTAAAACAAGTAATAACTTTTTTTTCTCAAGGAACTATTTTTGCACTTTTTAATTTTATGCATCAATATTTCATCTTAGGAAAAGCATATAATGTTAACCGTTTAAAAATTTGTGATATTTGTTTTCATTTTCAAGATAATTTCGTATTTTTAACCCTGCACATATAGTTTAATTTAATTAAAAACAAAGTTAGATAGGTTATTCAGGTTGAACAAAAATAAATGATTTTTATTTTGTTTCAAGTTGTGAAAATGTTAGTAGATAATTGAGTGTACAGGAATTCCAGAAAATAAGAAGCAAAATTAAAACCCTTTAAAGTAAAATTATTTTTTATTTACAACAATTTCAATCATAGAAGTAATTATAAATGCAACTTATGAATTTTTAAAAAAAAGATGTTGTATTTTTTATTCACATCAAACTTTGTTTATCTCAGTTAAACCTCTTTCTCACTACGTATATTTCTAATAAATAAATTTTTCTTTTTAACTTTATTTTACCGTTTTACTTCCTTATTTTGTTATTATGTATATTTTTTCAGGATTTTTTTTATTTTAATGTAACACTGGTGAAACTCCCTGTGCATTTCTTCAATATTTTATAAAATAATATCTATTATTTTCAAATCGCTATTTTTACATTAGATTTGCAAGAATTGTAACCAATTTATATCATATTTAAATAAATTTCTAAGTGTGATTATTCGATATTGTATAAATATTTTATAAGTACATTCTAAAAATTATCAAACATTTAAACCTTAGCAAATACTGATGCACACTTGGCATATTCTTGCTTTGTTTGTTTTTTTATATTAAGTTTTTTTATCAGATGATGTATTCCATTTGAAATAATGGTTCCGATACTATGTTTATTTTATGCTATATCTTGACAAAAATTAATATATGGATTTCTGATAATGATACTTTATTTAATAGAAATTTATTTTCATATACCATTTTCCTTAAATGTGTGTGTACGGACTTGAAAAGTATAGTCGATATAAATGTTGACTAAGACACTTGTTAGAGAATTAGGAATTTCGATGCTGGTTACATTTGTCAGAGCACGTTTAAAATCCATTCAATTTTATTTTTCAATATTCCAAGTTCCAAACGTGCTCATATTTCCACTCACTGTGCAGCTGACAATTTAAACTATGCAATTACTGAAACTATGCAAGACCCACATTTCCCAGTGGAATTATCTGCCCCCAACATCGTGGTAGAAGCCTGTTAAATTATATGACCCTCACACGACCACATGGGCACGTTCATACATTTGCCTGACAACCGTATTAATTACTCATCTTTCATCTTCCTGTTCTCCAGTCTAGTTCTGTTTTACCTGGTTGTCGTTTAAAACGCCCTCATAACACTGTAGGATATAGAAATAATTATCAACTGTGATAATGAATGATTGCGTCGTAAGGTTAATGATTACTTATGTTATTTTTTTTCATTTAGAATGTAAAAAAATGCATCAAGATATTTTTTATGGTGTACAGAGACTATTTTTTTGGCAATGTATTTGCTTTTAGTTATTCCTGATCAGATTAACCACTGATTAAAGATTTTATAAATTTAAATTATTTTTCTGCTTCAATATTTTAAAATAATTTAATGTGCCTTTTTCAGTTTTGTGTCATCGAAAGTGCATTCAAAATGATGATATTTATTTTTAAAATTTTTTTAATAATATGTAATTATAAAGGAAATAAAAAAGTTCTTTTGTGTAATTTAAATATTTTTTCGTTAGTCCACATTTTCAAAAAAATCTTATAAAAGATATTTAACTTACGATAAGAATGTAATTCACAATAATATGCTATTCACTTTATAAATATTAAATGTATTTTCATATGTATTTATTCTCAAACAATAAAATAAAAACATATAACATCTTTATTAAACTTATTTGCAATCGAAAGGAAAGGAATTCAATTTTATTGAAATAAGTTTATAAATGTTGATGTATTCTTTTTCAAAATTTAATTTTATGATATAAAAATAATCATCAAAAAATTAAATTTACTACAATTTTAATAAATTTAATTTTTTGCTGAAGAATTAGAAAGTTGAGTATTATAACCCAGAGTTTCTCTCTCTATTTCCAAATATATATTGCCATCTTATTACTACACCAAAAGACAAATACTTTTTGTCGAAGTTTTAAGCACCAAAAACTATGATAATTATAATGTTATTTGCATAGTCGAAGTTAAATAACTAAGTATACTTTTACACTAAAGTTTGCATAATAATAAACTAATATAAATCAAACATTTAACTAATAAGAATAATGACACTTAGAAATTAAATCTAATAGTTACAGTTAAAAATTGTAATACATATTGATTATCGATTCTCAATTTTTAATAATAAGTGTAATAGTTTTACTCACATGATAACTATGAAAACATTTCTTTCATTAATTGATGTTATTTATACTTGATTAATCTTAGGAATATAATTATTCTATACTTAAAAAAGAAAAAAAAAATGCTACTAATATTTTTATTCCATTTATAACTTAAATGATGCACATTACACCAACAATTTAAAATAATTTCACAATTTACATATTATTGGTTAAACTACAAATACCTACTTACGTACTTACACACTTATACATCTACACATATTCATATTCCTGTTAGATTAAAGTGTCCACTTATCAAAAATAAGTATAACCATTTTTCGCAACGTAAACTGTTTTGAAGCATACAGTAACGGCCATATTCATTAACCAGTTAATTCGTAAAGATGCTGCCAATGTCACGAAATCATATTAACCCAAGTCAAAACAGCGAGTTACTAACAATATTTCCTCCAAAGTTATTCCACAGAATTTTTAGGATTAAACCGGAGATTTCTTGTAAATTAATATGGTGGACGTTATGAGTGTAGTTTGATTCTGCGCGTCTTCAAATTATCATCTTTTTCTTGTTGATTTTTATCCAAATGATGACAAATTTTGCTGCCTAATTGCAATTAAGTATAGGGATAGCTAATGTATACCTTATTTATTAAAAATACTTCTCAATAAATTTATCTAGTTTATAAACTAAACGGCACAGGTTGCGTATCACTGATTTCTGATTTAATTTCTTGCTTATCGTAAAAAAATCAGTTTTCAAATTAAAATTTAAAATTCAATATTTTTACAGTTAACCTCTATATTTCTATTCTAAAAATTTCTAGTCTGATATTTTGAAATAAGTAATAAGTTCATACTTGCTATTAATATACATTGACATTAAAAAATTATCGTTTTGAAACATTCTTTAGCCGAACTGGCAGCCGCATGGTTAGCGCTCTTGCCTTCGGGTCAACAGTTCATGGGTTCAGATCCCACATTAGACATGAATGTTTGTAGTGGTTTGGAATCCGTTTTAAACCCCAGTTCTCGGTCTAATTAGCCCTTGTGTGCAAAATATGACACTTGAGCGACAACAAACCAACCGAATTTTTCTATACATAAATTTACTTCTTAACAAAATATGAACTTCTGTTATTGCCCCTAAACTAATGCACAATAATACAATGGATACATTAGTTTAAAATTAAACTCTGATTTTAAAAAGAAAAGAAAAAGTTCAAGAAAAATATAGTAAACTTTTCTATGCAAATTTGAATTTTGTTTTACATTTTTATTTATATATGATTTAATTTTTTTAATATAATTTCTATATATAACTATTTTTTTCCTCAAATAAGGTTTTAGTTCATATACAGATTCAAGTATAACATTTGTAGATGTTAAAATACAGTCAAAATTTAATTTATAAATATTTTCTTAACATTTCCTTAACATATGAATATTTGTTGATGCTTTATGAAATTTAATATTGAATATTATAGCTTATTTTTTTTTAAAACACTCTGTTAGTTTAATGATGGAAGAGATTTAATGAATTAGCAAACGCCTCTGATTATTAATTTTACTCTGATAATATCATACAAAATTTAATTTCTAGAATTATTTTCATTGGCTGATACATTTCGAAGTTGATTACTAGTAATATTATAGAATGTTTTGAACTGTTTGAAATAATGTTCATACTTAGAAAAGAAAACATGTTCGTGTAACCTTAATGATCTTAAATTTAACAATATGGAAAAATCAATTTAAGCTAAGTTTAAGTTAAATATTCTATAAATTTAAACTTGTATACACTTCTGCGATTCGGAAGAAAAGTAATTGATTATAACACTTGGTTTTTATTTAATTTAAGACAATTTTTTAAATTTGGCACATCATAAATTCGAAAGAGTGTTGTTAAAAAAACTACTAAAAAATCTTTTATACTCATATGCCATATCGAAATTAAAAAAACAAAAACAAATAACGATTAAAATGGTGAAAAACAATGTCGAATATAGTTATTGAAACATAATATTAGTATCATACCATTAAAACGTATTACAACGTTTTATTATATATATATATATATATATATATATATATATATATATATATATATATATATATATATATATATATATATATATATATATATATATATATATTATATATATATATATATATATATATATATATATATATATATATATATATATATATATATATATATATATATATATATATATATATATATATATATATATATATATATATATATATACACACAGATATTACTTAGAGTAACAACTACATATATACATTTGCTTATACTAAATAATTAGAAAATTGCAGCAAAAATTGACTAGTCTAGAGCTTCCTTTGTTGAATGTGATAATTGACTTTGAGTTCTAAGAGAGCGAATCACGTAACGTTTTGTTCTGGCAGTGAATGATCAAGTAACGTAAGGCATCACTTTACATCTCATATTAGGTTTAAAATAAATAAATTTGTCCCTGTGTAATGTAATTCCTGTTAAACTGAATTTACTTTATTTACCATGTTTCCAACATTTTTAAAACCTATTAAAATTATAGAAATTTACAAATGGTCAAAACATCATGTTATCAAGACAAGGATATGAAATAAAGATGGTAGATGAAAAATGAGGAAGAACTGAACAGTTGAGAGAGAAATCACTGAGAATTTAACCTCAGCTTAAGTTTTCAGTTTTTTCAAAAGTAGCAAGATATCAAAATAATACAAAGCGAAACTAGTAGAGTTAATACAGTAAATATAAATTCATTTAACAGTTGAAAATTTAAAAAAAAGTTTAAAAAAAGTTATACAAAGATTTCAATTTTAAAAATATGGTGAATTGTTATTTAAATACACTGCTGGCCACCGTAAGTGCAACACATTGAAGAAAGCATGCAAAAAACATGAAATTAACAATTTGTATCAGCGGAGGTGAGGCATGCAAATGATTAAGACTTCATCTCAAATGCTCATCTAGCGCGCCTGTGGTGCCACTTCAAAGCGCTATTTAATGTTCGTAGATTTCGATGATTTCTAGTTCAGTATTTTTTTTTTCAAAAAAAAAATCAATTAGGCCTCTACAAAATAGAATGCATTTTTAATCATGTATTTGTGTTCGAAAGAGGAAGGATAGTGGTACCCAGATTGGGGATTATCTTTCAAGAGAATTCGGTAGTTGTGTTGGACAAAACCAAACAACTGTAATGCGGATGTGTGATAGTTGGATGCAGGAGAATACGACAGACTGACGTGTTTAATCAAACCTCAGTGCAGCACCTTACGCGATGACATGCAAATTGTGCGCATGACAATGATGGATTGCTCAGTTACATCACGAACCATAGCACAGCACATTCAGTCTAAGTAACGCGTTATCCCGTGCTCATTCCTTACCTCCAGGGCTCTGCTTACAGTTATATTTCAAAAGGATAATGAGCGAACACACGTGGCGTGTAATTTCAGAGTTCATTGTCAATCACCAAATTGAATTGCTTCCCTGGCCGGCTAGCTCTCCAAATCTTTAGCCGATAGAAAATATGGGGTCTTTGTTTTCTCAGCGATTGACCAAGATTACATCCACAATTTCCACACTAGATCAACTTTGGCAACACGTGGAAACTGCTTAGTCTGATACACCCCAAGAACACATCCAAAGTATCTTTGCATCAATGCTGAGGAGGATAGAAGCCGTGATTTCCAACAATTGTGGAAACTATAGTTACTGAATTTGAGAGGAACTACACTTCATAGAAGTCTATAAATTTAATCATTTGATACTTAGTCAACATATTATCTACAAAATAAATTTTGTTGTGATATCTCTTGTCTTTGTTTGTGTTGCAATGGGTGTCCAGATGTGTAATAGTGCAAAGAATAATCTTTACAGACTAAATTTATTTGGATTTAATACTAGAATTAAAAGCCGGCTAACTTGTCTAGTGGTCAGCATGCCTGACTACGAATAGGGAGATCCTGGGTTTGATTCACGGTTCAGGCATGGATGTACTTTCTTTCTCTCTCTCTCTATCCTGTCTTTGTCCTTTCCTTGTGTGTGATTGAGGTATGAATGGTTGCCTACCTGATAAACGGGTCCGGCATGTGTGTGTACTGAAGAAATCGGACTCCACACCAAATACGATTCAGTTGGTAAAGTGGAGCAGCGCACCCCAATTTGCCAGCCTAGCCAAATTGCCAGCACACGAGAACAACAACTAGAAATAAAAAAAAACATTCATTACTATAATTCAAAATAAATTTAGTATTAAAAAAGTCTAAAAAAGAATGTTGTTAAATGGACAGCAAAATAATGCCACAATATAATAGGATTGAAGAGTTGAAATTCTCACTCTTTGGAATTGCCGGAAATGTTAAAGGCAAAGAGACTGACAAATACATGCATAAAAACAGCATTTTAACTACAAAGTAATATCCAGTTAATGCTATAATATAGTATCGCATGACTGAAAAAATGAAGTAAAAATATATGTGAACTTTATGAATTACAATTATTCAAAAAATGAATAAAAGAAGTATATAAGCTTAAACTGAATTCTCCCACTCACCCCACTCAAGTCAATTAACCATTAAATAAGCATTCAAATCTATGTCAAAGTGCCGTCATGTACAAAAAGTAATTTCAAGATATTTCTTTCTTGGAATAACCTATAAATAACCCCAAGAATTTAACTTTTTTCAGAAATATCAATAAATTTGAATAAAAAAACTTACAAGAGGAAAATTATACAGCAATAAATCTCAATCAATGGTAGAAATTATTAATTGTTTATTTCTAACTCTAACACCATGAAAAAATTTTCCATTCCAAAAAATACGTTGGGTTATAATCCACAAGAGTATATAATTAAGTATCCACTAATATAAAATTACTTGTAATTTATTATCTTTTTTATTCGTACACACACACATATACGTCTATTTATCTTATGTCATATTTTCGTCATAAAGATTATTTCCTTAATATTTTTTCATTAAATTATCTTTGTAGTGTGTGAAATATTATTTTATATAAAATTTCTTAGCATTATGAACTTTCAAATTACAGAAATAGATAATTTTAATGTGTATTTACATTATACATACGCACATGTATATGCATAATCAAAATCTCAAAAGGGAAACTTAGTTCAAGTGATATAATCCTCAAGGAGAACTTTAATTTAAAAATCAAAAAATATGTAATAATAAGCAAACATTTACAAATATCATGCAATTTTGGAAAATTAAACTTAATTTTCCTAGCAAGCAGTTTTCGTTTAGCAATTAATATGTGACATTAGTTCTCTTTAAATATAATTTTTATGTGAGTGCAATATTTTTTATGTACATAAAATGCTCATGTTACGCACATAAATATATACTTGCAATTAAAATATCTTACATTTTAGTAAAATCATTTTTCTTTGTTATTTTAAATAAGGCTAACATAATTTTTTAAATTCATCTTTATTTTTATATTTTATTTAAGCAGTATTAAGTATGTTAAATTTATATGAATACATTTTTATAATATAAAGTAACTCTAATTGCTCTGTCAAACACTGCAGCATATTTTCCGAACCCATTTTATATCAGTATTTAGTAATTCAACATGAAATGAGTAAAAAATATAGATTGGAGAATATTATAAAAAAATGGAGAAATTATATGTACGTTACTTGAATCTTGCATTGGAACAGGTGTGTTACTAAGTAATAAATATAAATAATATTGTAGTAAATTGTTAATGAACTTAAATGCCAAACGTGTTTGAGAACTAAGCACTGGGATTTCATATTAGGCTGTTCACTTACGTGGAACCACGTACCCCAGATATTTCTGTTAGATATGGGCATCGGGCACTACATGGCCTGACATGTAATTAGGTTTGGTTTAGTTTATGACATTAATGAAAATAAGCAGTTTAGATAATTTATAATCTGCACAAGGAGTAATTTATAACTAATATGTGTTCTTCCTCAGTAATTAAGTACATAATTAAACTACCTATATAGCATTGACATTTATTTTTAAAGAAAATAGATGAGTAAAATTGCGTTGTCAAATGGGAACACCAACTCTGCTATACTGCAAGTCGCAAGACCTCTATCAAAGTGAGAAAAATGTTGATAGGCATTTTTTTCTTCTTGTAAGAGACATTAGAACAAAAATGATTTTTGAATATATATATATGTATATATATATATATATATATATATATATATATATATATATATATATATATATATATATATATATATATATATATATATGTATATATATATATATATATATATATATATATATATATATATATTTATATATATATAACTTTATGACTTATTATTATACAAATAATTCACATAGCAACACAGCATATAAGCAATTAATAAAGGTAAATGCTTCAAAACTTATAAATGATACTAAAAGTCATTAGGTTAAATGTTTCGAAAATTCGAATATTGAAATATTTTCATTAAATATTTCAAAAAAATTTTATGTATACAGATGTTTTTCGACATACCATCTAATATATTGAGTTATTTTACTCTTTGAAATAAATATATCATATTCCAACAAAGTAATGTGGTAATGTATAGTATTTGGTTTACAGCAGATATCCCTTATTTTTCATTAATTTTCTAGGCTAACTGTATTTTAAAACATCTGCTTCGACCAATGAATTATATTAACTCTCGTGGTGTTTTTCAATCACGTGGATCTAAAAGCTATTTATTTTTATTATAAATTTGAAAACAATAAGGATACTACGTTTTTGCTTCAAAATTTAACTTATTTTTCTGTAAGATGGAAAACTTTAATCTCTAATTTAAATTGTTAAAATTATTTTTGTGCTATAAAATAAAACATAATTGTATTCTGTTCTTTGCAGTGTAAAAGAACAAAGTATATAATAAGATAAATTAATAAAAATCATACTTAATTTTTGACATTTTTAATAAACATCACTACAATAAGTGTTTTCCAGTGAAATTAAAATAACATTATGAAATAAAAATACTAAACTTAATAATGTGATACTGCAGAATATTTTAATGATACTTAAATTTACTCAATCTATACGCCTTCTATTTTAGTTTATGGAAAATATTTCAAACTCCCCAGGTTGCCACTGACAGTGAATAATTTTGAAAATACGTCTTATTTCTAAAAATTCAACTCACTGTTGAGAATGACAACTTAAGCGTGTAATTACAAAAGCTTAGTTGCATCAACTTCCCTTGAAGGGGTAATTTACTCAACCACCGCTTTGGCTATCTGTTAAAATGTATAACCCTTACACGACCACAGGCACATGTTCATAGATGGGGTGCTTGACGGGCATATTAATTACTCCTGCCCTATATCTCCCTTCCACTCATTTGGATCCCTTTTACCTGCCCGTCTTTCAGAACTTCGACAAACATGCCATGAAAACCGGAACAATGATTAGAGACTGTGATAGAAAGGGTAACGAAAACCTTTCCCTGGAATTCATTTGTGTGAGGAAAAGTAATGGAAGCAGTTATTGAGGTCGTGTCATTCAGGAATATATTGCATTTATTAATCTTGTTGAGATTAATACTGATTTTTTAATACACTTATTAAAATAGTTGTTTTCAGTGCATGGAACTAGTGAAAGGTAATGAAATATTATCTTAATATGTTTAAATATTTTATATTAAAACTTGTGTTAGGATGCCTCCTATTGAATTTTTACCATAAACTCCAATAAATGAAAATTATTATTATTTTGATTCATTTTTGTAATGTAATTATTAATGATTAAAGAATGTAAAACTGTTAAAATTATTTATATTGAAACATAGATTTTATTTTAAATAGTTTAACTTTCTGCACAAAACCTACGTCTATTAGCATCAAATGAATTTAAGTTAAAAAGTATGTTAATTAAATATGTAGAGGGGGGGGGATTATTCTATAACCTTACATTTTTTTACAAAAGATACACAAACATGATAAATATGAAATAAACACGAATTTATTAAAATAATGTAAAAAACCATTTAAAATGATTCGATATAAGGTGACTTTTTTTAAGGATTGATTACTCAAAAATAGCTCAAAATGACTTGTTAAGGTCATTAGCTATTGACAAAATAATATCATTTATGTAAAGAACTGAATATTGAATATCATGTGTGGAAGTATACTTTTAATTTACATTAATTTTGAGTACTTAATATTTGCAATTGCGAAAAGAATGAAACAAAAAATGAAATCTCTTCATCAGTAGATCATATATTTTTTTAAGAAATAAACATTATAACCCAACAAAATAATGGCTAATAAAGTATTTTTTAGACTTTGCTCAAACACGTTCCAACATTAAAATGTTGCTTGCTGAACTTAAACTGCGGATTTCAAGATGTAGGATAAGGGTAAATGCTGCAATTGCTTCAGAGAACACAAAAGCAGATTAAGTATAATTTCAATGAATTATAAACAGAAGTTCATTAAGATAGATAATGTATGAGAAGATTGCGTGATCACCATTTCATATGAACAAAGATTTTTGAGAAAACATATTCTAATACACTGCCAAATTTGTTCCCAGTAAAATAAAAATTCAATCCATTGACGATTCATTGCTATAATTACATTATTTACATATATATCAGATCATACATACAGATGATTACATACATCAGATCTTACATATTTTCTCTTTGGTAAGGAATTAAATTTGACTAAACTCTACACATTTTAATACACCTGTACCTTATGACATAAAAGCAGAACAATTTGAATATATTAAAGTACTGAAAATAAAATTAATATAAGAAATGCCCCGTTGTCCATGTTAAAAATAATATTCGTGCTTTAATGAAAGAAAATTGATTTTTTATTTTGCTTAGAATATTGCAGTTGATATATCTTCAGTAAACTAATTTCTTCCAATATAGTCAATGAAAAAGTACTATCTTAATATGTTTCAATGGTTAACTGAAGATTAGTTTTGAAATTTTTACTTTTGAATTTAAAAACATTAAGCCATTTTGTTTTTACAGTACAATATTAATTAAAAGTATTAAATTTAAGTTGGTTAGTTAAAGCATTTCATATGCAAAACACGTGAATCTGCAATCTTATATTCAAGCTTATATATAAATTTCACAAATTATTTTTATTGATAAAACTATTATTGACAATTAAATTTAATAATTTAGTTTAATACTGAAAATTATGTCAATGTATAATACTACATATTTGATGAAGTAAAATATTATATTGAATAAAAACAACTAAAGCCCACAACTGATGAAAAACAGTTAAATCTTGTGATTTACAAAATTGCGAAGCAATACCGATTTTGTACAAAAAACATTTTGTTATATTAATTCAAAGAGTAATATAGTAAAAATGTACATTTATGATTTTTTACCCTTTGATGTCAGGAAAAATGAATGGAAAGAGATTAAATAATCCTTCGGGAAAGACAGAACAGCACCATGTTATACAGCTACAACATTTGTAATAATCTAGTATCTATTTTTCTCTCTCTCTCTGCTTATATATATATATATATATATATATATATATATATATATATATATATATATATATATATATATATATATATATATATATATATATATATATATATATATATATATATATATATATATATATATATATATATATATATATATATATATATATATATATAAATTAATGTTTATTTGTCTGTACTCGATAGATTCAAAACCAATACACCCAATCGCCTTGAAGATTTGGGAAATCATTAAGTTAATTCCTATATTTTTTATTTTTTTTAAAGCAGATTTGGGGTTTTAGGTGATCTAGAGCTAATATCCTAAATATATCAGAATAACATTTAATTAGTAATATTTGATAAAAAAAGTAATTATGAATGAACTAAAAAATTAAATTTTTACTCATTAAATTTACTCATTGAATTTACTTCTTATGAAACAAACTAAACTGTAAAAAAATAGCATATCCATAATATCAGTTATAACAAAATTAAAATATAAATTACAAAGTAAGTAAAATATTGAATCGTTCTATTTATATTTTTCAATTATTGTTGAGTCTTACAAATTATATTAAAATTTAAAATATTTTAAATACATAAATTGTGTTTCATTTAAGATTTCATCAAATTAAATATTGTTTTTTCAGCTGAAGAAGATAACTGGACATACGCTTTACTTAACCCCACATATATGTCCTCAAAGAAAAGTTATATTGGTCCATCTACAAATCAAGTGAAAAGAAGAATGAAAGAACGAGATTCAGAAACAAGTTAGCAAAAGAAGACTGTTAAAGAAAGAGATAGAGATCACACTGTTCTAGCTCAAGCTTTAGAAACAAGTGAGCAGACAAAAGCTACTCAAGAAAGAGATCGAGACCACTTTTCTTTTGGTCCATCATTAGAAATAAGTGAGCATAGACAAGTTAGGCAAGAAAGAGATCGAGTTCACATTGTTCTTGCTCCATCATTAGAAACGAATGAACAAAGGCAAGCAAGGCAGCAAAGAAATTGAATACGCAGAGCACAACCAGATGAACTATACATACTTATTTGTATTTATAAGCTTTCAACTACAATCCTCTTTTCAGTTACAGTCTTCATTAAAGTAGAATTATTGGTAAAAGGGATAAAAAGTATACGCATCCTGGTGCTCAAAAATTTAGAAATGAAGCACCAGGTATGTGCTGTCAAGATAACTGGTGTTTCATTTCTAAATTTTAAGGAAGTACAAGGGTAAATTTATCTCCATGCTGGATCACTACTACCCTTAGTCAAATGCTCATCACCAATATTTTCAGATATATTCCATCGAAAATACTGATGAACAAATCAACAGACATGTCAACTGAATATAATGAATAGCAAAATGTAATGTACTAAATGAAATAATATAATGCAGTAAATGAGAGATTATTACTGAATTACAAAATTTGTTATAACAACATAATAAATTAGTTAAATTATTTAAAACCGCCAATAAGCAAACATCATTTGATGATTACAAAGTAATAATAAAGTCAGTTAAAATTCCTATTGGTCAGTATCAAAGACAACTCAACGTATTAATGATTGTTAAATTGGCAATTGTCATAGTTGGTGAAGAATTTAAATCTCGCGATATGATTCGTCATCGTAGTAATGGTGCCACCCAGAAAGTATCAAAAAGGCATCGTTCATATGATGCATTACAATATTCCATTTTAAATCCGCCAGTAGAGGATGGATACTATTTTAATATTAATATGAGAAATCCTGTAACTAATGTGGACATTAAAAAAAAGGACCGTGCAATTAATTATTATGCACATCGAACGATGATTCGTGAGACTGCTAATAATCATACATTGAAATGTAGCAATTTGTTTCTTCAATACATTGGGGAAATTTATGGATAAATAGAAAGTGAAATGCACCTCTACATATGACTAAATCAAGACAAATTGCGTTCAGAAAATACACCCATGTACGTGATTCCATTGTAAATAATGATGACAATCTCAGTGAATCGCGAAAAATGGTACTTTAACAATCCACTTTTACAGACAGCTCAAGACACATGCATGAATATGTGAAAGATGCAATGACTTAGTTCCATGCATATGGTCTTCTAGATTTTTTTCATCACATTTGCCTGCAACTCAGCATGAGGTGAAATAAAGGATATTTTATTAACTTTACAATCACCATCAGATCACCATGGTATTTCTGAACGTGTATTAAAAAAATAAAAATCTTTAACATATTTTATTGTTAAACACCATGTATTTGGAGAGATGCATTGTTGGATGTATTCTGTTAACTGACAGAAAAAGGTTTACTACATGCGCATATTTTAAAATGAAAGATGGAAAAGATAACAACAAACATAATTGATTAAATCATTCCTGCACAAATACCAGGCATTGAAATTGATAAAGAATTGCACGGTATTGTCTGAAAAATTATGATTCATTGTCCATATGGCTCACTAAATAATAATTAACCATGCATGTCAGATGGAAAGTTCTCAAAGCGTAATCTTAGAAACTTACTTGTTGAAACTACAGACAACGATTAATACCCATTCTATCGAAGACGATATACTGAAGTTGGTTTAAAATCCTTTAACTAAAAGTACTCAACAATACTAATGATGTTTATAACCGTTAGAAAGTACCATATTCTCCATTATTACTAAAATGTATATCACAAATATAAATGTTAATTACTGCCATTTAGAGAAAACTATAAATATATTTGCAAACATTTGAGCAAACGAAGCGTTATAGCAGTGTTTGAAATGGAAAATACATCTGCAAATAACAAAGAAGTCACCTAATATCAACTGGGACGCTACATAGGTAGCAATGAATCTGTATAATGTATTTTATGATTTTCCATTCATGAGCTATATCAAACGGTTGTTTCCTTAACAGTACATTTTGAAAAAAGACAGCGTGTGTATTTTACATCAGAAAATTTACGTGAAAAAGCAATGTAACCACCAACAACAACATTAACTCAATATTTTGTATTATGTAGAAATGGTGCCTTTGCAAGAATGCTATTGTACTCTGAAGTAACAGTTATTTTATGTAAAATACATCAACAAGAAAATTTTAGCATCTTAAACGAGATAGAGCCAGAATAGAGATAGATCCAAGATAGACACCTAAATCTTTACTCCACAGATGCATTTGGGCGTCTCTACATTGTATATCCAAATATCACAGAATGTTTTTATCTAAAATTATAATTAATCAATGTTCTAGTACCAACATCTTTTTAAGAACTAAAAATAGTCAATGGCCATGTGTGTGCTACATTTCATAAAGCTTGTCAGAATTAAGTCTTTTAAAAAACAGTTTTCATTGGGATACTTCACTCGTTTTTCCATCATACTAACTACATGTTTTCAAGTTAATCCAAAGAATATTTTTAAAAAATATAAAGATTCAATGAGTGAAGACATATTTTACATCTCATGCGTAGTATAAATGCTAATAAATTTACATCAAATATATGCAATGAAATACTGATTTTAGTTGATTATATATGTTTATAATAGTCAACAAATCATTGACAGAATAATGATTACTCCAAATAGATCCGGTAATTGCATTTGCGATCTCGATATACAGCGAGAAACGCAGTTCCATGTTAATGAAGTACAAACATTTGTTGGAATTAATCTGCCGAAATTGGAATTATAACTATAAACAGCATATGATACAATTATAAATACAATACCAAACAAGATTTATGGTTTATACTTCTTAGATGGACCTAAAGGCACTGGCAAAACTTTTCTTATTTCAATTATTCTGGCAACTGTAAGATCACGAAATAACATTGCACTTGCTATTGTATCATCTGGTATTGCAGCAACTTTTGGACGGTGGTCGAACAGCACTTTCAGCATTGAGACTGCCATTAACTATGTATGCAATTGAAACTGCAACAAGAGATGTTAGCAAATATTCTGGGATAGGAAAAGTACTAAGATTATGTCATAATTATAATATAAGATGAATGCTGCATGGCACACAAGAAATCATTGGAAGCATTCAATAACACATTAAAAGATTTGAGAGGAAATGAGCAGCTCTTTGGTGTGGTACACTCATTTTGCTAGCTTGTGATTTAAGACAAACTCTGCCAGTTATACTACTTTCAACATCTGCAGATGAATTGAATGCGTGTCTCAAAACATAACATTATGTCGGAATATGGAGAAAATATCATTAAAGACCAATATGCGTGTTCAATTACAAGATGAATCTTCTGAATGATTTGCAAAACAATTGTTAGATACTGTGAATAGTAAAATGGAAATGAATGAATCCACAAACTGTATCACATTACCAGAAAACTTTTGTTACATTGTAAAATCTACTCATGAATTGACTGAAAAATTTTTTCCAAATTTATAGCAGATTTATAAAAATAATCAATGGGTTAGTGAGCGTGCTATATTGGCAGTCAAAAACTTTTATATGAATTTAATAAACTGCACAATTCAAAATGAAATACCTGATGAAGAAACAACATATAAATCCATAGATACTGTTGCCAATCACTGTGAATCAGATAATTATCTAATAGAATTTTAAAATTCATTGGATTTACCAAGAATACAACTGTATATTTTACCTTTGAACATTGGTTATCCAATTATCCTTCTACGAAATCTAAATCTACCACAACTATGCAGTGGGACAAAGCTTCAAGTACAAAAATAATAAAGAATAATATAATTGAAGCAACCATTTTAGATAGAAAACAATAAGGTGAAAATATACTACTATGTCGCATGCCCATGATACTAACGGATACTCCATTTGAATTCAAACGTCTAAAGTTTCCTGTGTGATTAGCCTTGGTTATGACCGCTAAAAAGGCACAGGGGCAATCACAGCAATTATGAGGAATAAAATTGATAAGTTCATGCTTCTCACATAGACAGCTGTACGTTGGGTGTTCACGAATTGGAAAACCATCAAATTTATCTGTTCTTGCACCAAATAGGAAAAACATAAATGTTATATGTTTATAACCATTACTAAGTTCACCATCAGTTATCAAATGCCATTCATTTCACGATATTTATTAATTACAAAATTATTGTTCAATTGAAATTCGTCTGCTATATTGTTTAATATCACAAGTGAAGAAGCATGTTTATTCTAGAAACAAGCATGCATATCTGTGTTTCTTACATACGCTATATTCAAATGACATATGACATTAAGAGATGATTTTACAATTAATTTTGATGTATTATACATTTTAATGTATTGTATACATTTGATCATTAATAGATTATATTTGAGGAATCAAATTTGCCTTTTTCTTTGAACACAGCATCATGTGATAGGGTGCAGCTAGTTACTAATAAAAATAACCACTCGAAAGTTGCCTCTTTGTGCTGATTTATTTAATTTATATATATATATATATATATATATATATATATATATATATATATATATATATATATATATATATATATATATATATATAATGTCACATCAATTCATTCAGTGGTACGCTTTGTGTTCTAACATTTTGTTCGTGTTGTAGTGTATTGACATTCAGGGTAATACAGACTTTTTAAATGCTGAGCTTTGTAAGATACTTTTATTGAATGTGTGAAAAGCATATTAAGCAGGGAGTTGTATCAGCATTGTTTCCTTTCAAGCCTACATATATATCCTAATTACTAAAAGCCATTTTAGGAAAACAAGCTTTGTGTAACTATGCTACTTGATCTTGCTGACCTGCTAAGGTAGGATGCAAAGTTCAACCAGGTAATGATTATGCATATGCTTTTATAGACATAATCATTATCTAGTTAGCATATGATTACGCATATGTGAGAATTTCAGATTAAAAAGTAAGTAGCCTGAACCCTACTATTTCATTAATGTCACGAGTTTCTCCATGACACATTAATATTGAAAAAAGAGTTTGGAGGAAATGGTAGGATTTGTGGTAGCTGATGACAATCTACATCAATGGGTTACTACATCACAGTTCAGACAAAAGACATAAAAAAAAAAATAATAATAATAATTTTTGTAATAAATAAATTTTAATACATAAAAACAAGTACCTGTAAATGTTAAATGATATTTCTGATGTTTAAAATATAAACTTATATATTTCATAATGTATAATTTTGCACAATTAAGTGTAATTTTAAATGTTATCCAAAGGATTTATTTTTGGTGGGACAAAGAGAAAATAATAATTCTATTGATAATATAATGCGACATACATAGTTTTCAAGAATGTACTTTTAACTGGATGATTTCCTCCAGTAGTATGAACAACTAATGTTTAAATTCATACCATGCGCTTATGATTTTATGAGTATAATTGTGGAGTTACAAAGCTTAAAAGGGCGCCAAAGGACCATTAGTGTGTGTATATATATATATATATATATATATATATATATATATATATATATATATATATATATATATATATATATATATATATATATATATATATATATATATATATATATATATATATATATATATATATATATATATATATATATATATATATATATATATATATATATATATATATATATATATATATATACATGTATATATATATATATATATATATATATATATATATATATATATATATATATATATATATACATTGTGAAAAAGTTTTATAGATAAGATATAAGGAAATATAAGTTTGATATAAAATATTCATTCATTTAAGCACTAAGCCTGACAAAAAAAACAATTAGTTTATTGGTTTACCTAGTAATACACAAAATACAAAAAACTTTATGAAGAAAAATAATTTATTAAGCTAACAAATAGCAAAAGTCTAAAATTAAAAATCTTGAAACTAATCTGTTTTTTTTAATTATCAAATTATATTATTTATATTCTGTTTCCCTGTTAAAAATATGAACAGTATATGAGAATATAATTTTCTCAGAAAATACCCGCATTAATCCATAAGGTGATATCAATTACGTCAGTAAAGTAACGTGCAAATAATTTTTTATTCATACAAGGGATAGTGAGAATTTTTTGCTTAAGAATTTGTTAGAAATTCTTATAGCCCTCAAAATTTACGGATACAATTATAATCGACGAACTCTAGCATTCAAAATTGAAATCTATAAAAAGGAATAAAATTAAAAATAGACAAATATTTAGTAATATCTTGTTACCTGAAGCAACAGATTGGAAAAAAAAAATTTGAAATTTTATGATATAGAACTTTTTGAATACAATGAATTCTGAAAACCACAAATGAAACAATTTTTTCTATTAATTTAGGTTTTCGAAGCAACATACTAAATAATAACTTAAAAATAAGTGTCCTAATTTAAAATTAAAAGTCTCATCTTTGAAATAATCACTGTTTTCCATAAATTTTTGTTTCAATTATAACAGCTTTGAAATAATTGAGAAATGTTTTTTTTTTTTTTAATAAAAAAAAGTAATTGCGCTTTAAGTGGGGTTTCTTCAAAATCAGTTATTATATGTCAAGCTTCTGAATAAAATAAAACAGTTAAGTCATATAAAAGAATCTAACAAAGTACCAATTTATAAAATTAAATTTTAGTTTTTATTCTGAACATATCTTCACCTCAACAGAAATGAAAAATTTGTAAAATATCCAGTCTTCTCAAGTAAAATTTCCAGTCATAATTTTTAATCTTTCAAATTTTTCAACCATCCTTTTGTACCATCTTAACAGAACTGCAGAATTAATAAAATGTCCAACATAATTTTACGAGGTAACATGATAGCATATAACATGCAAGCTAACTGTTTAAAGAAATTTTTAATAAAATTATTTATGCAGTTCTTTTTTATTAGAATTATTTTTTCTGGAGAAATATTTTTACATGCATTTATAATGCTGGTTAGAAGAAAACATGAAATCAATCAACAACACAGTAAAATATAGAAAAAATATTTCAATTTATAGTAAATCATCAGCGTTTTTGCTAATAAAAACAACAAATTCATATTCTTCAATGTCTTATGCCGAAAGCGATTGTATAATTTTAAACATTATTGTTTAAATAAATTATGTTTCCTTAGTTATAGACGAGCCAAAGCTAATTTATACGCTGAATATTTTGAAAACTTTCATTTAATTAAATAATTGTCAATGAGAGCATATGGATA
This sequence comes from Latrodectus elegans, assembly GCA_030067965.1. NCBI lineage: Eukaryota > Metazoa > Arthropoda > Arachnida > Araneae > Theridiidae > Latrodectus > Latrodectus elegans. The sequence continues at coordinate 69,846,793 of CM057811.1, read as the reverse complement.
ATGCAGTGGTTTTGAACATATTATTAGGAAAGTATATTAAAGACGTATTTATATTTGCGGATTCTCATAGTTCTAAACAGGAAAAGTCTGTTTTATAATTGTGAATAAATCTGATATTTAAAGAATTGGATTCAATAGTTTTGAAATTTTTAGTGCAAGTCTTATAAATTTGGAAGAATATGTGCCATTTATAAAATATTTCTATTAAGTGAAAGTGTTTCAGGATCATTTATTTTGCTTATGACCATATTGTACATAATTTGTTTCCTCGTCAATTATAATTGTATTATAATTATAATGTCAATTATAATTGTCTTATAAATTATTGATTATGTATATATACATATATATATATATATATATATATATATATATATGTGTGTGTGTGTGTGTGTATGTATATATACATACATAACATATACAATCAATTTTAAAATATTGCTCTTGCATTTAGGTAATAAAATCTAAAGTTTAAATTTTATTTTTGAATGGTTAAAGTAAAATTTTACTTTGTAAAACCTACATTATGAAAATCTTAATATTCTATTTAATTTCCATTATTTTAATTTTTATCAATTTATTTTTTAAACAATTTAGTACGCACATAAATGTGTGCAGAGATATCTGCCGTAATGTTACATATTATTCCGGTTAAAAAAAACAAGTATTTTATAAAATATATACTACATATATTTTCCTCTTAAATTTTTTCTTGATCTTTTTACTATGTCAAATTTTCAGCTGTTGGCAAGAAATTGAAATACTACTGATTTAGTTGAGTGAAATGTAAGAGTAAAAAGCCTACAAGCGTTGCCTGAAAATGTAGAAAAGAAAAAAATATTATGTTCCTTATGTTATAATTTAATTGTTTATTTATATGCCTGATAGAAATCACATTTAGTCCCATTGTGTTACAATAAAAGAACTTTTTCACTGAGCAACTGTAAATAAATTAATAAAAAAAGAAAGTAATGGATTTTGTAAATAAAACAGGAAACAAGAAAAATTTTTCTCATGAAATCTCTAGAAATTTATAAAATTAGCCTCACATTTCTTCAAAATAAAATTTGTTAACTCATTTTCATCTTCAAAGAACAAATAAGATTCTAACAAAAAAGAATAAATTTCAGCTTTATGATACTTTTTGGATTTTCCATTATTAGTAGTTCAAATTGCTACTTATTTATTAACAGTGTAATCTTATTAAAATTTCGCTATTCAACATAGTTTGGAAATAATTATTTATGAAATAAATAACGGTGATTCCATAAATGATTTTAAAATACTTAGCCATGCATTATTAAATAAACTCCATTTACATAAGGACAAAAAAATTTATAGATAAAAATACTATAATCACTCAGTACACTTTAATGAATCTTTGATTTGGAAATCAATCTTTTCGTCTTACGGCTTTTAAGCAGTGGAATTGTTGATTAACTCCCATGTAATAAAAGTAATGATCACATAAAAGTCATTTTTTGAATGACACCAATGATATATTCTCTCTCTCTCTCTTCCAGAACTTTATCTTGTTTTGAAACATTCTAAACCATCAAATTTGACCTAATAAATTTTATTTAAAGATATCTTAAAAACACATTTAATTTTTTTTCATCTCAAATGCCTAAATTTAAAGTTTATATCATACTGTTTTAAGAATTTAGCTTATGAGTGTTGAAATACAATATTAGTGCGAACTTTGGTAATTATTATTATTAATTTAAATATATATCTTTCTTATCTATTTCTCTTAATATTAACATTCTTATAATTTTATTGATAACTAACTGACTTACTTGGTGTAATCTTTTTATAATTTATAATATTTTCTGCCGTTCTAGCTTCTCATCGGAAATTTATAACATTTTTCAAATGCTCATGTATTGTTAACTGATTTAGAAGATTTAATAAATTCAGAATATGATTTAACTTTTTTTCATAATTCTATATAGCAGGTCCAGGCCATTTTTGAACAGCGTGTATGGAAGTAGCATCAATGCTCAACATTCTGTAAACTCCGGAAGTTGCGTGCGAGTGGGCAGTAAGCACACGATCTTAAATGACGCGACGATGTGACGCGTATAAACCTTTCATCCATGATCTTTGAAAATGGCGTGAGCTCAGCCGACAAATCAGAGTGCTCACTACCTCGTATGATCTCTTCGCTTTACGGGCGGTGGACGGTCATCTGCTTTTTCTCGAGACATCATTCAAAGTTGAATTTTCGTGAGTGAACCATTTGCTTTTTGCATACATTATTACTTCCACCATGAAGCGACGGCTGTAGCTGGGATCATTGAAAAAGCTAGCTGTTTCTATATCATCTTCAATGCATGGAAAACTCCTGGTTGAAACTGATGATGCAGGAGGATGGCCAAATGAAGAACAGTCACATGAAGCACCACAGCCATATTTATTATGCGAAAACTTCACAAGTTCTCGATTAGTTGCAGTACCCCACATAAGTACAATAACTAAAAAGCGTAAGTACAACGAAAGTTATATAAAAATGGGCTTTAGCGAGACCGAGGAGTGTAAAGCTCAGTTTATAATTTGCGCGCGTGTCCTTCCGAACAGTTCGATGGTTCCAATTAAATTGCGTCTGCATTTGAGGGTACTCATCTGGACCTCCATACTAAAGAGATAGTTTTTTTTCAAGAGGAAGACAGCTGCATTAGCTGCTTCTCAACACTGCGAGAAATCTCATGCAAAAACAATTAATCAAATCTTACTAAAAGCTTCTTTCTTGGTAAGTTATAGGGTGGCAAAGACAGGCAATTTTCATACCTTTACGGAAACCCTCTTAAATTAGTGTGTTAGCGATATTGTTTCTTGTAAGTTAGACGAAAAGGCAGTAAAACTTATATCATCAGTGCCACTATCAAACAATACTGTCAAGAGACGGCTAGTTGACATGTCAAATGACGTGAAAGAATCTCTGGTTTCTCGCATTCAACACAATTCATTTTCTCTCCAAATACATGAATCTACTGACGTTGCGAGATTAGCGATTTTATTGGCTTTTGTTCGCTATGCACTTTCGGGATGTTTCAAAGAAGACCTCTTATTGTACAAACCACTACTTGCCCATACATCAGGTACAGAAATATTCCGTTTGCTGGATGCTATTTTAAGAACCAAAGAAGTTCCATGGTCTAATTTCCTCGATGTGTGGACAAATGGTGCAAAAGATATGACGGGTCCAATGGTCGGAACGGTAACAAAAATAATGGAGAACTCGAAGGATTGCAGTAGTAGTCATTGTGTTCTCCACAGACATGCTTTAGCTACTAAAAAGTGCCTGCCCCATTTCAAGAATATTTTAGGTGAATCTATCCGAATTAGTAATTACATAAAATCACAGATTTTAAAGTCAAGACTATTCAATACTGTGTGGAGATATGGGCAGCATTCATCATTCTCTGTTTCTCCATACAGAAGAAAGGTGGCTCTCACGTGGGAATGCACTATCTCGTTTATATGAATTACGTTCAGAAGTCCTAGCTTTACTTTTATACTAACAAAATAACAAAATTAGCAGAGATTATTAACGATGAAAACTGGCAATGTATACTTGCTTATTTGGCAGATTATTTTTCCAAATTGAATGAAATGAATACTTCATTGCAAAGGAAAACTATGACAGCAGTCACTGCAAACGGCAAAGTTCGAGCGTTCAAGAGGAAAATCAATTTTTGGGCAGTGAGTGTGGAGGAGAGGAGGTCGAGTGTTTCCCTTTTCTCAACGATTTTTTGAAAGACAAGACATTGGATCTTTGGAACAATTGTTTCAGGAAATCTTCGAAGACCTCCGAAATTTGACATCATCGTTGGAGCATTATTTCCCAACAGTTGAAAATGAGAAGATACAGGAATACGAATGGGTGGTCAATCCATTCACTGTATCCAAAATGCCGAATATTCTATCGTCGAATGAATATGAGTTGTTGATAGAAATTTCCACAGACTCAACCTTGAAATCTACATTTGATAGTAATAGTTACTCACACTTTTGGTTACGTTTGTAAAACAAAACATTCTACACTCTTGTTGAAAAAGCAAAACGTCTTCTACATTCATAATTAATTTATTTCTATTTTCTATAAATTAATAATTAATTGAATTCTGTTTGTATTGATATTTTAATTCTGAAAATTAAAATGTTATCCAGTGAATATTGCTTTTCTTTGCAATATATTTCCCTCCACTCAATTAAAAATATGGCCTGCTTAGTCTGTTGAACAATGTGAGTAAATATAATAGCAAGAATCTGAACTTAGTGTTGGAATTCATACTAATGGAAATGTAGTAAATTTAAAGTCGTTTCCATTCATCATTAATTCAAAGACTCTTAATTGATCATGGGGTTATTGAAAAAAGTGGTATTTGCATTATAGAGTTTTCAATTCCGATGGGATCCGAGCTGAATATTACTTATTATTGTACACTTGACTAACAGGGGTCCACCGTGAAACTTTGCCTGAAAAAGGGGTCCGCCAGCTAAAAAGTTTTGAAGTCCTGCTATTGGAATTAAAAAACAAATATTTGAAATTACTTGAAAAGTTCTTAGTAATTAGGCATGGAAGGAATTCTCTTTATATATGAACTAAATAGAACATGTATGATTTATTTTCAGAAAAAAGAATGAAACTACATATGATAAATATGATTTTAGAGATATTTATCAAAGAAATTTTGTATGTTTAAAAATATTGTATTTTATGTTAATAGGAAACATTAAGTATTGTATTATTAAAAATTCCAAAATAAAAGAGTTTGACATTCAGGCCATTCAGATAATCACAATTGCTTATATTTGAAATCTTATTAAAATTTGCCAGTGCTAGTATATAAATACTAGTATATAAATTATATATATATACATATATATATATATATATATATATATATATATATATATATATATATATATATATATATATATATATATATATATATATATATATATATATATATATATATATATATATATATATATATATATATATATATATACTAGTATATAAATTTATCCAACTTCAAAGATATTAACAAAGGCATATTGTAAAAAATTTTAAAAAATGGTCATAATATTCCTCTGCATAAATTTAAATTTAAAATTTTTTTTCTCTTTAAATCTAACTTACGGAAAATAGTTGTAATAGTTGATATTTACTCGTTATTTGTCAAAACAAAATGAGGCATGTGCATCTATCTCTCTTATGAAGATACTTCCTAAATCTCAGATATCTGTTCAAATGCATAAACGCTAACTGGACCACAGGCAAATGTTTGACGGAAGTGCTTGACAGGCTTATTAATTAATCTGACTCGGTCCCCCTCACTTCCTCCAATTTAGCTCACTTCTACCTGCTCGTCGTTCACCACTTCCGCTGCACATCATGAGAAACAGAATAATTATTAGCCACTATGTCAGGAAGAGATTACGGAAAACGCACATACTAAACCATTGTTCTATTTTAGATCAGAAATGTATGCATTTGATGATGAACAATCCTGCCAGAATTCCGCTGCATTTGTTCAAGTATTGTTGCGACTCATTTGAATTGTTAATAACAAATGTTTCGACTAATTTAAATTAATAGACTGGCATTAGGGACAGAAGGGCTCATTATTCAGGTTTAGCGAATGACCTGCATTTCATTATTTCAGGAATAGATAATGAACAAAATAATATAAAAATGCAATAAGATTAACAAAACAAAATTTATCGTGTGATTTTCCTTAAAATAGAAAGAATAAAATTTGTAATAATTATAACTACAACATTTTGTTTCACAGAAAAATATTGCTTTGCTCATAGAAACGAACTTCTAGAATGGAAATATAAATTTTATAAAACTATGTGAAATAATATTTTTCATTAAATAACTGTGTATATCCGAATGAAAAAATCTATACTACTACTAAAGAATAATTAATTTGACGTATTATTTTAATAGATTATAAAAAGAAATCACTTTTTAAATGTTGTATCATATCAGATTGAAATTAATTTAAATCTTTAAAGTACTTTAGTTCATTTCAATCACACTTTAGATTGTTATTCTCATTACTCTTTTTAAACATATGGTGTACTAACTTAAAATTTATTATATTGTTATAAATTATTACTATATTATTGAATAAAATTTTGTGATGCAAATTATTTATATAAAATAAATAAAGTATTGGCTTTTAGAAGTTCATCACTAAAAATAATAATAATGAAAATGGTTTATATGCATGAGAGTTATAAAAATTCTTTATAAAATCTTTACCAATTTTTTTTTCGTTTAATGAAACAGTTGCTTATTTAAATGAAATTACGAAAACAAGGAAAAATCAAACTTCGTCTATAAGTTCTAAAGCTGTTATTATATTAATGATTGTTGGCTATTTCCTGAAATACATCTAAAAATGTCCATCAATATGTAGGATAATTTTAAAATATTTTTAATTTAGCAAATGACCGACAGGAAGGAAATGAAGCTGCTATAAATTGATGCTGCTAAACATTTTAATTTGTTTGTTAGTGAGGTTTAACAACTACTGATTCAGTTACGATCTTCAGATTTTACATCTAATAGACCCTTTCCTATTTGATTGTGAGTGACGTCTGCAGGTAGCTGTTTGCTTAAGTTTTCAACCCGAAGGGAGAAAAATAGCGCATCATCTCAACTTGTTACAAATCACCAGCTAAACAAGTACTAAAATCTAAGCTGTTACAGTGAAATTACTCCTGCATGTGATTATATCTCCATTTGAGATGACCAGTTTTGAGCGTTTCTAGAACCGGCGTTTCGAAAATACCCATTACAAATTATTAGATGATATTTTTTATTTGCGGAACAGATATTTGCTTCTTTCTTCTTCAGGAAGAAATCAATATCACTTCAATAAGTAAATGAAGGTTATCAGTTGATTTGTAAATATTGATGTAATAAATCTTGCATTGTATAAAGAACATTTATGGAGTTGATCAAACCATAGTTTTGGTGGGAAACAATTTCTTTTATCTATCGGATCCATGCACTCATAAATTCCGCTAAGGCAGTCTGCCCATTGTGAAAAAACAATACAGGAATATATATATATATATATATATATATATTCCTGTATTGTTTTTTCATATATATTTCCTGTATATATATATATATATATGTATATATATATATATATATATATATATATATATATAGAGAGAGAGAGAGAGAGAGAGAGATAGACAGATAATAATTTATTGCTTTTTCATTATCGAAATTTCTGGCTTTGATCTTAGACACTGTTGAATAACATGGAATGATGAAATGTACGATGTATTTCTTTCTTCTGCATGCACGTACATCAGGATTATTTCTAAAGTTCTACCATTTCGATACGTGAATACGACTAAATGTGGATAAAAATGTTCGCGAGAAATATAAATGAGTGTCAGGTGTAAAAACAGTTGTTAGGAGACTTAGATGGCAGGTCGTTCAGAACGCGATGCTTAAGTCATCGCCGTAGCTTCATTATTGTTATACCTTTGAATTCCTTAACTCGCATGACGCATGTTAGAGACCATCGTGTTAAATAAGCATTTTTTGTAACCACATACGTATTTATTTTATAGATCGTAATATAATATCTAGATATGGATGTGTATACGCACTTGCATAAGTATGAGTGTGAATGCGTGTGTCTGTGGCTTAAATGTGTATATATCTCTAGAAAATGAATAATATCATCCTATTCTTAGTCAACTAAACTTTTAAATTGTACTATAGATAAATCCTAAATATTTTTATTGAAAAGGAGATATTCAAATTCTGTAAATTGAAAAAAAAAAATAAATAAAATGACCAAGGAAAACATTTTTATGTTTTTAATATTATTTTTTTGTCCCCATGAACACGCGTGTAAGGTAATACTATTATTTCATGCTGAATTTACAACTTCGTTCCTGAAGAACCTTTTGAAATTTTCCCCTAATTTTTTTCTATAAATAATCACGTTTTGAGACTACAGAGCATGTACGGAAAAAAATTAGGTCAGGATGCTAAACAAATCACACTAAATTACACTATTTTGACATCTTAAGGGAATTTCATAATAACAAAAGTGCAGTTTCGACTTAGTTCGTAGTTACAAAGAACTGTATGTGAATTCATTTTTGTAAAACCAAAAAGTTGTATCTCCTTTTCAAATTGACATAAATCCATTATACTGTGTTTGCATGTGTTAAAAATACAGAATGTTTAGCTGCTTCAAATTTAGAGAAAAACAACTAACTTTTTTTTCCATTTCGAATTATGTGTATCTTATTACTAAAATCACTCATTACCCATGCAGATAAGATTCCTTAATAGTATCGATTATGCAAATATACCATAGAACTTCATATATGTGTATAATCTAATATATATATATATATATATATATATATATATATATATATATATATATATATATATATATATATATATATATATATATATATATATATATATATATATATATATATATATATATATATATATATATATATATATATATATATATATATATATATATATATATATATATATATATATATATATATATATATATATATATATATATATATATATATATATATATATATATATATATATATATATATATATATATATATGATTTCGCCACCAAGCATACTGGAATATATATACTTGCTTTTGCCTGCATTAATATTTAGATTCACTTTTTTAGCGAGCTGAAAGATTATATAGATGTATATATAATCAAATTTACATTAAAAAATAAAAGCAAATTAAGAAAAGAGTAAATGATGAAATGTATGTCATTTTGACTGGTTGCTTAGTGAATAAATGATGAAAGAAAAAGTGTAACATGCATAAGAACTTAGAAGTAATAATTTCTTGCTCTTATGCATATTATTTCGTATAAAAATTCGTATAAGTAATTATTTCAGTGATAGTTAAGAAATTCTTAAGATATGTTTTTAGAAAATAAGTATTATATGTTTGGATTCCAAAATATTTTAAGTGCTAAAATTGATAGAATAATTACATTTATATACACAAAATGCTCTGACTATGTTTACGTTGTTCTAATTAATCATTAAAGCAGTGAAATATGAAAAAGATAGTGTTTATAAGAAACCACTCTTTTTAATATGATTTAGTTATTTAAATAAAATTCTAAATTAACACTAAGTTTTACAAAATGAAGCATGTTTTGAAAATAGTTTTAAAAGTTTAATGCAGTTGGGTAGAAAATTATTTTGTGAAGTTTGCGCTGTAAATTTTGGAAGAAGCTATAATGGCTGGAAAGAAATTCTCTTAATGGGGGGGTTTATTTATACCAAAGTATTTTTTATATCCTTACTCGGGTGATATTACTGAATTTCATTTCATGAATATTAAAAGAATATTGCTTGAGACTTGAACCATTATATTAGATTGAAATGAGACTTTATATCTCCATAGTTTTGAGTGTTCTGTTGTATATGTTTCAAATAGTTGAGATAAGATAATTAATATCAATAAAAATATTTATTCAACTATAGCATGCATTTTTATCAATAATTTTAATTATTATTATTTTTCATATATTGTAATAAAAGTAGTATTTTTATTGGTGAAGTGTAAAACATGTACTTCAGTAATAAATGGTCAATTAAAATATGTAGTTGATTTAAGTGAATATACATGAATTGAATTTTTTGAATAATCAAGAATATATAGACGTTTCTTAAAAATACTTTTCTAAGAAGAACTTTTCATCACTTAATTCAGTTTCTTCGAAATATTATTCAGCTTAGGGTATTTCAAGAATTCAAATTTGAATGTTTATTAAAATATAAGAGAAACAATAATTAAATGCTAAAATCATTGCTTCTATACCAACGTACTTACGTTTGTTTGTATATAATCTGTGTATTTTTATCAATTAGAAACTTATGATAATGAATGAATTTCTGCTTCATTAAAAATTTGCGTATATCGCTTAATAGTTTTAAATAATTTTGCGAACACTTTGCATATAAATCCTACAATAATTAATGTATTATGCAGTATTTAATTTATAGTTTCATATCATGAGAATAATTTAATCCTATATGTAGATGAAGTAATTATGTTTCGTTTATTTACAATGTAAATTATTATTATCAGAGAATAATGTTACTTAAGGGGAAAATAGGTAATCAGTAGGTATTCTTATACATTATATAAAACATGACTGTAATTGTTACAGGTTTAGAAGCTTTTTTGCGTAATTATTAGTGGTTTTGTATTCAAAAAAGAGCAGCACATTTTTATATGCGTATGTCATAAAATAACGTAGATAAATATTATTAATTTCTCACAATAGGATCAAATTTTATAATATATATATGTAATCAAAATTTCACTTACATATTCATGAATATATAGAAAACATCAAGCTTTTAAGTCCTTAAAATGGCATAGTCAATTTTCAAAACTATATGTTTCAATATAGTATTTAATTTCATGTAATGACACTGGGTTTATGTAATACATAATCTGATTATATGTATGCAACATAAATCTAATATTAAGTGTTCTATGTTTTGATAAAAATAATATAGTAGGGACCTAATAATACTTAATAAAAACAAAATATATTTAAAATTACAGGTATGTGAACATACGCTGAAGTGTTCGTTAATCTCTTTATAACAAATATGTAGGTATATATTTCCACATGACTTTACGGAATTTATAACTGGAAAGATAACTTTTTTTTCACTCTCATACAAAAAGAATATTCCAAAATTAAATGTCATATGGTATTAATAAGAGTCTCATTTGAATGGAAGTCGTAGTGGCTCAGTAGTTTCACTCCGATGATTTATTTTCGTAAAATCAACACAGCGAGTTATTGATAGCCAATTGAAGTAATCGAAAGAGTGATTACATTCTCTTTCACTGATAAATTAAAGCTTCGTGGGTTAGGTACATGCTTATGTCAATCTAAGACATTCAGACTCCATTCGCTGGTGAGACGTGGTAAGGAAAAGAGGATGTTAATTTAGTTGTTGAACTCCTGAAGATGGCTCAAAATTGTGAGGTGCTTAGTGGCAGACGGATATTCCAAACATGGTAACCTTAGATGCAATCCATGGTACTCCTACATTGTAATCCACCACCTTAGAAGATGCCACATGAATGACTATACCAATAAATACGTTTTAGCGAAAATAAACTCAGTGAGAATCCGATAGATTAATGAAGGAATTCATTGAAATAAAAGAGAATTCCTAAACCACAACTCACGATTATATATTTGTTTCGTTTTGTAAATGCGGTCAAAATTAAGATTATCGTATATTAACTAAAGTAAATAATATTTCGATGAAATTAAATTTTGCATATATATATACATATATATATATATATGTGTGTGTGTGTATGTGTGTATGAATACAATTAATAGTATATTTTATAAAATTAATTAAAAGTAATAAAATGATAACTTAAAAACTTAACTTTTGGATATTTTAATTGCGATAAAAAATTACCATACATATACTGACATATATGATGAAACTGATAATTTTAATTTCAAAGTTAAAAAACTAATTTTCTGAAATTCAAACATTTTAATTAAAATTTATAAAAATAATATTTTTAATCAATTTAATCGAATATATAATATATGTAACAATTTAAACAATATCAATAAACAAATTAGACTAGAAAATATTCTAACTCATAATAACATTCCAATTAAATTTATTTAAAACTATTTGGCTAGTAGAGCATTGCTTATAAGAGTGAAGTAAGGCGTAGTTTTATACTACAGAAGGGTCAGCCAAGCCTTGAATGTTTTATACAATAGTGATTACACTTAGTCGTTAATTTATGTATATATTTGGCTTACATATAGTATTTGGAGTGGTTTTTCCAAATTTGGACTTGTATTTGGATATGGATTTGGATGTGGTTTTAATTTGATTATTATAAATTAAATGTATTTTGGCAAAATTAGATTTTGGCTTATTTATTTTAGATTAAAATTTACTTATTTTATTCTGGCTTGATATTTTGGTTTGAACTTTTGGTGTGGCTTTGAGGTGTACTGGCTTCTTTAAGACTATGTTTTGGGCCAGTGCAGAAAAGCCATACTTTATGCCAATGTCTCCAACACCACCTGACGAAGCTGGCCATGTTGGTACTTCGTTTCATTTTATATTTTTCTTTGAAATTTTAAATATTTTTCTAATTATTGATATATTTCGTATTTTCAATGTATTGTTTTTTATAATCTTTGAAATTTTAAGATATATATTGAATATTTTTTCAATTATTTACTATATTTCGTATTTTTAATGTATGGTTTTTCATTTGGTATTTTCAATGTATTATTTTCCATCTAATATTTAAATTTATGAATATATTAATATTCTCCATTTGGTATTGTCATTCTATTTTAAATGTATTATTCTCCATCTAATATTTCATTATTAATTTTATAAAATAAACTATTCATTATATTTTAGTAATTCTATTTTAGCTGCTTTTGGCCTGAATGTATTACTAAGCATAACTGTTTTTATCTATTCTTGTACTTTTCAGCTCTATACCTAATCATGAATTCCTGAATTTTATATTTATATATATATACTTTTTCATTTCAATTTATTTTCAAGTGTAAGATTGGCAATTCTTTTGAGAAAACAGAAAAAACTTCTAATTATATGTCAATTCATTTTGGAAAAATCTTAATACTTCTATAAAAAATATATTTTATGTTAAAGTCTGAAATATATTTATTTAAGTCTATCTTATGTTTTAAAGGTAATCATAATTACTCTTACGAAAACAAATATAAAACTCGTATATATATTACTTATAGAAATTAATAAATGCAAGTTGATAATACAATATTTAAACTAAACATATTTTTGTTATAAAACTGAAAAAAAATATTTGGACAGTATTTATATTAAGTTAGAGTTTTTTGAGCAGTTTTTCTGACCTTTATATGTATTTAAAATGACTTTTCATAATATTATTTTCTATATAATAATCAGTGAATGGGGGGGGGTTAATTGATTTATATTGATTTTAAGAATGCTCCACAAATTCAGTGAAAAATATATTTACTTAGGTACAGAACAAAATATTTTAAATATTATTAAGAAGACTTTTAATTATTAAGGGGAAATATATATAAGAAATAGCAATTTTAATATTTTATTTAAAATATTATTTCTAATCAATTTATTCATTACTGCATACAAATTTCGAGACATTCAAACATTTTAAATATTTATGATAAAAAGTTTTGAATATTTACGAATAAATATTTACAATTTTCCAGACACTCAAATATTTTAAATATTTACGATAAAAATTTTTAATATTTACATATAATGTTTATGAATAAATATTTACGATAAAAATTTGCTTTAAAATTCGCTTAACAATGACACATAAAAATATGTCTTACGCAAGAAAAATAAATTCATGTAGTATTCATAGTAGAAATTAAAAACGTATTTCAAGTGAAAGGGAAATTTATGGTTTGCCAGAAACAAATTACTTAATGTTTAATTTTTCAACAATATTTGCCTTTCTTGTCAAAATCTATTTAAAAATTAATCATTTCAAAAAACTACAATTAAATATCCTGATTATGTAACCTTTTCACTATGATCAATTTTTTAAATACTACAATACAAAAACGCTGCAAGCGTATGATTTCTTAACTCTTGATGATAACATTTCTCATTTTATCTTTGTTGATAAATTACTGCAATCTTGCCACTTCTGAAAGTTTTCAGAATCAATTAATTATCCTAAATTTCTTTCTTAGCTTTTTAAGATATCTTAATAAATCTTCCACATATTAAAGGAGCGGAATGTATTCAATTAAAAGAATGATTCTGAAATTTTAAAATTATTTATAAGCATTTTGCTTAATTGCTTTGGAATTTAATTTTAATTCAAAACTTTCATAAGAATTTATTAAACCACTAGTGAAAGGTGTTGTCTGTGTTCAATCAATATAAAGAAAAATATAAAATTTCATTTGGAAATTATAAATGTTGACTTAACGAATTTATCCTTAAATATTAATATGAAAACTAACTAGTGAACAATGGTATAAGAAACATTTCAATGCCTAAAAACAGTTATTAACAATAAGAAATGGTTTGAAACTAAATTTTTGTATGCTACGTTTATTTATGTATCATTTATAAGCCAAACGTCAGTCACACCTCCTAAATTTCACATGTTATTGTCATTAAATTTCCAAAACATCTGACTTCTTAAAAGTTGTGTGCTATTATTTTATGATAATATAATTTTAATCCAAGCTTTTTATGGATATGAATCATAAAAATAGTAGACTTTATGCTATATTTCAAATTTCTCATCAAGGGAATGTTAAATTTCTAAATTACAATAAGTTTTTCAAATCATATGTTATTCATATAATTTTTCAATTACACGAACATGTCGTTTATTTTTATATATTTAGAAACTCTAATATTTGAATTTAAGAATTTTAACTAGAAAAAAACCTGTCATATAATTGCACATTTTATAATATTAATTTCTTTAATGGATAGACAAAAAAATGCATTCCTATTAATATTACCTTTCCATGAGCAAATTTTCAGTAAAATCTAATTTATAATCAAGCTTTTTAAAGTTCTCTTGTATGAAAATATATTGCAAAATAATATTAAGAATTTAACTTTTTAATACAAATCAAATGAAAAATGCTTAAAAATCAGTACTCAAAATTTCTAGATAACATTAATCATTAATATGCACTTTTTTAAGCAATGATAAGATTAAGGAATAAGTTTAATTTGAAATAGCTCAATGTTAATTTCAAGAAAATTTACCAAAGATATTTTAATATTATTTTTAGTGTTACTATATTCAGTGTTATTATCTTGCTTATTTAGGAATTGTTTTTAATTGTTATTATTTTATGTTATTATAGGATTAAGGAATAAGATGAATTTGAATTATTTCAAAATCAATACCAAAAACTTTGCAAGATAATTTTAAATATTATTTTCAATGTTGTTTTTATTAATATATTTCAATAAAATATATATATTAGAAAAACACACTGTCCAGCATTGAAAATGCTGCACCAAGAAGGAGTTGTCAGAAAGTGATGAAATTCAGCAATTATAGAAAGATAGCAACGAGCAGTAAATGATCTATCCTTTGAAATGTTAAGCATGATAAAGAGTGATAACTATCACTCTTTATCATGCACATCATTTCAAAAGTCAGATCAGTAGATTGTAAGACCACACTGGGTGGCGATACACTAAGCAAAACATCTAGGCATAGTTTCAGTGAAAGTACGAATAGCGTCCTTAGGAATGACTCACCATTCTCAGCGAATCATTTGCCCAAGTGAGTCTTCTGAAGGATGTAGCTGCAGGGTTTGCAAATGTTGTCCAATCAAATCCTAAAAGTGTTCAATTAGTGAGAGATCTGGTGAGCCCGGAGGCCAAAAATGTAGTTGTACACCTTGCAAAGCATGTTGGCTGATACGAGCAATGTGAGTTTGGGCGTTATCCTGCTAATAAAGGGCATTATGCTCCCTTTATTATCAGGAAAACGCCCAACCTCACATAAAGGGCATTAGGTTCCCTTTATTAGCAGGATAACGCGCTACCTCACATTGCTCGTATCAGCCAACATGCTTTGCAAGGTGTACAGCTACTTTTTTGGCCTCCGGGCTCACCAGATCTCTCACAAATTGAACATTTTTAGGTTGTGATTGGACAATATTTGCAAACCCTAAAGAAGATAACAGTGTCACCGGGTACAGCATATCATTCACTAATATTGGACTTCGATAGTACCATAAATAGAAACAAGAGATGACGGGGAATTATACGCAATGAACCCTAAATCATGATGCTATGTTGTTGCTTGTTGAGGCATTTCATAATTGTAGCATGATTGGACACACTCGTACACGGCGATTATCACTGAAGAAGTGTAACTCATCTGAGAACCCAATCCTGTGCCAGATCAGGATTGCGTTTTCAGATGAATCACACTTCTGAACTCCACCATCCCTATCTCACTAACCCAAAACCATTTCAGAGGCATCTATGATGTGGGGTCTGACGCAATCTTCATAAAGGGCGCAGTGAGCCAGGCCACTAAGAACTAATTGGCTGGCAAATGGCTATGTTTGACATGGGAGCATCCAGGGTGTCTCGCAGATGTGCAGAGTTTCGGTAGACGTGCTTCGCGAGGGGGGGCGCAATCATCTCCCTTTAGCATCCCACACATGTTCCACAGTTCCTTGTTTCAACCATCTTCATCACAACTGATACACTTTGGACGCGTCAAAGTCTCTATCAGCTATGATTTGGGGTGAGGGCAAACTTGCCCTTCTTAGACCTATCACCATCTCCTCATATACTTGTCAGCCTGCCGGAACTGACTAAGTCAACAATGACCTTGCATTCTCTACAATTATAGGTCATCCTTTTTGTGATAAGAAAAAACTTTCAACGATTATTTTTCAAACAGTGATAAAGATGCGAATATCACCCACTCTAACGGTTCCTGACTTTATATTTTATACTGCGGGTTTTGGACAGTTGCGCATTACACATCATTTTCATAACTTGGTAAGATACGTCTGCTTTGAAATTTGCACAATTTTCTGGCCACTCCTTCTTGTTTTCGACCAGTGTATTTTATTACAGGTAATTTCTCATAAAACTAAATTGTCAAAAAAATACAAATGTTAAATTTTCTATTTTGATATAATAATAATATCTTAAATATCTAATCTGTAAGAAAAGAATATATCCGGAAGAATATATTGTAAGAATCTGAGAAACAATAAATTGTATTGTATTGTTGCTTATTGTATTAGTTTCCTACTGCATTATTTGTACTTGAACCAATTTTAAATAAATCGACAATCTAATTAGTAAAATGACATGATTATTTTTGATTTTCTCCATATAGTCCATGTATATTGAAGTTAGACATTTATGAAAAGATATACTTTAACGAAATTCTACTAGTAGTGTAAAGCATTATTGTGAGAAATATTTTTATATAATAAAAATATTGTTATATTTTTAATGAAGGATAGAATAGCAATATATTTCAATTTATTTTTTCTTTTAATCATTTTTTTTAAATATATTTATTAAGAAGTTTAGCACTCTTAATAATTGAAATGATATTCACAGTATGGTTCTTATGTTAAATGCTTTAGCGTTTAGTTGGCGAGACTTACACATTATATACAAGTACTTATATGTTAAAAAATTAGAATCAGAGTGTGCATAAAAGTAATCTTTCGCATCTTAAATTCACCTCTAAATCTTCTATTCTTACGGTCTAAAATTGCACGAAAATTGTTTTTCAAATTAACTGCAGATTTTAGTATAAAATTATCTTTAAAATTGAATTATGATACGTAAATATTTAACTGATGATAACAGAGTATGTGTGTATCAATAACATTAATAATTATAAATTAAGATTTTTCTAGATATTCCTTTAATCATCTCTACAAAATCTGAAGCAATGTAGTAAGGAATATAGTTAGGTTTTATTAGCTACATGTATCAAAATATAATCATAAAATCTGTAAATCCTCTACTGGATAAAGATATCAAATGATATGTTTTAAAATATATTAGAGAATAAAATTTATAAAGTAATTAAATTGAAATTTTAAAAATAATCAATCGATTTTATCAGAAAATAAAAGCAAATTTTCTAAATTGTCCTTAGCATGCAAAGGTATTTAAACGAAAGTGTTTTATTATTAAATGTGCTTTATGTTAATTTATTGACAATATTGACGAAGAAAATTTTAAGTGACATGACATTAAGTTTCATTTAAAAGAAATCCTTTACAATGAAGATTTTTTTAACGTAGATCTCACCAAAGCAATCTGTAAATTTAATCTGCCATGCAAAGTCACTCTTTAAATTCTTTTTTATTTAATTATTTCTGTTTCAAATAAATGAAGTGTCAAAATTATAATTTGTATAATTTTTATAGTTTTTAAATTTTTAATTCAATTTTTAAAAATGATTATTATTGATTATAGTTTACTTCACAAAGACCAATTTCTTAAAATGAAAAGATATAAATAAGTTTATAGTCTTTATTATTTTTCATTCGTTGAAAAGTCATGGAGTGAAAATAACGAAAAATACAGAATCCAATGAAAAAAAAATTCTATAATTTTAAATTAATTTTCTCTTTTGAACACCAAATTACCATAACAACTTTTGTGATCTTAAAGAAAATTTAACATAGAGCAACTAGGGTGGATATTTTAAAATGTTTGTACTGCTAAAGTTATTGCAATTAATTAAATAAATATAAGAGAAAGTATAAATGATTTCAGAAACATACATAATGATAGAATAATTCATGAAGTTTTTTTTTCATTTAAAATAAAAATCACATCAAATTGATAAGCAATTTGTTGTGAAGAGTTTCAATAAATATATTGTAATATAAATTCAAACACACTAGGTTCATGATAATTTTTCCGGTTAAATCTCTCTAAAAATTTGCAAATTTACTGTATTCTAATTTGTATATCTTTCCAAAAAAGTGCACCATTTCCTACAATGTTTCCATGTAATAAATATTTAAATAATATTAGAATTAATATTAGATTTCGTGGTTTAGAATATATTTACGTTTCAGTTTCCTTATTCACAGCATAAATCGTTAAGATTGCCGCGCAACTTCTCTAGTGGTCAGCGAGCCTGACTGCGGGTAGTGAGGTCCTAGGTTCGAACTGGGTTCACGCATGAGTGTACTTTCTCTTACTATCTATCCTGTCTTTGTTCTTTTCTGGTATTAATGGGTTGTGAATGGTAGACTACCCTATAAACAGGTACCTATGGCATGTGTGTACTGAGGAAGTTGGACTCAGCACCAAAATATGGTTCAGTTGGGAAAGTGGAGTAGTGCACCCCATAATGGCAGCCTAGCATTATGGGGTCGACAACATTTCTCATTCTTGAAAACTATTTCAATATTTGCAAATACCTACTTTTTTAACAACGATACAAATAATTTTGAACTTAATTTAATGATAGTGATGGAAGTGTAGAAGCTCATTAAATTTCATTAAATTCTGTATGGTTTCAAGAATGTGTTGTAAAATTTAACTCTGAATCAAAAATTACCCCTTTATCTTGAATGACAGGCATCTGTTTCTAAATGTTATAATTTATATATTCTAAAGTTACTTAATGGAGTAAAAGTTGAATAAAAAAAAGAAAACTTTATTTGCGCATTACTATTTAGATTATCACAAATATGAAATTCCAGTATTCCGATAAGGACATTAAAAAACAGTTAGAATCATTATCGGAAACGATAACTTTAAAGTAGATTAGCATTATAGAATCAATTATTTATATTTTCTTTCGTTCTTTCATAACATATAAATGTTGCATAAAAAAAAAATAAAACATTCTTTCATAAGCTTGCATATATTGAAAATGAACTTTGATTAAAAATGCTTAAATAATTAAAATGTTAAAATGTACGATATAGAGGATAGTATTATGACAGAACTTAGAAACTTGCGTTTTATAATATGAATTTTTAGTTAATTTTTAATTATTAAATTTTAAAAAATAATAAAATAATTAAAATAAATTATTTTTATTATCTTTTTATTTTTATTTTGATTATTCAAAGCTAAGAATAAAAATAATGCCCCTAATAAAAAAAACGTGCTATTGTAGTCACGCAATACAATGTCTAATAAATTAAGTTTTCAGAATATATTCAAAAAAATTGCATGCAAAAATTTAGGTATTTAAACATAAATAATTCATTTTTTTTATCTATGTTTCAAGTTGACGGAGAAATATCCAAGGAATTTAGAATAATATTTATTCAGAGAAAATGCCAAAATGTACAAACAAGGGATATTTTTGAATAAAATGGAAATATGAATATCCAGAAGAAATACTGACTATAGTTATCTACATCAAATATGTAAAGTACACATTTGACTAAATATGGTTTGTAGGAAAAAATATAAATGACTTGCAAATTATTGAGCACGAATATTTAATAACTGAATATTCAGAAACAATTCAGCAGAAGTAGCAAATAAGCTAAAGTTTTATTATAGTAGCTATTTAAAATTTTGAATAATATATATATATATATATATATATATATATATATATATATATATATATATATATATATATATATATATATATATATAATATATATATATGTATATTATATAGCTTTTTCTTTCACCAAGTACACAAAAGGTGAAAAGTATTTAAAAATAAAACAAAATATATCAATTACTACTTGTTTTAAAGTAGAATGTAAATATTTATGGATGTTTTTATAGATTTAAATTTCTATTTAAAAGAATAAAACAGAAAATACTTTATCTAGTAATATACTCATGCATTTAGCACAGCAAAGTTTTTATATTTTTAAAATTAATATAAAATATACATAATAAATTGTTATACAAAATGCATTTCTACAATGTTAAATTTATATGTCATTAGGCTTATGTTTGAGTTGGTCTTGTGTGTGTGTGATGGCATAAGCCAGAATATACTCTTTATACGTCTTTCCACAAACTTTGATATGAATTGGAAATGCTTCTAAATGCACGCAAGTTACGTATCTCTCACTATTCATATCCTCTACTATCATACAAATCACTCTTAGCCATTTATACGGAAACCTTATGTTATATTCGATTTCTATATTTGTATGGTATCTTCCATTTGGTTATGACACATATTCAGTTAGTTTATTATGGTAATGATTTTAATGATGATATGACTTTGCTAAGTTTGAATTAATGATCTTTGTTTTCTGGGTAATTAAAACGTATGTTTTTGTTATTAACTAAATTGATATTTGTAATACTATGTGTGTGTGAAAATTGTTTAGTTATAAATAATTTAATTGTTATTTTTTGTTTATTTTTTATTTTAAACAATTATATATTGAGATTAATAATACATTTCTAACAAAATATTTCTATCCCATATAAAATTTCTGAACAATAGACATACATTTAAATTTAATTTAAAAAAATAGAGGTAATCATTACAACCAAAATATCATTCAATCATTTTTGATATCTGATATCATTTTATTTTTTTTATCATGAAATGCTACACTAATGAAATGTATCATAACTAAATATTTTTTTCATTACACTCCATTTTCTTCCATTATTTGCAAATATTTAAGTAGTATATTAATTGATTTTGATAATTCAATAACGAAGCTTATAGCGAAATAAATAATTTATTTATTCGTGTTTAATATATTACAATTCACAGCATTTAAATAAAAATTATACTTGTTCATTATCTCACAATAGATTATTATATTAAATAATAAACACAGTATTTAAGTACATTGTATATCATTGTATATAGAATTAAATATTCTCCCATAAGTTATTTATTGTTGATATCATTATTTTATTTACGTTTCTTTATTGCTTATGTATTTTTAATCTATAAACTGATCTTACTATTATGATTCCACTTTTTAGTACTATTATAGAATTATATAAAGAGAATTTCTAATAGTTGTTAGTCCGAAATACTGATCTTAATGCTGACAATAATCTGAATTAAGAAACGATAAATATTAACAACACAGCTATCCATTAATAAATAAATTAAACTTAAATTTGATATAAAATATTTTAAGAAAATTACGGATGACTTTTCTTTTAATAGTGTTTTTATATAAAGTAAATAATTTTCAAATTTTTAAAACTTGTTTAATATATGCGCTTTGAATAAGAATGAAGAAAATTTTTTAAGTATTTTTATTGATCGTGTAAAAATTACATTTTTAAAAGTAAAAAAAAAAAAAAAAAATTACGTTAATTACTAATACGAAACGTGGTAATAAAAATTTTACAAACATTATGGTTTAAATGTATAATAATAATAAATAAAGTATATAAGATAGATCACACTAAATTTTATGTAATATATAATTTTTTCAAATTAAACAATTTATTTTTTTTTATTCATTATGCAATTTTTTAAATGAATTTAAAAAAAACTATGCAATCATAGTATTATAGCAATTCTATTACTTCGCAAAAAGATTAAATATATATATTATATTAAGATGTATAATATATTATAAATTTATATATTATATATAAATATATATAATAAGGGTGGCCGAACTTCTTGAGATTCCGAGTTGTTTTCGAAAATTTGAAATTTTTCGTGAACCACAGTTAAAAACGTATTTAAAAGATATGGAAAAAATGTACTGAAATTATTTTGCATAAATTATATTTATTTAAAACATATAAATAAAATTACAAAATATTTGTATTGTATTTAAATATTAAGAATTATACACATATTTAATTCTCTAGATAATTGTGTGAAATTTGGTGAATAATTCAGTAATTCTTTGAGATTCTGGTTAGTTAATACTGATTGGTGTTTGGATTTCACGAAATTTAAAGTGGAATAAAAGAAAGTAAATAAGCACCTTGTTTAAATATTGAAATTATTCGAAAATCAGCCTTTTTAGTTCAGGGTACTTCGTTACTCGAGATGTTATCGGTGAATTATACAATGCATCAGTATGCATTGTGGAATTTGAGAATCGTGTCTTAAAAGCTCAATGAAACCAATTGTTTTACTCAATATTGGTGGAGTTCTATCGGTTGAAAGTCATTTCGAGGCACATCAAAATATTTCATTATGGAATCTAATGCATTTTTAATATCACACCGTGATTTGACTCTTGAAGTGCTACAAAATTTATAATTCTTCTTTAACAACGAAATTGTGTGAAATAAAATGTAGGAAAAATGCCTATTTCGGAAGATTTGTCATATTGTCTATTTGTCAAGGGCTAAGATGTAAGCAATACAGTTCTTCAAATCATTTTTTAAAATTATACTGAAGATATATATTGATTGCAATTATGTGTCGTTCGGTTTGTGTCATGAGATAGGAATTAGTGTAAAAGTTTTGTGCAATGCTACATTATTTGAATTTAAAAAATTTTAAGTATATCTTCCAATTTTTTTATTGAACTTTCTTTCTCCATATCGGATATTGCATTAACAATATTCCAAGCAATAACAAAACTGCGTCCGTAACATTATTAGTTTGATTGCTAAGGGTCATCAAAATTGACTGTCATTTATTTAAATTTGATTTTAAATAAACAAGTTTATCTGATCTTAATTTGTAATTTGGTGGATTCTGATTAGAAAAATGAGGATGATTGGTTTTAATAATGTCGACGTAAATTGCTAACTTTAAAGATTTTCTGCTATTAAAACAATAACAGCACGTTTTACATACTACGAAACAAGATATAGTTAAGTTATCAAAAATCGCAAATTAAAAATTATATTCAGAGCAAGAGGGATACAATTTTTTTCTCCTTCAGAGCACAACGTCAATTCTCCGTTGCAATGAAAACTTACCAATTCAAAATAGGTCTGTAGTCGATTAATTACTCCACGATTGATTACGAGTCGGTCGATGAGTCATTTTATTCTTAACTTGGACAAAAAGAAAATTTGTAACATGTTGCACTTAGTCATATATTTGTTGTCAGTAATTTAAAATACATTTTAAAACACATATAGAAAAATACATTAATATTTTATAATATAATAACTCCAAAATGAAAAGGAAACTCTTGAACATTTTTCGAGAGTCACAAATAATCCTTCAAAGAGACGCATGGGGCTTGCGAGCCACAGGTTGACCACCCCAGTTATGTTGTTGTTGTTAACGACACTTGAACAAGCCAAGCTCACTATGCCTTGGCTATGCCAATTTAAGTCAGATGGGAGGGTATTTCGTTTAATCAGAGCACCATAATGGTGAAAGTACGATTATTCTCTTCACATCCTTCGACAGGTGGCAGCACCACAGGATCTACTCTCTCAATTTTGGCATTGATCTGAAGTGGGAGTAAATCTCTCCAGACAATTGCCCCCATGGTAACTGTTCAACGACCGACCACAGGGCTTTCGATTCCACAGATTAAACGAGCACGTATATCACATGTAGTCGGTGGGTTTTGGCGGCATTGGGAACCTTTCCGGATGGTAGGCTGATATCCTAACCACTAAACTACCACGCGCACCCTTGTTAAATATACTATAGGATTCACTATTAAGAATAATAGTCTACATCATAATCAATTCATCGCATATATATTTTTTTTATGCTTTTGATAAATATTTACAGAGATTTTTGTCATATATATATATAATGAATAAATGTCAAATTTTAAATTCCCTTTTATGTATTATGATTTCATTTATTATTTTTTAAAAAATCGTATCACAAATTATATTTGATTCAGGATTTCATTTAAGTGCTTAATCATAAGAAATATTTCAGTATATATTTAAAATAAGGGTAAATAAAAAGTCTCTTTTTTTATACATTTATGTATTTATCAAATTTAAAATATTTATTATAATCATATCTATAATATTTAACTATTTTTTTTATTTCACCAGCATCTAATGCAGAAACAAAGATTTTTTATTGAAATCAAATATGTATTTAAAATACATATTTTATAATGAATTATTTTAAACCCTGGCATCCTGGAGATGATGTTATACAAAACATTTATACAATTAAAACAATAAAAGGATTGTTCCTTTCTATTCAAATTACTATTTTGTTAATAAACTTTCTGCTCAGTTTTTAAAAATTGAAATCTTCAAAACGAAAATTATTTCGATTTGAAAATTTCAATTCAATTACGAAAATTATTATATATGTATATATATATATATATATATATATATATATATATATATATATATATATATATATATATATAATATGTATAAGACTATTATTTTTTGTTACTTAAATTTAATAGACATTAGCACACGAGATTTTATAACCTAATTTTAAAATAAAAGTAAGATAATTTTTTAATAATAATAAACAAAAATTTAATATTATCGTTTATAAAAATAAATAATTTATGAAAATAATAATAAATGTTTCCTGAATAGTGTATTTGTTTTTAAATATTACTTAATAATAATATTATAAGTAAGAATATAAATTATTGCTACGATTTCTCATGACTTTCGTATTTATTGATAGTATTATATTTATTAACTTTTTTTACATTTTTAAATTAATGTATTATAATGCATTCTGCGAGTGCTTTTATCTATGTAAATTTATTTTTCCTAAAGTCTGTGAAAGACTTAAAAATATAATTTCATTTTTTATTAAGTTACATTCTGTAAGAAAATATTTAAATATTTTAATATAATCCATGCATTTGGTTAAAGTAATAACAGAAATTGTGCCTGTTATTTTTTTCCTTTATATTTTGCTACAATTTATTGCAGAAAATTATTGTTAATGAAATATATCAGTTAGCATGCATTTATTCTATAGTTTTGAAAAGAAATAATGGCGCTGAACTCGTCTTATCAGAGAGGATAAAATAGAATTTTAAATTTTTTTGAACCGTCTTCTTCCTGTTCTTTCAGAAACTGTGGCTTCAACAAGCACAATTAATAAACTTCTACTCACTCATATTCCATGCCGTCTTTACAATAGTTAATAGAAAATATAATTTCTTAATTAAGCTTTATCTCTATCCATACTTAAAGGATGAAATTTCTTTTAAATCTATAAAATAATCTCTTTAGTTACCTTGCTCAATAAACATCCTTACATTTATTGGTAAAAGAAAGCCAAATATTCTCCAAATTAATGCCAAGTACACTTTCTAATTTTTCTAAAAAAAGAGACAGAATTTTCTAATTGATTAAACATGATACACATGATACAATTTTTTATGAATGGTTAAAGCTATTTGAAAATTTTAAGCATTTCTAAAATATATTTTGTTAAAACATCGCCTTAAAATTCTCTAATAAATTTTAAGTTTAAATGCATGATATATAACTTATTCCTTAATTAAATGGAAAAAAATGGTATACATAAAAAAACGAATTTACAGATTTAGATAATAATAACTTATGATATGTCTTCATTGTAAGTAGTAATGAAAGTACATTAAGTATTTCTAAAAATTATTTTCTTCTTAAATGTCTTCAAATATTTTAGTATAATGCATTCCTTTCCAGAGAGAACATTGTCTTTCTAATATACAATAAAAATTCAAACTCATTTTTTTATCGCATTGTTCACCATTATCATAAATTTTAATACAGAGTTTAATTATGTATATTGTCTGGCATATAATTGTCCTATCTCGATATCTTACATAAATTAATAATTCTTTTTATATTATTTCGGGAATTGGGGGAATGTGTTATAGCTAATCTAAACTATGATGAATTTGACCAGAATCAATTAATTGTTTTTTTTTCTTTTACAGAAAATGTTTTTTTCTTAATTTTAACATTTTTTTCATGATAATTTATTTTTACTTTTATTTTAATCTTATTTTAGTTAATAATATTGTAATTTTTTTTCACTTTAATGGACTACTGTTTTTTTCGAAGATAAAAATATATCATCCTACGAATCTAAGAAACCAATAATAAACGATTACTTTTATAAGCTTAGAAGCTATTACATTTTAAATTATTTTCCGTTTTAGAATTTTATTCTAGTTTTTGTTTACTTTTTTATGTGGATATTTTACCTAAAAATGTTTACTGTGCTGCCTAAAAGAAAATATGAAATATTATATTGATGACTATTTTTTTTTTAAATTTCTAAATTTTGATCATTCCTTCATATATTGTTTAATCGATTGATAATCTTACACTTTATCTTTACTTTCTAATTAGCCAATTAAGGTATTTTAAAATGAAAATTTTCTGAATGATTTTCAGGATCAGAATCCTAATTATCCTCGATCGCTAAACTTTATTGGAAGTTTAAATGTTTTTTTTTCTATTTTTCTTTTTTCTCTCATAAGTATACATTTCATTTACTCAGCATTATACATCATATGATTTACAATATCAAATAAAAGGCATATTTTTCATAGATAAATTTTTTAGATAAAAAATTGAATGAGAAATACAATTAAAAGTGTCTTATTTTATCTACAGATAACGAAAAGTTTTCTTAAAATTATAATATTTTTAAAATTTTGTTCATTATATAAGAACACATAATTATTTTAGAAATTAAATGGCAAATATCACGCTACATATAGCATAGCAAATTTATTACTTAAAACTTCAGTATTACAATACATTTCAGATTTTTCAGATTCCTTCTTTAACTAAAATGAAATTATAAATTGAGTTTCAAATGTAATTTTGGTATTCTCAAATGAATACTTTGTGATGTATTTTAAAATAACATTTAACATATGAAAATAATTTGGTTAATCATTTAAAACAGAATAAACATTTTTTTTGAGTATTTTATTAAATGGACTTCAAATCTATGCATAATTAGGAAAAAATTTGTATTGAACATTATGAGATCAAAGAATCTTTGCAAATCTACCAATCTAGGCGGACATTTATTTTATGGAAATTTCAATATTTTTTTACTAGATAGATATTTATGTATTTTGATTCTTATTATGTATTTAGGTAGGTTATTAGTTATGTATTTAGGATATTTATGTAAACTTACTATGTTTTATTTTTAGTTTTGGAAAGATAAGTCTTTAGATAATTTTAATCACAAAAGTTTCCTTCCACAGAAGTAGAAATTTTAAATGTTCTTCGTATAATTATGAGAATGAAATTATGTCATCAAAGTAGTTTAATTCAAATTAAAAAATAAATTAATCAAAATAATTTTAAATTTACTAAAATTATATTTAGAAGCTATTTGAAAAATTGCTGAGGCATTATGACGACGGAATAGCCGACTTTTGCATTCATATAAACCAAAGTTTTAGGTAAACGCTAAGTTTTCAGTTGGTTTTTCATCTATTGTAATATGTTAATACCTGGAAGCTAAATTTAAAGTTAAAACAATCATACATTTATTAATATCTTAAATTAAATATTTTACGAGAAAATCTGATCAATTTATTTTGCCTAACTAAAGGAAATCTATACGTTATGTGCTATGAGGAGATTCATATTTCTCATAAACTAAGGTTATTAGGAGTATATAAGGATTAGCTTAAAATTTAATGAACCCAGCTTTTAAAAGCTCAGCTATTTTTTCCATTAATTTATTTTTATCTCAATGAAAATATAGCTATGGTCTCCTTAAATAGGCAATTCAGATGCTTATATACCTTATTCATAATCTCACTGGTACATAAATGGCTTAAAATTTGCAATTACTAGATATTTTTCCTTAGAAAATATATAATTTTAATTTCATAATAAAATTTTATCATTGGGAATATTTTTTCCATAACATAATAATCTAATTAGCAGAGTTATCAACACGAATATGTTCTTAATTATTATTTTTATTTTGATACATTTTAGAATTTAGAAATCCAATATCAAATTGTAAGATGAAATAATTTCTGAATTAACTGTTAAGGAGGTTCAATTGCTCAGAAAAATGTGACTATTGTTACAATTATACATTTTAACTCCAAAAATCACCATAATCAGAACTTTCTGGTCAAGTCATTTTTCATGGACCAATATACAACTAATCTCTGTGGGTACAATTTTTATATTTATACCACGGTGGTGGGCGAACAGTTCACAAAACTTAGCCGTTTCATAAATGCTTCCACCCTTGGCTAGAAAGCCAATGATGATGCCTTTTTGGATGTTTAATAACTCGTTCCGTTTCTGCACTACACTTACGGTGTCAATGTATTCCAAAGCTCTTACCCACGTACATACGTTTAACTGCACCGTGATGCCATTTACCATTTGTGATTGGTTATTTAACATCAATGTCGAAAGCACGTGGTGGTCTCATTAATGTAACGAGGCTGTGTTTGAAGAATAAATTATTTTAAAAACGAACAAGTCTCTAGATATTTAACAAAGAAATAATAAATGTATTATAGTTACTTTAAACACAAATATATCGAATTTGGGAATGAGAAGTCCTGGCATTCATGAAATATTTAGCTCAAAAATATATTAATTTTTAATTTTATGAAATTCACACACTGAGATGAGAACTATAATTAATATAGAAATAATTGTGTGTGTAAATCTAGTCAAGAATCATACTTTAGATTATACCTTAGTTTCCATAAAAAATGAAAATGGAAAAATAATTTTTTCTCATTTATCAATTAAGATGAGGAGTTTTTATTGTTTTTAAAAACTTACATTAATATTGTTTAACTCTCACGGAAAAAATCAAAATATTTAAAATAGTTTTAATTTGTTGGGAAATATTTAATGTGTGTGTGTTTTAAATTAATAATTCAAACTAAAAGTACTGACTAAATATTGCAGCTGGATATTATCTTATGCGTATATTGTGTAACATGCACATTATCTTACTTGCATTGAGACGAATTTTCCTCGGACTTATCATCTGTTAAGATTGTATAAATTAAACTGTATGATTAATTTTAATATATTCCTTGAAAAGAAGACAAATTTCAATTGAAATCAATCGCTATTTTATTTTTTATTCATATCACTATATTATTAACATTATCCACTACCTTTCTCAAAAAAAAAGTTTTTGTAAAAATAAATTATATTTTCTGTTAACGAATAACTATTTTTATTTGATCTAAAGAATTATTCCATAGTATCAAAATAATAGATTAATCGGAATAATATCAAATAAAATGTTACGATAAATAAAATGCGATTAATAATTTTTAAAGGGAAATTAACAATTAAAATTACAACAACATATTAAAATAAAGAAAAATTCTGGTTTTAAATTATGATTCTTCAGTATAAAAATAGTTTCTGTTCTTCCTGGGAAACAGAGAGCGACATATTTTTAATAAAAAGAAGACTATTCTTGGAGAACGCAATTTTGTAAACAAATAAGTTATTCAAGAAGAATATTGGTTGATGATTTTCTTTCTGGATACAGAAAGTATTCACATGGCATACGTTTGTGCTTTGTGAGCAAAAAAATAGGAATAAGAGAAATGAAAATTTTATTTTTATTAATAAAAATGTAAATAAAAAAGTAAAATAAAAAATCCATGCTCAAAAATAAAAAAAAATTATTTATTTAAAAATGTATTTAATAATGCTTTTTAATAATGTTAAAAAGTTAAATTATTTTAAGCGAAATGCATATACTTTTAAGTAAACTACTAAATAATATTTAATTTGCCTGCACATTTTTATGCCACATTTGGCACGATACATTTAAAATGTTGATTAAATCACACAACTACAACTTTGAAATATATTATTTGGATTGTTGAATATTTCAATTTGCATTTAGTAATAAATCCTTCTATTTATCTATTGATGTTGGAAAATGAATTAAATTTTATTTGAGCATGAATAGTTTTGTTAAAATTTTAAATTCAGTTGCAATTAGAGTGGAAATATGTAAAACGTAAATCATGTACAAAAATCCTTTTTGAAGTTATGTGCCGATTTTTCAATCTTACAAAATTAGGTATCTAATTTATTCTGTCTCAGTCAAGGAGGGAAACTATTTAATGACGACTTTGTACATTATTTGAGTTAAAAATTTTTCCAAAGATTAGCAGACTATTCTCTTAAAATTAAATGATATTTTCAATTAAAACTAATCTGAAGGTATAGTTTAAAATTGGTTTAAAAATTCAAAAATCATATGAAGAAACATAAATAGATAATTTTACTCACAGTTAATTCATTCTTACAAACAACATCAATTACAAGGTACAAGGGTAAGCAAGTTTTTATATAATGGTTCTATATATATAAGTAGAATATATATATATATATATATATATATATATATATATATATATATATATATATATATATATATATATATATATATATATATATATATATATATATATATATATATATATATATATATATATATATATATATATATATATATATATATATATATATATATATATATATATATATATATATATATATATATTATATATATATATATATATATATATATATATATATATATATATATATATATATATATATATATATATATATATATATATATATAAAAATATCTATATATACTCAATAGTACATAGTAGGAAATTCTTATTGATTACTTGACTCCACAACTCAATTTCTAAGATTTTAAAAATTTTATCTAGGAAGATTGGAATGGAGAACTTAATGGTTCAAAGGAGGTCATCGTTTCTTGCCATTCACAGAAGTCATTTTTCAGTTAAAAACTAATTTGTTTATAGAAAATACTTTACTATTCGTTTCTTCATTGCTAAAATGCTTTTCATTGTAGACTGAAAAACTCAATTGACACTGTTTTATATATATCAAATATTGCATTTTGCTCTTATTATGAATCATGGTAGTCAATCAGTTACCCATTTTAAAGCCATTATTTTAATATTCTGCTATTTTTAATGCTTAAATTATTATCATAGAGAGCAATATACCCATATATTGGAACTTCTCGGTTTAAAGATTGTAATCTATGTATATGAAAAATATCTATTATATGCAGATAGCTAACGATATTTAAGAATTCTTGAATTTTCTTTTTTAACTGCTGAATATTAATTGTTGGCAATAATACGTAACAGAAACGATCTTCGGTGTATTAAAATCAGAAGAAACTCATGTTACAGAATTTTTGTCGGTAACTGCTTAAAAGTTGTACATAACAAATGGTTTACTTAAAATACTCTATACGTAAGTAATAAATAATAAACTCTAAGTAATATTATCTTCTAGAGATGCTCATAAATTTTGTACGCAATGTAATAAAAAAAAAACATTTACTTCAAGAATATAAAGCGGTTTTAGACATTATATTGTTATCAATTTTGAAGTCTCTTTCTAAACATTTTATTTTACGTCATTTATTATTTCAATGAGATTGAACTTTTCAGAGAAAAATATAGGTACAAGATATATGAGACTCTAAATATAACCATAATTATAGCTAATCTTTTTTATCTTAAAAATAATCATTCTGAATTTTTTAGTTAATATTTTTATGACTTACTAAAGGTAAGGTAAAAGCTATAGCACCTATTTCGGATATAAATATTGAATAAAGTTCATTAAAAATTAAAATAGGACTTGTTTAGATGACGAGTTTAATCTATGAGGCAAGCGAATAATATTTTTCTTACGTATTAGTAAATTGAAAGAAATAGAAATTAAGTTTTTAAATGTTATAAAATGAATAGGATTAAATTTCCTTAAAATCTATAATTAAGTATTTGCAAATAATTTAGGCAGTTTTATAAACATAAATGTTTTATGTAGAAAATTATAAATGTGTTGAAATAAAATTTGCTTAAATAATTGCAATTGAACATACTTTACCTGCAAGTTCTTGAAAAATAAATTAGGTACGAACAGTTCTTTGTTGTACCGATAATAGATTGTTTTCCATTTGACTACTGATGGATGATTGTAATTTAGGTGAATAATTAACCGAAGGTTTTGCAAAGTATTTTTTCTTTTTCTACCTGAAATTTTCTTAATCAATTTAGTGAAGGCGAGTAAAATTAATTTAGTTATTTTAAAAAAACCTTTCTTTGTCATTCATATTTTCAGATTTATTATTAAGCTAATATATAATTAAATTAAATTAGAATTTCTTTAATGA
Source organism: Latrodectus elegans (assembly GCA_030067965.1). Lineage (NCBI taxonomy): Eukaryota > Metazoa > Arthropoda > Arachnida > Araneae > Theridiidae > Latrodectus > Latrodectus elegans. The sequence continues at coordinate 69,814,113 of CM057811.1, read as the reverse complement.
CATTTCGCTTTCGAATGACATATAAAATTATTATTATTAACAAGATGCTAACCATATTTTCTTAAAAAAAGATAATATAAAAAGTTAATATCTAAAATAATAATGTCAAATAAACAAAATTCAGCACTATTTTAAAATTCAAATATAGTAAATAAACTACAAATATATAATTTATAATAATTATTTCCTTCTATTTTATGCTGTAAATTTCTTGCATTTTAAAATGAGAATACATTTTTTGTGATACAAGAACACTTTTATCATAAATAAAAGCACAATAGATAATTTTAGATATCATTATAATTTTTGTGCTATTCACTTACATACAAGTTAATATATAAAAATTTGTTTTCTTAAGAGCGGTTTTTAATCATGAAGCATATGAAAATTATTTTATTCTAAAATAAATAGTTGTGTTTACATTGTAGCAGATACTGGCTGCATCAAACTAAAAAGTGTTGAATAATTTTAATCCTTTTACTAAACATTGTGAGTTTTCTTATGAATCCTTAAGAATTAAGAATGAGTGGATAATAATATTATATAATATTAGTCATGCTGTAAAATCAGTTAAAATTAGCTTTACATATATATTGAAAATTTTAAAGGATTACTTTTTTCGCGTTGCTTGGTATTCTTGCTTGGTATCAGTAATATTTTTTATTACTGATGCCAAGCAAGAATTGGAAATAAATAACTCACAATTTCACAGGAACGAAAAGTTACTGGTAATGTGAGATGATTTAGTTGTCATACAAATGGCCACAGTAAAAATAATTTTACATAATATAATGGATGAGATGTAATAATATAATTTATATCGATAGTTTTTTATCTGTATTTGTTTTGCTCATTTTTTATTCAGTTTAAAATGAAGCCAATTTGATTTACACAATTTATAAGCTCCATTTTCTTTATAATTTTATTTTTATTCAAAATATAAACAGTTGACTCATAAACAATGTAAGATTTAATTATAAATTTTACTTAATTTTTAATTAAATTTTAAGTTTGTACGACAATAATGATCAATACTAAAATTTGTATTTAATTTCAAAATCAGTGACAAGAAAGAGCTTTAAAAAAATTCAATCAAAAATGTTGTGTTATTAGGAACAATTACTTAAGCCAGAAAATTTCTTCCAAGATTTTTTTTAATACAGATTATTATTCTATTTGTGGATACATACCCAGATACATTGTCTTCATTGCGTGCTTAAAAGTGGTGATATCTTGATTTTTAAAATTTTTGAAATTCATTACTATCGATACCTTTAGATATTATATTACATTACCTATACGTCATCTGGTTTAATGGGAAAAATAACAATATTAAAAATAATCAATTTTAGTTTTATAAATATCGTCTTAGAAATTTTATACTAAAATGTTTTCGATTAAATAGTGATTTGGAATCCCATAAATACAATTTCTCAGATCATAAAATCAGAAATCAGAACATCGTAAAATCAGAGAAAATGATTATAAATTATAATTTCCCTCTAATTTATAAAGTTTTTGTTATATTTCTCTGGCTGTAAATTTATGACTAGTTAAAACTCTTTTCTTATTCATGAGGAAAAATGAATTTATAGACTTCTGTGAACCACTATCTTGTTTAAAACATTTCAGTATAGAATTTCTAAGATTATGTACATGAAACTATTATCATTTCAACATTGTTGTTTTTTTCACAAGACATGTCTACTTTTAATAATTAACAACTATAATTATGTTCATATATTATTATAATTATTAATTTCACATAAATATTTTAAGTCATTAGGGATTTCAAAAATGACACACTGAAAGCCAATATCGTTTACAGACATGAAGGAAACAGAGAATTTAAAAGTATTTATTTATAAGCGAAACACATTCATATTTAAAAATGGGGATCTAAGAAATTGTAAATATTTCTGTAAATTTATTTGTGTTTATACTAAAATGCTGAAAAATAATCTCAAGATATTGGCAACTAGTTTCACCTAAACTGGAACCATCATAGCCAAGAAATAAAGTGGATGTTTTTAGATTTAAAGTTCTTGATTCAAATTATGTTACAGCTGAACAGTAAAATATCAAAAACTTTTATTTTCATATTTTACATAATATTGTAAATGTGGGAGTTTACATTTTCCACATTGTTTTCAACGTAACTTATTAACATGCTCACTATGTAATTCCGATAGCGTAGCTAAAGTATTTCAATTAATATTTTAAATCTGCTTACAGATGAAAATGCAAAATGTTTTGTTGAATTAAAATAAAATAACAATGTGTCAAAATTATTAATTTTCAAGGTACACACTATTGAAAACTTTACCTTAGAAATCTAAACATACGCTGAATTTGAGAGATTGTGTTTATCTTAATAAAAACACAAGTTTATAAATGAATTCATTATAAATTATTAATCAAATGATATTCAATATCTTTGTTTTCAATCGTAAAAAGACATAACACTATGAAACGATTTATGTTAAATAGGATATTTAATTAAACATTTCAGCATCGGAAAGTTACTATTAAATGAATAACAAAATTTAATTTTTTAAACAGTAATTTATAGTAAATCATTAAATACAACGTGATAAAATCAATAAAAATCTAATATTAATCCAAAAAGAAAATTTGTATCTTATAATATATATATATTGCTGCTTATTATTTAAAACCATTTAGTCCTATACTTTTCATGAAAATTGATATTTTGATATCATTTTTCATTTAGTATAATTTAATGCTTGTATGTTATTAGTATGTTAGTGAATATTTTAATAAATTAGTCAAGATCACTTTTAATTAAATTAATTAATTAATTATTTTAAGTCACAGATCATCTCTAACAAGCATTCAAGGAAAAATAACTGTTTAGCAGTACATATAATACGTTCGGGATCTTTTTTAGTACTGTTTAAAAATGAAGCGTTAATAACATATATTTTAGCATATGAAATTGTTTTAAAACCTAAAAAAACTTAAAGCACATCGTAAAATTGCCATACCAAATAACCATGGGTATTAACTTTAACAGCACAGCAAATACGATCAATTTTAAAACTATCTTGAATTCAAGGTAATCAGAATAGCATACAAATCTGTTTTATTTCAGTCTTTAAGAAAGAAAAAAAAAGAGAGAATTTTAAATATTTTAGAAATTTTATCAGAATCTAATGTGAATTTGTCTATTCAGAAAAAGTATACTAGGGATTAATAAGCACTTTTATTTAAAAAGTACGCTTATTGCCAATTGAAAATTAAGGTGTTTGAAAATTTTCTATAATTATTTTTGATTTTTTAAATGTTGAACCATAGCATGTTATATGCACTAACTATTCTAACATCTCTAATATGTACTCATTTGTGCTACTATCATATTAATGATATTGAGCTGAAATTAAATACTAAATTAAAATTAGTCGTATTCTGAATGAAAGCTTTCTTTTTTTTTCTATGCTCAATCTTAAAGTAATTGAAAATTTAAAATAAGCAAAAATTTTGTAAAAAAAAAAAAAAAACTATTATAACGTTATTTGAGAATAAGTAAGCTATATCGCATACTATTTAGTAAGTCAATTGTATTTATAACGAAGAAATAAACAAAAATAATTTTTAATTGTCGATAATGTTTAGCCATAAAATGGGAAGAGTAGTTTCGGAAATTATTGTTAGCACAGTTTAAGCTCTATATAAAAAAAATTCTTGATTACTAGAAGGTATAAACAAGGAATTTATCTTATTGGGGTTTCATTCAATGTTAATGATTTTGTGTGCTACCTGTTATACTTTTTTTTTATCTTAGGAACAATGTGTCTGCTGAATCAAAGTCATAACGATGTCGAAAACGTCGCAAATATTTATTTGTGTAAATAGAATTTTTTTTTCATACTTAAATTATGTATGAGTTTTTAAAGATTAAACAAAACTGAGTTTGAAAACTAAGTAAACTATCGAGTTGTAAATTCTATAACTTTAAGCAGTTTTGCTATAGATTAATTGCATACTTATAGTAAAAAGCATTTAATTAAAGTTATTTCAATATTATTATTTTATTATAACGTTAAAGTCATTAAATAAACGAAAGTTACTATAAAATATACTATTAACTGTTATTCATTTCAAGCTTAAAGGTAGAATCTTTATTTCAAATTAGAACTAATATGGCTATCACAGATTGTACTGCGAATAAGAATTTGTCTAGTTTAAAAATTATTTACTTCATAATAATAACTTGCAATAGCACTTGAATAAAGTCCTGTTTTATAATATTTGAGTGAAAACATTCATTGAAAACTGAATTTTATTGTTTAATTTAATGTTGCTTTTATTATAAAATTTATAAAGTATTCAAGCTCCACTTCATTGACCAATGCCTAATGTATGTATGTATATATATATATCAATTCCAAGTATGAAATATGCATAATCTGTAATATCCACATAAAAAATATGTAATCTGTTGTTTATATGATTTTTAAATTAATTTTTTATGTCTCTTTATATTCATTATAAATGATTATATTTTTACCTGCTATTAAAATATATCTTTTTTAAAAAGTAAATCTGGTATAAAAAGATAAAGGAATTAGCAAAAGTATCTTAAGCATTTACACATAGTTAAGATTGTTCAAGGAATGTAAAATAAAGTACATGTAAAAATGAAATTGCATGCAAGAATTTCGGAAACTTTAAAGCGAAGAATTACACTGCAAATAACGACCGTGTCCATAATTATGAAGTAAGGAGATTGGCCTTTTGGGCATAATCCTCGCATAGATAGTGAAATCAAATATAATAGTCTTGAAATGTTTCAGAAAATAAAGAAATTTTTACTTTGCTAGTATAAGTAGATTTGCAACAGTCAAAGGTAATGGTGCAGAATAGAGTTAAATCCAATTTGGCCTGAGGGACGTATAACGGAATCTTGGAAAATTTTATATTTCAAATTGCTAAAGATAATAGCAATACTAATAGGGATAAGCGAAGGAGAAAATCTAATTTCAATGACAATCCCTGATAATAGCATCAAGTTGTTTCCCTAGAGGACTTTTATAAGTCTGAAATATCTATTTCATATAATGTACAAATATAAATCAAAATTTGTCTGCATGTCTTGAGAAAATCGATACAATTTATGTCTGGGCAACGAAATCCTACTCATATGATGTAAGTAAAGATTATTTCTAATGTATAATTTTGTTAATTTTGAAAAAAAAACATTTCTCCTGGTGTTATGAACTTATTTTTTTTAAATAAAAATCACAAATAGTGCACACACACACACACACACACACACACACACAAGCTATATATGATTTTCATACAATTAATGATAACATTGTTGCATGCATTTACTTTTTATTAAAATATTTTTTGTTATAAACATAATCAGGATTTAGCTTTTATTATTTAAACATAAAATGTAATGGATTTGATTTAATAATTTTTATATGAAACGAACTTTTAATTATGCATTAATAACGCTTTTGCATACATTTGTGCTAAAATTTAAAATAAGCAAATTCACTATGTTTTTATCAATAAAATACATTTAGATTTTCTGACAAGCTAAAATTAATCTTGGGTAAGTTATAGTAAATTTTTCATTACGAGTAAGGTTTATTCAAATTCTTACCAAACGCGTAATTGTAAATTTAATTTAATAATTTACAAGCTTACTTCCAACATGAAACTGAATTTAAAATTTCATAAAAATAATTGAATGAAAACAAACCTAAATTTAATTAGCTAATCATAAAGTGTTACGTTTATTTATTTCGTCTAAAATTGTCATGTAGACAAGTTGGTTGATGTGTGTTTTTAATTTTTTTCAGAATAAACTCTACTTTTCAATAAAAATACATATTAAATGTATTTTGTTGTTTTAGAAATTTATAATCATTTCTATAATAATAATAACCTTGAAAGGAAATTCAGTTGCTGTGGATTGTCAGATAATTTATCTAGAAAAATAGTTACACATAATATAATGACAGAAATCATTTAAATATATTTCTCAGTCAGTTTACTTAGGTATGGAATATACAAACCTCAAATATAATAAGCATGAAATAACTGATTATAAAACATAATATATATATATATATATATATATATATATATATATATATATATATATATATATATATATATATATATATATATATATATATATATATATATATATATATATATATATATATATATATATAGTAAAATATTTTATTCATAATGATTTTAGATCATTAATATGTTGCATAGTGGACTTCTCTAAAATTGCTTTGATTGGTAAATTGATAAAAGTCAGACACTTTAAACTTTAGAGATGAGTAAATACCTTCATATACACATATAAATAAAGGCTATATATATGTGTGTACAAGAAGGTATTTGCTTATTTCAAAATAATACAGCGTTTGCATCATTTTGGAAAATAATGATTTGTGTAGGACTACAAACTTTACAGTGAATAGAAAAAATAACAAGCAAATGTTGTAAATAAAATATATATTTTTGAAAAAAAATATTATTTAGTTTTACAAACCGTTTAAAAAAACAAAACATATTTGATTGATGTTTGCAAATTGCTATAATCTTTCTTGTTAATTATACTGTCATTAACATTGAAATTTTAGATAGTCGAATGCCCAAATTGCTTGAAAAAGTAGAATGTTTAAAAAAGTCTTATATTGGGCTGAAAATTACCAAATCATTTCGACATTTGATGGATAACCACAATTTGGCTAAATTTCTAACCCATTAATTTGTTTTTCGGCTTTGTTTGTATTTTATTTTCCTCACTCTGAGTCGAGTTAATCCATCCATCAAACTTGAAAAAAAGCGTAAGGAATCGCGACTAAAATAGAAGCAAGATTACATTTTAAAGTCATCCGTAGAAAAAAAATTTTTATCTCAAAGAATGTTAAATTAATAATTAATGAATACTCTTAAGCGCTTTGTATTTATTATTCCAATTTCGGTCTTAATTGTAGTAAACATGTAAAATATTTTAAATTTTAAGTGACGTAACTAACTTCATATTATATAGAAGAAGAATTGTAGATGTTTGTGTTTCTTGGTACATATATGTATGTATATATATATATATATATATATATATATATATATATATATATATATATATATATATATATATATATATATATATATATATATATATATATATATATATATATATATATATATATATATATATATATATATATATATATATATATATATATATATATATATATAGTAATATACTATATCACCACTGTGGAATTTATATTTTGATACATGGAAAGTGTTTATAATTGACAATACGTGTACTACCCTCATTTATATTTCTGCCATATTAGAATTTATAAAAGCATTTGGTTAATCGAGAAAAGAATATTATGCTGTAACCACTTGTAACGTGCAAAATTAAGATGAACGCTGCACAAATGAATTGGAAAATACTGAATGGAAGATATTAAAGCATATTTTTGTTGTGAGAAAGACAAAAAGCCCTTATTGGATATAAAAAATACGTATAAGAAAAATAATAATTAAAAAATTTCCATCCACTGATTTGTCTTAATGAGCTTGCCTGATGCATTTTATATGTGATGTCCTTTATGAACTTAGACGTGATTCTTCTCAAAATGCTTAAGAATTGGGACGATAGTTGATAATACTGGATAATGCCGCAGATTATAAAACAGCATCAAGCAAAAATTTTGACATTATGCATCCTACTATAAATATTTCTTTTTGTCATCAAAAATGCTGCTAGTGTTTATTTTTTGTTGAATTTTTAGCATTTATTGCATTTTAACTTAGACTCATAATGTTTTAAGAAAGTGGATAAGGAGTTTTAAACTAATTATTTCGAAATGTCCTAGGTACGATTTATAAAATAAATATATAGATATATTATTGGTTAATCCATATGGCAAATATCTTCAAATATTATACGATTAATTTCGACATGTGTCTCAAGTGGTATTAATTAAGCTAATTAAGGTTACCCGAATGTCTGAAAATGAAAACAAAAATCATCAAATTCCTCAGCTGTATTTTTAATACAAATCATGCTGCTTCGTTTAATGATGTAAATAATGTTCATCAATCTAACATAATTACAATAATGTTCATCAATCTAACATAATTTTCGTTTTAACCATTAAATTAAAACTTTATTTGTATTTAATTTTTCTGATATTGAAGCAAATGATAGTTATTATTTTATTTTCATGTGACTATAAACCAAGAAACTAAGATAAAAATGGAAAATATGACCCGAATTAAGAGAAGAATAACTTATTGTTCTGAACTTGCTTTTAAATCACTTCTTACTTTACTCACTATTGTGAGGTCTAAAAAACAATATTCTGATAGGCAGAATTGGTAAATTTTGTCTTAAAATACTAAGAACATGAGCGATATTAAACAACCATATTTTAGTTTAAAACTCCAAACATGCATAATCTCTTTTTTAATGGAAATATTTAAAACAAATTGATGATTGATTTCTCTTTCCTTGCTTTACTTTAGAATATCATTGCTAAAGTACAAACATGGAAGAATTATTGCAGCAGTTATGAAGGTTATTTTTCTGTTTTCGGTTGAAGAGAATATTGAAAGTTCAAAATAAATGATTTACGCTTGTAATTAAAAGCCCACACTGGGACTTCATCAAATAATCGTACAAAATAAGTCGTATTTATTATTATGTGAGTAAATCAGTTAAACTAATAATTAATACTTAAATTTTATGAACAATTTTATTTTATTTGTGAATCAATATCTTATCTATGTCTTAGATTGTTATCTCTGTTACATAGCACAATTGTATTAATACTACATTTATTAATAAATGCAAGAAAAAATCTGCTAGACAGATAAGGGTTTATTGAATTAAGATTACAGAGATATTTAGTTGTTTTATCTTTTTTATTTTAATTTCGTCTGTATTGATTACCCGGTTTTTTTAGCAGTTTTATTATAAAATAATATTTTTATAATAAAGCTGCTAAACAGATTGAATTATATTCGCTAATTATGCTGAAGTATAAATTTCTGAGTACATAAATATGAATGTTCATATTATTAAGATAAAAAACTATTTTTACATATTACAGCTGAATCCTACGATTTTTAATGCAAAACTGACCAAAAAGAAAATTAGATTTGAATCATTGTTTAGAAAATACGATAGAAAGTCTCCAGAAGAAATTTCTTACCTCCAATCACAATAAGCTGCATTTTTATTCCTAATTTGAAAAGAAATGTATATCTTTTATGATAAAATAATTCCTAGTTTGAATTAAAGAGTAAGTTACAGTTTTAATTGGTGTAATTAGTATTACGAACATTGTAAAAATAACAGTGGAAAAAGATACCTAACATATGCAACATATGTAATACATTTGTTTACGAAAAGGAAACTTTAAAAAGGAGCAAGCATTGGTGTATATGGCTGGATGGAACTATAAATGTACAAAGAAACATATATTTTTCTACATCGCGTTGTTTACATTCTGACACAAATTGAAATTTTTTAATTTTGAGGGCTATTAATGCTTAGTGCTCTCAACTTGGGATTGACAATATATAAATACATTTATTAATAGCCAAAATTTAAAACTATCACTCCCATAAATGAAATGAATACGTCTTAGATTCATTCATTAGATTTATTTTATGCAAGTAATCTCCACCGCTAAGTCCAGCTGTAACTATGTATTATTTAATATACTCTTTGTTCTCCGTAAGATTATACTATGCAATGACTTTAAGAAATTTTCTGAGTTGTATAGTGAATATTGTGAGTTTAATCACATTTTCTTGCACATTTTAAAGTTATTATAAATGGCTTATTTATTTCTTAGAAAATATCTTTCGATTACATATTCACTTATTCACTTGATTACTCCCACACATTCAGGCATGTAGATATAACATTTTTAAGCGTAATTAACTGTAGATGAAAATAACATTTAATTTAAAATAATATATCTAGATGAATTTAGTTAATTGAAACCTTAAAACAGCATATTTAAAAAAACTATTTTCTTAAATCATGCTTTGTATTATGTAGCTCATTATATATATATAAAAGAATTTGTATTTATAGTCCAATAATATCCAATTTATTATTGGACATTTCCCATTATGAATTCAAATTTACTAATAATTAAGATAGTCATTAGCTATGTCTCGCAGTCACAGCAGTATTTTTTCCTAAGTTTAATCTTTTTTTTTAATGTAACTGTGGTAATTTTTTATTTAATATACTTTTAATTCAAGCTTATCCTAATTCCTGTAATCCTAGACTTTCTAGTCTAGGATATAGGAGTTTACTTCTTATCCAAAAAGTAAAAGCCTAAAATTAATGCAACTTTTGACAAGGAAACATTAATTTTCCATGCACTGAACATACTAAATGAAAGGAAATAAATTTATTTCAGTTAAGGCATTTTCGTATAATAATATTAGATTTGAAAAAAATTCTAGATCCAAAGAGAAAAATATTTCCCGAGAAAAACATTATAATACGGAAAGAAAAGGAAAAGAAAAGTTCCATAGGGATTTGAAAAATAATAACGGAAGTATTTCTCTGAAGAATCTTAGAAGTTAATCTCATTACTGATATGCATAAAGTAATTAGAAATATTTTTTCTAAAAAAATATATTCCGAAATAGCATATAACTTTAGGAGCCTCTTTTTACCAAATTAACTTTTAATGAATTTTCAACAAAAGTCCTGTTATTTTTTTAATAAGTAGATGAATCATGAAAATTTAAAACCTGAAATGTTTTCACTATTAAAATAATTTTATATTATCAACAAAACTTAATTTTATATTGTAAGTTGTATTAATTTGTATTTAATATGTTGATTTCAGCGTAATTGAATGGGTTTGTGTTGCATAATAATACTTTAAACTATGTTAGTAATTATTTTTAAGATTTTAAAAAATTACAACATTTGACGCTAAAACACACACACACACACACATATATATATATATATATATATATATATATATATATATATATATATATATATATATATATATATATATATATATATATATATATATATATATATATATATATATATATATATTTATTTATTTATTTATTTATTTATTTATGTATATATATATATATAGACATATACATATATATATATACATATATATACATACACACACATACATACATACATATATATATTAAATGGATGTAATGAGGATGTAATGAGAGTTAAGTGTTTAACGTTTTGCAGCTTAGTTCAATCGTTCATAGTTGTGACATATCTCAAGCATACAGTTTATTTACATTTAACAGCAACAACTTCTTTAATAAATTAATAAATATGTATCAGTCGAAAAGATATTTTTATTTAAGAAATACCACATAGAGACAATCCAAACAAATGCATTCAGAAAATCGTAAAAATGGGTTATTTTATAAAATATTAGTGCTATATAAATATATAAATCTCAGTAAGTTCAGGGTAAAATTACTCTCTAAATATAATTTTATTTAAACAAAAAATGATAAAATCAAAAAGGTTTTGTAAATATAAATTAACACCTACAAGTTTCCATTTATAAAACTTTTCACTTTGAACAGTTGATACATGACTGTTATTTAGTAGGCTTCTCAACAAAACATTCCTTCTTTGTTTTTATATTTTCTTCTTTTCCCTACTTTTTAGACAATATAAATCAATCGTTCTTCTTATGTAAGGAATTTCGCTATTTTAATACAAGATAAAGATTTCATTTCCTTTTGACATTAGTTTCAACACCAGAAGTTTATTTATAATAAAATGTTTTTCCTTATATAAAATAAATTTAAAATAAGTTGAAAAATGAAACATAAAGTTCAAAATAATATTTTCGAGACTTTATAATTAATTTTTATAAAAATATAAATATATTACATATTAGGAAAGAAATAAGTAATATTTTGAATGAAAATATTATACAAATTCGTAATTATTTGCTCATTAAAATTTATTTGCAAAAACATCGGAAATCACATTATTTGTAGAAAAATTTTTAGATCTACTCATTTCTTTTAGAAGTTAATATTTCTAATTAAAGTTTAAGAAAAATTAATTTAATTATTTATAAAGGGAGTTTTATATAATTGGGTTAATTTTTTCGCGTGTAAAAATTTTATATATTTAAAACTTTTATATTTTCTATATACTTAAATTATTTCCCTGTTAGAGCTTTTAATTAAAAACTATATTGTGTTATAATGTAAAATAATTAATACTTCAAATTTTCATTACATTAATTATTTTATTAATTTAGTTAAAAGCAAGAAATTTTTGATTAAATAATAGAAAATGGAATAGCTGTTTGTTCTTAAAAGTTTAATTTGCATTTAAAACTTAATTAATTATATGAATATTTCGTATAATTAACATTTATTTAAGGTTAATGCTAAATAAATGTTTCATTTTCAGGATACTTAAGCTTTTTAAATATAAAAAAAAGATATTTCTAAATTGTTCCTCCAAATGCTGTTTTCGTTTTTGTAACAAACATATATATTTTAATAACAACGATCCTTAAATAAACTGAATCCTTAATAAGAGTAGACTTTTATGTGAAATGTCTAAAGAATTTGCTTTTAATAATTATTTTTCATATGAAGTAAAAAGGGCACGTTTATTTTATAAAATTATATTGGTGTTAATCTGTTAATAAGCTCATCATTGTCAATTATAATCAAGCCAACTAACTGAAATAAAACGATATAACAATAAGATTGAAACAATTATAATTTTCGTACAATATAAAGTAAACTAATAAAATGTTAATTATCGCTTATGAATTTACTCGATTACATTGTGTTGTATTTCTAACTCTAGTCCTTTTTTATTTTTAAATTATAAAGCTAAAATATAATATTTAATAGAATTAAAGATAAAAATAACAATTTCTTGAATAATTCTTTAAAATAATAAGGTAAGAAATTTAGACACATCAGTAATATCTTAAAATAAATTAAAATCTCTAAACATTATATCGATAAAACATCAAATGTTAAAAATATTAATATTACATTTTTTTCAAATTATTTGAGCATCAATTTAAAAATGTTTTGTACCTCCAACATTTTGAGTTTGGTGTAGAGGAAATGATGAAGGACTTGAAATATTTATTTATGCATATACATTTGAATTTTAATAATTTGGAAATATTTTATTAATTAAATATGTTATTTTCTTTACATTTTATATAATACTGAACACACTCAAGGAAATTTTATGGTAAGATTTTCTTAAAGAAAAACTCTCTCTCTCTCTTCGTACTACAATCAATTACAAAAAACATAAAAGCAGAGGATAGTAATCATCACTAAATTGCATGATTTTCTGTCAACGCTTATTTTTTTTTTTTTTCAGAAATATCGGCACATGTACCTGGTGATTGGAAACAGATGAATCTTATTGTGGATGTCGTATGCAGAATTGAGAAAAACCTTAGCAAAATGTAACCGCAGTTTTTTCCCTTGTACTTAGTCTGGAGTTGAGCTCCACCAGATGGATGATAGCAGGAGGGTGGGAGTCTCACTAATTATGAAGCAGAATCCAAGATGATTACTCTTGAATACTTGACATGCCATCCCCACAGGTACCATTTCATTTAGAGGCCATTTCAAAAACGATTTTATTTACAAAGCTTTATCTGTCATTAGTGAATACGGTAGATCTTTACTTATAAGTTGGGATTCGAGCTTGCTGCATTCTGATAATTAGAACTACTCTTTAACCAACCAAGGCACCAACATTGAGGTTATATTGTGGGTGTAGGAAAGGTTCACATTCTTGTCTCTACAGATTCTAGACGATGAATGCAAACACATGCTGTCTTGCATTACATTAATGAGACATAACCTTCTTTTGTCAGAATTCAGCTCAACGTATATATTAGTAGTAACATGACTATGGAAATACATATCACAGTACACCTCATTATCGTTGGTTTTACTTTTTTACAAGTGCCATTTATGCTTAATACAATGGCCATTCTACCGGGTACAAAGTATGACATTTTTTTATGCAAATTGCGCTTTGCGACACTACCCACGGACTCACCTGGTGCAAACCAACACCCTGTATTGGTTTGTGTTGTTCACGTACATTCACTTTGTATCACAAGTGGTGATGTGGTGCAGAATTTTTTTTTTGAGTTGATATTCAAACAGATTAGTGCAAGCGTAAAAACGTCTACCCTTATCTTCAACAACATTATGCAACAATTGGCATACTACATCAAGTTTATGCTATGGGTAGAATGACTAATAAACTAACTTAATTCCTCAGCCAGTTCTCGGATGGCTGAATATTTTTTAAACAAGAGTTCTCAAGCAAGTCTCCTCATCACAAATAGGCCAGAAAAAAACGTTCCACTACTTCTTTGTGACAGTATTCATTTTTAAACTTTCAATAACAATTGAATTTCAATTCACAGTGACATATGATACAACAGTAGTACCTAAATCTATACATTGCTTTACGCCATTCTGCAAGGGACATTTTGCAACAAAACTGTAAGTAAATGATAGTTCTAATTTATAAATTTTATGATTCTTTTTCAGACACGTTATAATTAAATGTGATGAAATATTTCTCAGATATCTCACAACACAAAGAAAGGGGTTTGTTTTGTTTTTTTTTCAAACACCAAAGTTTGTTGACAAATTGCAAGCAAACACTCCAACGTTAACTGTGTAGACGATATTATCGGTGTTGGAAACTTTGGTTACAAACCGATACCTAACAAAGATTTGTAGAATAATGTTAGTTTTTTTACGCTCATATACTGACATAATGTTAGAATATTTTTAAGCTCATATGCTGTTATAAGTTCTGACAGTAGTTTATTTCTCAAAATAATTAAGATATATTGAGAAATAGTTAATTAAATGATAACTAATAGATATGAATTGCAAACTTTAAATTACCACTTTGTGAGTAGTTTTCCCTATTTTCAAAAAGAGTAGATATTAGTTTTATCAATATAATAAACTATTCAGTTTATAACAAACATTTTATTTTTATTTATTTTCACAAATGAAAAACGTTAAGAATTTAGTTGTGTTATTCATTAGAAGAAAAATAAAAAAAATATGTGATAAGTAATAAACATTTTATAATTTAAAAATAATTGTAAAACTCTGTAAAATATACTTTTGATACCGTTCTCGACACACAATAAGTAAAACCTATAACAAAATTTAGCATCGAAAACCAGCTATACAGATTCCCAGTACAGGTTTATTCATATCTCGAAAACCAGTTATTTAACTTACTACCAGAATTAAATAATAGATACACTAACATGAAACCAAGATTTTTGTCAGATTTCAACAAAGACAAACTATTCATATTTTGCACCAAACTAAACAGAAATCGGATAGTTCACACTTTGAGTAACACTTTTATAGCAATGGTTCAAAATCAATGATGAACAAGGTTAAAAAATATTATTGATTTTGAGCAATCTAATAATAGGTCTTTTGCCTTCAAACTAAGATAACGTTCTAACATGTAAAGAATATACTTTTAAAATCAAACTTTTTGTAGAAAGTTACTTTGTGAGAGATACTATTATATTCTATAGTATAACCCCCCCTGACTTGTTTAATAAATAAAAATGAATTTTGACCCAATATAAAATTAAATGTTCATATTTTAGTTGAAAATATAAAAACGTATGTCAGATACACTGTGGTTACTTTACAAAAATGCATATTTGAAAAGGTAAATTAAAAAGAAAACGTCCACTTTAAACTGATTTCAATAATTTAAAAATTAATGAGAAAAATGTTTCCATTACTTCATTTCCTTTTAGGAATTAACAGACAGCATAAGAAATCAAAACTCATTTAGATATTTAATTTCCAAAAACAGTTATTAAGACATAACAATTGTTTTTTGGATATCTGTTATCATATAAGTGAATCAAAATATTCAATAATTTTAAAGATACACTTTGTAAACAGCTGAAAACTCAAAATTATTGTAATTGAAACAAGACATACAAGTTTTTTTCGCTTCACATTATTTAGACTAGAAAATTGTGCAAAATAAACATAACAAAAATATGTACTCAAATTTACATGATAAATATTGTAATTATGCCTTTAAATTAACAAAACTCTACAGCTTAATATTAGTTTCTCTAAAAAAATAATGTCATGAAAAATTATAACTAGTCAGTATTGTTCCGTATTTTTATTCAATTTATTTATTAAATTATATCTTCCCTTGTATTTAGAATAATCAACCCATGTTTTGCTAGTCCTATTTAGCTCTTCATTAGTGCCTTATTTAAGATAATATTTTTCATTTTCTTGCAAGTTCATGAATGAAACTTTAAACCCTAATAATTGTATTAAAATGTACACCAAACAATATGAATTTTAATACAAAATCTTTACTCGTATAGATTGTTAAAGATAAAAGAGACCATTTTTATTCTAACATGATAATCATATGCATCAACATAAAACATCTTCTTTTATAATTCAATTATATGTTAATATATCTCAATATACAAAAACATTAACCTATAACTTAACTAATAATCTAATAATTTTCCATTGCTGCGTTGAAATTTTATAAGTGATATGCATTTATATTTGAAGAAATTAGGGTATTCTAAATTAATCTTGAAACTGAAATTTTTCGAAAATTCTTTTTCACTTTAGATTTTTTTTATTCAATATTAAAATATGTTAGATGCAATTCTGTGGAATTTTAGTTAAAAAGAATGTATTATCGAAATAGGATTGAAAGTTATAGAAAATGTCATAAATTAATTAGTAACATAAGCAATAAAATATAACTTTACTAAACATTTTGATATTGATTTTGAAGATACTTTTTATTGAATTAAAAATAAAATTATCAAAAAAATATAAGGATGAGTGGGATAAATTTCAATGAATTTAAAATTTAATTATTATAATATTTAATAATAAATTGCATACATAAATTCAATTGACAGAGGTACTCTAAAATAAATATTTTGATTTTAAATCAAAATATTAAATTCTATTTTAAACTTAAATGATTATATTCAATGCTCTGTAATCCTTAAAATATTTTTATATTATTATATTAAGATGATTTATAAATAATAAAAATGTCTTAAATAAATATTGCACAAAATGTCATTGAAAGTGCCTTTCCATGTTCTTTTATAAGGATATTTTAAAAAATAACAATTTTATACTGAAATAACATTTTCAAGATACTGCAGAGATTTTGAGAAAAAAATATTTTCCATTAGATATCAAGTTAAGAATGCAAAGTAATAGAGTGTCTGAGGAATTTCAATATCACATTCTCCAAGTTAGTGTTTCCCTTTTCGTTTATCTGTAATACTTGAGATAGTAGGGGAAATAGAAATAGTCCCCTTTTTAAAATCTGCTACATATTTTGAACAGTTTTTTCTCCATCGTTTGCCTATGCAGTTGAATAAAATTCAATACCATTTCACTAAACACATATATTCTGATAGCTTCAATTCTTGATGCCATTGTCCTTTAAACTGGAATTGACTTAATATTGACATCATAACATAACTGGATGATAAGATTTTAAGTTGTAGAAAGAGTCATGCTAATAGAATTCTAATGTTTCAGTAGTTTACGTTTAAAGTGATAAAGAAATCAGTAATATCAATACAATAAAATGTTCTCTTTCATTGGAAATATCTTTAAGGAGATGAATTGTTGCACATGATTGTTTTTAATTTAAAATATTTTCTATTTTTTAAAATGAAATTTGATAGAAATATCAACAATATTTCTTTTGAACATTTTTTTTAATTATTACAATTTTAGTATGAGACTAGAATTACTGAAATGTATATTATTTATCATATTACAGCCTTTACAAGCAGTTTTATCTCGTTAAAAATAAAATATAATAAGTAATTATATAATTTCATATTATTACTTAAAGTTATAATAATAGAGTATGTTTTATAATAAAGTAAAGTTCGTTTTTTTATAAATACTTTTCCAACTTTAAAATAATATTTAACTTAAAATTCATTGTTATATTTTGATTGTTTGCTACAGTTAAATACTTGTATATAATGAATGATATTAGCATTATATTGAATGAAATATTTTCTAAATTCCCCAAATTTATTATTTGGTTTTACAAAAAAATTCAGAGTAACATATATGATTTCAAATAGAATACAATGATATTTAATAATCACTTTCAAATTTTCACTTTAAAATATGAGAGATATTGATGGAATTATTTAATGCTAAGAATTGGTAAGCTTAAGAAAAAATTTTGATATGTTTTAAATTATAAATGAAAAGAAAACTATAAATATTTTCATTCATTAACCTATTTAGAATCTCAATTTTAAGCAAGATATATAATGTATGATTGGAAGTCTTTTAAATAAGAAAAAGAAAGTACTCGCGTAGGACAATTATTATCGCGAAATCAAATTTCATATAATAATATACTATTACAACTTAATATATGTAAAAGTAATAAAATACTTATATTTAGTTTAATTTATTCTTGTTTGAAAATATACTATGAAGTGAAAATCTGATTTCACAATTCTGTTTGTTATTCTTAATAACATAAAATATAGAGAAAAGCATTAATAAATTTCAACTTCGAAATAAAGTTGTTGTAAATAAAGGTACTGTTACGTTCTTGGAAAACGTAATTTTTTTTCTTTTGGTTGTTTTCTAAAAACTGTTCTTAAAATATTTCGAATATTTTAGGCAATATCAATGTGCGTTTTAATAAAGAGTCATATTAACTTAGATACATTTTAATTTGGATATTTTCTCTATTTCATTGATTTTTCACTGATTGACTTATATGATCAAAGTTCTCCTTTATCATCAAAAAGACGTAAACGAAATCGACTAAACTATAATTGTTCGTACTTGGCTGTTATAGTATCATCAATCACGATTTGTGCTGTTTTTCTTTTGTTTCTATCTTTATCAAAGACAAGCTTTAAATTGTATCAAATTTTCCCTTTTTTGTAGATTTTTTTCTCTTAACAAATTTTAACTTACAACTGAATGTACCAAACAAAATGCAAAAGAGCTTTTTAGTGTGAAATATCACCTTTCTCACGAGTATAAATCTGAAATTATCTGCTCGATAATTTACGATTACTGCAGTCATCTACCGAAATTACCGAAATAAAGGAATTACATTTCCACAACGTATTAGGTAATACTTATTTGATTACAGCTTAATATGTGAGTTTAATATATTGAAAAACAAAATTTTTCTGACTGAATTTATAGCTTTATGCTAAACAAAATTAAATCATAACGTTTGTTCCAAATAATGCCAATATTATGAAGTGTTTAATATATGTGCTTATTTATTATAACATTATTATTTTATTGAAATGATATTTGCTATGAATGACAAAATTTATTATTTTGTACACGAAAAGTACTTTGCATATTAATATTTTGTCAAAATTTTTCATAAATATTTTAAGGTGAGTCAATTATACTTGAAATGTTTTAAATATTTTTAGTCGTGTCTCATTTTGCATGACAGTTATTTAATCTTTAATCAAAAAATTCATTTCCAGAAAAGATGTATAAGATATTCTTACTATTAAAAGAAATCATTAAAAAGAGATCAATACATAAAAATTGTAGTTAAATATGATGTTTTATAATCATGTTTTCAGCATTATATCGGACTGATTTCAAATGCCAAAATAATTTACGTTTTTCTAACAGGAAATTTAAAAGAAAATATGAATGTTTTTTTTTTCTTTTTTTTGAGAATTCGGTTATAATTTATTCACGTTGTGTTACATATCAAAACCCAGCTTGGGAAATATTTTGAGGAATTTTGCAATTTTTCATCTCTGTAATAAATCAAAAACTGTTTATTCAGATACGAATATTACAGAACATATTTTGAATCAAGTATATATGTATAGAGTCTAGGCTCTTTTATGGTAGGAAATTTGATATTGTTTGCTTTCATCGTAATTACATTGAATTTAGGGCTACGAGTGCCAGATTGCTTAGATAGTCATTTTTATTTTCGGAAGATCATGGTAAATCCAGTATTGGTGTTTTCTGAATCCTCCCTACTTCTAAATTACTATTACTCCCGCATGGTAGCGTCCATCTATTGATAGAACTGACTCTGGAATAAGTACAAAGAATTAAACATGAACAAACACTCTGAATTTACTTTTGGGGAAACTTTGCACTCTAAATGCTTATCTTAATCATTTGCATTATTTTAATGTATAGAAAACGATTGCAATTTAAATTAATTAAAAAGATTTAGATTTTCAAGAAACTTTAATGTACATGAATGCTTTTGATCTCCTCAATAGTCTCAAATATTTATTGTTGTCAAAATATTAACGTTATTATAGTCTTGTTGATAATTATTAAGGTACATTGTTTTCCTAACTGTTTTCTTTATATATTTAAAAACGTAATTATGCTAAATTTAAAATTCACAAAAACTTGTGTTTATTTTTCAAAAGCTTTTATTTCGAAATATTAATAAATTTATTTATTTTTTGAATGAAACAAATGGAGTTATTTTTTGATAAACCCCAGGATTGTTTTTGTAATCAAATGCAATAAATGTTTCTTATAAATATTTTTTTTTATTTTGAATTGTTATAATTAAGTGTTGAAATAATAACAAGTAGTAAATATTATTTTGCATCGGAAATGTCTTTATTTAAAATTTTTTCAATAGACGATTACTTTTTATTATCATTAAGAATTCTGCAATCGTTATTAAATTACATTCAACTATTTATTCTGTATGCAACACACAGCATCAGGTGGTTTAAATTAGATACATATACTCCTTCCTTAAAAAATAAAGCTATGTTGTTTTGTAAAAAGGTTTTAAAAACAAAATATTTTGACTACAGAAAAATGTGGAGTGAAACATTCCAAAATAATATTGAAGATTTACATAACAAAATTGATTCTTTTTCTTTACAGATTACATGCAGTATTTTACATTAGGATTGTATCAAAAGTGTAAATTATAATGATGAGCTTAATATAGTTGTATCATTATAATATGACTTTTATTACATTTATTATATTATTTCAATCTAAATATCCTTTTAGGATTATAATAGAGTCTGTTGCTAATTAAAAAAAATAATTTTTTTACAATAAAATCTGTAGAAATATGCAATGTGTGTGAGATACATAATGATATCTTTTTCAAAAGCAGATTTTAATTTATTTTGATTAAGAAATGCATTTATCCATCACAGATAGGATTTTGAATTTTATTTAGCTTTGACTTAATTACATATTGAAATGCATTCACACATCTCTAATTTAGTAAAATCCATACTTTCATTTTCATTAACATGTTTAAAAAAATATTCAAGATTAGATCTATTCTAAATCAGTATAACTGCTTAAAAATATGCAAATTATATGAAAAATAAAATAAAAACTTTGTAAATAGTGTATAAAGTCATTTGAAAATAATTTATTAAAAAATCTTACTTATATTTAAAAAATTTATTTTAACTATAAGGATTTTTATACTTTTAAAAAAAACCGCAAATTTTCTTTCAAAATTAATCTTAACTTTGAAAATGATTTCATCACACACATATGTGTAATAAATAAATATATTATCTCAAACAATTAATATAATTAAAAATATTTATTAATTATGCGTATTATGCAAATATACTGAAGTTTGTAAAAATATTTATTTGCATTTAAATTTCATAAACATAGTCTAATTAAAAATATTCCTTTAATTTTATTTTCTTTTTTTATCACATTTTACATGAATAAAACAAACCCAAAAAGTAAATGTCATAATACTATAATTATATTGTCTGTAGTATTTTATGTTTGTTGATAATTGTATGAAAAGTGCAGAAACAGAATAAAAAGTAGAAATAACTTTTGAGGAAAGTAAAAAAAATGAAATATGTAAAAGTATTTTATGTAAAATAAGTATTCCAATGTTAAAATAACCATTTAAACTTTGGATTTAGCTCTAATTGCCTTTAAATTGCAAATATATATATATATATATATATATATATATATATATATATATATATATATATATATATATATATATATATATATATATATATATATATATATATATATATATATATATATATATATATATATATATATATATATATATATATATATATATATATATATATATATATATATATATATGCAAATGATGTGAAAGAGTAGCTCCCCATGCAGCACGTAGAATACGATGAAAGATAAAGAACCTACAGAATGGGCAATGTTCTTGCCGTTATTTTGTTGCTCGGAAAAAAATCGTTGCAAGTTTTTTTTCTTGTTGCAAAGGATACCTATAATTGTAAAGAATGCTACGCCATTGTCAACGGAGTCAATTCCTGTAAGAGATTCGAATTTACGAAGAACATGTTGATTGGACTGAGAAGCACATATTGGTAATTGCGAGAAATAGCAGCTGGCATATTCTTGGACGCACCGGCTAACCAGGATGTTTGGAAACTTTTGATGGGTGCTGGTGCAGCTAGAGTGACGTCAGCACTTGTGGATCGACGCTTAAGTTTGGAGGTCTTAGCATCCCTATAAAATACGTCTACGTATATTCTGCAAAAGGTATAAGACATCAGGGATGCTCCCATATCAATCAAAGCAATTTGTCGTCAATTGGTTGCTAGTGACCTGCGTTCATGGTCTGTTAAAGATATCATAATTGACGCCAGAGCATACATGCCATCGTCTGGAAAGGTGCTGGATTAGATATATTTGGACGACGGAGTGGCACAGAATCTTTTCAGATGAGCTACGGTTCTGTTTTCTCAATGGTAGTCCCCGCGTATGAGTGTGGCGTTGATGTGAAGATAGGTCCAATCTATCAGCAATTGTAGAACGCCTCACCACATGATAACGCGCCATCATGATTTGAGCTGCTATTGTGTACGATTCCATGAAACCTTTGGTTTGTATTCACAGTACTATGAATAGACCAACATTACGAGGATGATCTGCTGTATTCAGTGAGACTCCACTATTCTTCACGGGATGCCCAATTATCTTTATCACAGGATAACACACTACGGCACATTTGCATCAGCCAAAATGACCTAGAAGGTGTATAGCTTCTTCAGTAGCCACTGTGCTTACGAGGCCTTTTACTAGTTAATCACGTTTGAGATATGACTATACACTATTTGCAGACCACACCACTACCTCCTCCAAAATGGTTGACAGCGAATGGAAAGTCATTCATCGGGACGCCTTCCGTATTTTCAGTGACTCTGTGCGCAAGCATGTTGCTCCTTTTCTCATCGTCCACAGTGGCTCTACAACCTAATCACCCGAGCTTATTCTCACTCTGTATTAAGCATATCATTTCAAAATACAGATCATATAGTATCAGTTGCTGTCTATCAGTGTTTGCTGAGTTATGTCTGGTAACTCCTTCTTGGTGCTGCGTTTGCAATGTGAAAATTGTAAAAAAAGTACATTGTAGAGATTTATTCTTATAAAACTTAAGTTTTCCTTTTTGATAATTTACATATTTGAAATTTTTACCTGAATACATCTTAAATACTATTTACCTTAGGCAATTAAAATAATTTCAACTATACTTGTTCATCTAAGCAATAAAAATAAAAAGTAATAAAGCATTGCATATAAATTAGCTTAAATAACAATATTAACTATTAATATCTTTCCTCACAAGAATAAATAAATGAAATGAAATTAATTTGAGGATGAAATTCATCACTGATATTTTCCTGCAAATATGCTTAATCAATCTTGGGGAAATAATAGGTTTTAACAATGGAAATTACAGATATTATAAATTGCATATATTTCAAAATTCCCACTGTCTTCGACATTGAGAAATAAAAACTTGTAAACACCAGAATTTTCTTCGTTGAAAATTGCTGCCTTCTCCCTTAACACTTGATTGATGATCGTAATTTAGCAGAATTCACAATCAAAGTTTCAGGGAATGGAGTTTTTCTTTTTCCTTTACTTTCTTCTTTCCTTTCTTGAAGAGGAGGTTAGATCAATCTGTGTCTTTATGCCAGTTCTTCAGAAATTCGAATATTTTAGCTTAAGTTTATGGTGAAATTGCTTTTTGTTTTTATTCAAATATAGGAACGTATAAATTGTAATTTAATGGATCCTACTTTTCTTATCCAGAAGAATATTGTTTACGTAATCATTCCGGTAGTATTGCTATAATTTCACACTCAATTATGATTTCGTTCTAGGATTTGCGATTTTTTTTAAATTTATAAATAACAATTTATGTGAATACTAAATATATTATAATTGGCACACATATTTTTAAAGATTAATTTCAAGACACAAGGTAGGTAATGATCAATAGTGAATATTTCTTCATATGATTGATAATTGAATAAGTTTAATAAATATTAAAATTGTTAAAAATTAACCATAGAGTATTAAATATAAGATAATTAAGCAAAACTGCTTAAAACATTTGCAATACAAGTTCTGTTTTTGTAAAATAACCAATATTACATTTGATGACATTCATTGAATAATTCCAAAAATTGATTAAGTTTTCGTAAACTTACTTAACCCAAAATTTATTTTATCTAAAAACAGATTATATATATATATATATTTTTGCTGACAATATAATAAAATTTTTGTTTAATCAAATTTTCATATTTATAATTTTTATGTAGCTTACTAAAATATTTAATACATTTTATCGATTAAATGCATTTAGAAAAAATAAATAACTGAAACAAGTATTTTGAAGTAAGTGTTTTTAATTATTTTATGAAATTTGCATTTTTATGTTATATAACAAATTTTTAATAAATTGTATCATGCAGGAAATTCTCCATCATAAAATTAAAAATGTTTTAGTCTAATGTAATAGAAATAAACTGCCATCCTTATTTTATTATCGTATTTTTTTTTTACATGAACATGGGAAATTATTATGATGTACCAGAAAAAGAGACAAGTTGTGATTTTTAAGCAATTCTCCAGATCCCTTATGTTCATCTTTACAAGCATATTTTGACCTAAAATATATTTATTCAAATAATGGAAGCAATAATGATAATATCTTATTATCAGTACCAATTAATAATTTTTATTTTGTAAAAATTAAATATTTTTATAAATATTCCGATATTTACCAATTGTATGAAAAATGCTATGATTTAAAAAATCATTTTCAAGCAACTTAATTTTTCATAGATATTATACCGGGTATATGAACTATTATCATCCAATAATGTCAAAAGAGAGATATTAATTTATTTGTAGATTAGATTAATATTTCTATTAATTTAGTATAATTCTTCTATACTAAATTAATACTATGTTCTTATTTTACCACAATACATAATTTTTTCATTTAAAATTAAAACAATTCTTAATTACTAGATAAATTATTTAAGCAAAATTTCAAATGAAACAATCTTTTTTCCACTTCTATTTCTTTTCCTTTTAATAATAATTTTAATCCAAAAAAGACAATAAAATATTGAACTCTACAATTCATTAAACTGTCAACAAAAATGTTAAAAAATACCTATTTTATACAATTATGAATAATATACAAACTCAATAGGGAAGTTTCATAATCTAATATAAATGCCAAAAAAGTGGAAATGCCTTAACTTTTATTTTATAATGAGTTCCAACTCTATTAAGTTTATGATAGAAAAAAGTAGGCAGGGGGAAATCAGTAAGCTTAATTTTATATCAAAGGCTGTTTACTCGGTAGAAATTTGCAATCAATTTGCCTAAGGGTATTGAATGGTGAATGAATTTATAACATCATTTCTCTTTGAAAGTTTATCTGTTAAAAAAATAAATATTTGACCAAATGCTGCTAAGTAAAATTTCAAAGTTATCCCCTTTCAATCGAATTATTCCCTTTTCAAATAATTGAGATATATATTGCAATCCGAAATGATGACTGCATGTATCCCCATTTTAGTATTGTCATATTTAATAATTTCTTATCAAATAGAAAGCAGATGATGGGGATTTTTAAGTCCCTTCAAAGAAAAGTTAGTCGAGAATAAATAATTAAAATTAAGCTTTACTTATCAATTAAGTAGGTAGATACATTTGGCCTACGTTGTTAATGCACCATCATTGTTACCCATATCCTGCCCTGAGATAGTTATTCTCCCGACCGCATCCACTACCAGTAGATGGATTCGGTAGGGGGAATCTTTGTAATTTAAGATCAGTGACCAACCAGAAGGAACCCACTAATTGGCTTGTACCCCAGAGGTATAATTTCACTTCAGGTCATTGCAAACATGTCCTACTTAACTTACATTAGCCGCTTTTATTCAGTACGATGGATATTTTGTTAATTTCAGATTCAAACTCACTATTTTGAAATAATGAGACTGACATTTTATCCAATTAGAGAACTGCGATCAACTATGATCTAACTACCAAAATCTATTAGTTATATATCATTATAAACGGACTCTGTATTTAACATTATTTAGCATATTTGTTTATTTTTTGGCGTATAGCCAATTATTAAGAACTAAACAAGGTTAGAACTAAATCCTTGTGTAGTTAGTTCTAACCTTGCATAATTAGAACTAATTAAACAAGGATTTACTATAATGTGCAGATGAGGACTAATTACACAAGAATTTACTATATAATGTAGATTTCAAATCACAACCAACATCGCTGTCCAATAGACAAATCGAACTTACGAACTGTTAACTAATTACAGTAGCTTAGTAAGAAAGGAGTTGAAAACTAATAGTTAGTAATATACTTTTTTGAACAAGTATGTAAATAGTAATTCTAAAATTTTAAATGTTTTTTGGTGAATAGAATTTTTATGTCATTTACACTTATTATGAATAATCAACAATATACCTAGATTATTTTTGCTCTTGGACGAACATGCTCAAGTACTTTCTCAAGAATGTTACTTTGAATCAATTTATATAAAATGTTGTTTCATTACTTTCTGTAGAAATATGGATTTTAAATAAGAATGCTTCTTCCACTTAAAGTTTGTTAACATATTTAAGAATCAAAACATTGTTAATACATAATACTTATTGATTAGATACCACTTTAAGTGATTACTGAAAAAAAAAAAAAAAACCAAAAATCTCAAGTAAAATCAAATGATATTCAGCAGATAATCACTTGAATTTACATATTTTATAAATCCTTCAAATATCTCAGTTTCCCATTTGTTAGAAAATATTGATGAATAATTTCTAAAATGATAATCATTTTTCATACATTTCAATCACTTTATTTCTGTGAACAGTAAAAGCATTTAATTTAAATCAATACTGCAAAAATTATCGCATTAAGCAGTTTTTTTTTATCAGAATGCATACTATAAGTGGTGGGTATCATATGTTTCACTTAGCCTTCAATGAAATTGGTTCCCGTAAAACTTAGTAATATATTTTATTATTTACATTAGTCTAGAATGTATGGTTTTCATAATGAAATTATGAATTCCATGCTGTCATTCGTTTTTATAAATGTATTATAATTCATTTAATGCAAAAAAAATTGTTAATTAAATGCAAGATGCTAGAAATACTTAATATAAAGAATTTTTCAACTGCTATTTATACAGTGTACTGAAAATTCTTGACACATTGTCATGTACACAAAATTCTCTTCTGAAAAGTTTTGAATGTTTTTGTAATTTATGATACCCACCAACAATAGTTATCTCCATAAAATATCGTATGTTTCATACGAATGATTAAATTATAGTATTATAATTTGATTAGAGCATAATTTAAAAATATATGCCTTGAAAATATAACATTAGAATTTGATAAACTATTCAGGTGAATTGCAATAAAAAATAATACAACAATAGAAAAAATGCAGTATATTAGACAATAGAATAAATATGCAGTTGGTGATATTTAATACTTAAAAAGCATGTTTTAAAAGAAAAAATGATTGATATTTTTATTGACAATTAATTTTTTTTAATTTTTAAGCAAGTGATCTTATGATAGTAATAACTGTCAATATAAAACCTTCATTCTATAATTTTACTAAAGCTAAAATTGCTTTAAGTGACTACAAAACCAATATTGCTCAAACCGACCAATTATGATACTGTACTTTCATATCCCCAATATGAGGGGAGGGATTCTAAAGCAGTATTTTCCAAGTTTCTTAAAAGGAATATAGATGGAATGCTTAGTCAGATGTGATGAGGAAAGCAGGGAATATTTAACTTGTGATTAAGAATCTATTTGGAAAGGGAAAAGTCATTTATCTAGACCAATACTATGCCGACATTAGAAGAGCAATATCGTAATTATGATGAATTTTCAGCAAAGATCCTGCTATTGGCAGACTTCCACCTAGCTGCTTTATAAAGATTTTAGAATATAAATGATGCATGGTGTATGAAATTACCTTTAAAGGTTGAAAATGAAAATTTGTGTTATAAAATAAAACCTATTAAAATTAAGCCTATAAACTGATATTTAAATTTTACACGAAAATGTTTCAGATAGTAGAATCAAAGAATTATTATTTTTCTATGGCAAAAGTTAGTCATGTGTAATACAGGTGTTATTAAAAATAACTTATTTAAACTGTACTAAGATAATATGTCCAGTCTTATCATTATTATTTTCAAAGGAGTGTTAAACATAAAATACCCGAATCAGTTAGTAATTATTTGAATTATAATCGAATTAAAAATTGAAATATTGCCAGTTAGTTATATAATGTGTGAATGAAATATAAAACAAATGTAAATAAATTGTAATTGAATTTTAATATGCTTTAAGAGAATAATAACATTCAGTTAGGGATCATACAATTAAAATTTGAATAAATTTACAGAGTTAATTGAGTTATAATTATTTCATTTTTTTTCATATGTGTAATATAAAGAAAATTGTGTTCACTTCTAAATTTTTGGATTTCAAATTATTTAGACAAATCGAAATTAAAATGGTTTTGATATATTATATGGTATTAATAGTTATGGTTATAGTTTTAAATAATAACAGGTATCAATGATCATGAAAAAAATGTTATCGTTGAAAATGTTATTTAACGACATTTAAGTAAAAAAAGCTAATTAAAACCTTTATTTTTTATTTTATATATATTTGTTGGATTAAAATGTAGAAATAATTTTGCAATATTTTATACTGTAAATGTAAATTACATAAGAAAGTACAGTTTTTTTTTATAAAAGATAAAATAAAAATAAATTATTATACAAATGAAAAAGGGTAAAATGATATTATTTAATACAAAGCAAATAAACATTTTGGAATTCTGCAATCAAAATTTTTTAATAAATTCATTTTAAATTAAGCAAAAGTAAATAAAATCTACATATTTAAGAAAAATATTATAAAATATTTTAAATAAAAATGATAAAAAAAATAGTTCCAATATTAGTGGCAAAGAAAGTAACGAACAATAAAATTGGAGTAATTAAGTTGCTTTCTATTAAATTATGCAATAAAAATTATGATTTTTAGTAATTCTCTGATCAAAATTTTAAAGAAAATAAATTTCTCTACGAGAATTCTCATTGCTCTAAATCAAACTAAATGCCCAGAATCGCATAATTTTAAATAAGGAAAGTTATAAACCTCAAAAGTTCTTCTGACGTGAACAATGGGGTCTAATAGTATCCATTTATCATGCACGGTCGAATGAAGTTTTCTCTGGGGCCTTAAGAAAAAGGTCACTTGTGTTAGGGGAGGGTAAGGAATTCAGTGTATATCCCCTCATTCTGCATAGGCCATTAATTGGGGAAGGATTTTTTAACGATATTTTCTTTTGTTCTTTTCATCTCTAAGATCAGTTGCGGTCACGGGAAAAAAAACTTAAGTTAGGAATCCAAGAATGATTTATATCTTCCTTCAAATGAATGCAAAAATACATTGTAACGTATTTAAGGCATCTTATGAATAGAAAAGTTGCTTTTTAATAGAATTTAGATGAAAGATTGACAATTTTAGATCAAACATGTGTATAATTTTAATGCGTATAATGTGTTTTACACAATAAAGTACAAGGCACAATTGATTTGAAATGGTCGTTTAACTACATTGAAAATTTTGTATATATATATATATATATATATATATATATATATATATATAAGCAATTGCTTAAATATTTCTGAAATGATTTCGTTCTAATCAAAGTTTAATTTCTTATTATGAACATTCTGATAATTGATATAAGGAATTATTAGTTTTACATAAAATTAAAATAATTTCTATTAATATTAAATAGTTGTGTATAATTGACATAATTAAACTATCATGTACTTAACTAAATATGATAATTAATGTCGCTTAGCATTTATTGTAAGTGAATCTGAATTTTCCCCACACATACATGTTAAATATTGTTCTTTTTGCTTAAATATTTGAAAAATTGGTACCCCAGGTGAAATTATTTTAATATATGTTCAAGAAAAGCTCCTAAAATACCGCAAAAAATGTTTCCCAATCTGATTAAGACCATTAAGTCTTATCAAGAAGGAGATTATATTGAAAAATCTGAACCTTTGGACAATCAATATTTTCACGTTTCCAATAGGGAATCGGAAACAAAAGAATTCCTTTTGTAAAACTCAAACGCAACCCCTTGTGATATTCCTCAGAAACTCAATTAACCAGTCATGTTTATTTAATCAGGGAAAATCAGTGTAGAATCTAAAGTCTTAGATTTTTTTTTCTCGGTGATTCCATTATAATGGAGATCAGAAAGATGTTTACACGAACTTTTGCATATCATTATGTTAGAACTCCTTTAAAGAATGTCAGGCTCTTTCAAGAGATATAAAATCAGTAATTAATTCACTTGAGCTTTTCTTAAAAGGGGTCACGATAAAAACAAGAAAACAAAATTCTCTTATTTATGAAAGGGACCATAAGAATACTCTTGGGATATATTTATTAAGTAATTCTTTATTACATATTTATTATTTGCTTTGATATTACATGAGGATAAGTAAAATAATCCATATGCTTCCAATATATTTCCAGTTAAGTAATACATTTTGATTACTAATACTAAGTGCTTATTTGTTTTCTTAAATACTTTAACAAATATATAATTTTTCTAGTTATGGAATCAGTGTTGAATTTGGAAACGATTTCGGTAAAGTATAAAAGATTATCTAAACGGACTACTTGAAAATCAAAATTTTTTCACTGCCTTAAATGTGCTTTATTTCAATAAATTACAGCAGAAAATAGTAGTTAAAACACCATACAAATTATCATTAAATTTGAAATAATTAAAAACCTTTATTACAAAACCACCTACTAAAATTTTGTATTTATATTAGTGCTATAAAATGTAGTAGAATCTCATTATTTTTCCTTTCAATTATGGGAAATAAAATTTATTAAAACAAGCATAAAATACATGCTATTTCAAAAAAAATTCTCCCAAATTAAAATATCCATTGTCAGGTTATTATTATTTATTATCAGTCTTACAAAGAATTGTCCAGCAAGGCAACAAATTAGAAAAATGTTTTTCGCTGTAAATAAATATTAATTGTCTTTCATTCAATTTTCTTCATCGAAGTAATGATTTTTGCTAAATGAGAATTTTGTTTGTTAAATAATTTTTCACTAATAAGGAATTAATTTAAGGTGAATGTAATTATGTTGCAAAGGTAAAATCTGCTTTAAAATAATTAGAGTATTTAAATGTACTTAAATTGAAAATATTTTGCAAATATTTATGTGGATGCTTCATTTTTTAATGTATAATGATATTTGTATATATAATATAAACAGACTTTCCAAACATCTTTGTTTGAAACATGATAAATACGAAGCTCTGGTCAATAATGTGATCATATTTAACTTTGGGAATTTATGGTTAAAGAATTTGAAAACTACTGATTACAAAAAATTGTAGTAAAGTGTTACTTAAAAGCTACTTAAATTAGGAAAAATATCATATTTGTATTGAAACACATGTATGCAACCCCATTCTTGAAATGAGTTCATTCAAACAATTGTCCATACAAATTCAGTATGAGAGAAAAAATTGTAAAGTTTAAAATGTTTCATGAATTGCTGAAATGAATAATCATTGCAAAAGTCTCTTTTGAGGATATAAAGTATTATAAATCCAAAGAGTAATGCAACTTTGTTATTTTAAAATGTTAATATTGTAGAATTTTGCGAGATGCGTACATACAAAATGTTAAATTGAATCTTATTATAAATATGTTTAAGTTGAAATGATACGTGCTAAAAAAAGGGATATGCCAAAAAATAATTCAAAATAAATTATCTATTCTTTAAATACATGGAGAATTTCAGTATTTACTCCAATTTAAGTGTAAACTTTCTTACATTAACATGTTTTAAAAGCAGTCACTATTTACTGAAATCAGAAAACGAAATAAAATTTTTATAGCGAGGAAACATTATATAAAATTAAATATATAAATCTAAGTGTGAGGGAATAAACAATATATCCTAAGTAAATGAATACCAAAATATAAATAATGTTTTGATAAATGACCTAATTTATTCAAAGGGAAATATGTTAAATAAATTGCGGTCGACGCATGCTTCAGTATAAACTAATTCATAACATTAATGTTTCTGCAAAGAAACATAAGAACATTAATTCATCTATCCTTTTTATGAGTTTGGTAACAATTTTCATTCTCATCTGTTTCATACCAAAAAAGTTGACAAACCATTAAATGCATATTATGACCAGAATTGCAGTGACCATTTAATTATCATATTTGTTTTAATAAAAATATAAATTTTTTGAAAAAATTAAATCTAGATTTATTTTTATTTTATGTTACAAATTTACCACTGTAAAAATATATGATAAATTTATAAATATAAATCAACTTGTATTGGATTTCTTTATTAATTTGAATAACCTAAAAAAATAAAACAATATCTAAAATATTTTTAGAATATTCACAATTTATTCAATCATATAAGGTGAAAATGTATTATGAAGAAATAAAGAAAATGTATTAACTCAAATGTATTATGAAGAAAAGTGTTTGAGAATTATCAGGAAAAAATAAAATAATATAAAAATATAGATTATAAAATTTATTATTATTATAATTGTTGTAAATAAGACAACTAAAAATTGTTAATCTAAATTCATACATTAATCTAGTTTTAATCATGACTAAGTTACTTTTAAATTTGAAGAAAAACATGACATAAAATTTTCAGGTCTATTATGAATTGAAATGTTAAAAAAAATAATTTTGTTGTTGCAGCATTTGTACCACAAAATGCATGATGTTAATTAACAAATTAGTTTTTTTTCTGGAATATGCAAATGTTGATTTTGAAACACTTTTCCATGTTATTTTTGTTTAAAATATATAATAAAGTTATGTACTTCTCTTGGTATCTCCTCATATTTTCTATGAAATTTTCCTATCTTTTTTGTTCAAAATATATTACAAAGTTTTATTATTTCAACATGTATGCCAAATTTCTATTAAATCTTACATTTAATTACATTATTTTCTAAGTAATTGGCTGTTAATTAATCTATATACAAATGCTCTTGATAAAAATTCATTTGAATTTTAAAAGAAATTCCGTAATTAAGAACTATTAATTATAAACAAATCATGTTCTGAAGTTATATTTGCCTATTTTTTAATACTGAAATTGCATTTAATGATAAACGTTATAAATGTATTAAAACATAGTTTAATTTTATATATCATAAGCCATATGTATTAATATGCCAATTTAATTAAATAAAATTTTAAATTCCATACCTCAAAATCTGTGGCGCTGCATTACATTTATTTATTGTAATGCTAAACATTTCCCTTTCCTAAATTCTTAATTTAGGTCTTCGCAAAAAATAAGTATTGCTGTTAATCCATTTATTTGGAAAATTTACTGGAAACATAAATTTAATTCTAATCCATTAACAGAATGGTGTTGCAAAATAGGAAAAATGAATTCTGGAAATATGTGAAAGGAAATTCTGGGAACATGTGTTTTATATATCTGAATTAATCATAAAATTGTTTGCTATTTTAGCTTATGTATAAAAATAAACTATTAGATAATAATAATTCGGAAAAATGAAAATTTATATTATGAATTCCATTATTTATTTCCTCTGCTAAGAAATATTTTTTAATGTTATTAAATTTCGATTATTTTTATCAATAAATTTTAAAATAACACACAGTTCATAGTTTCTTTAAAAGTTTTCACTTTAAAATACTTTTCTTGAAAACATATTTTTCAAAATATGCTTTTCATAAATCGTTTCATATCTTCGTAAATAGAAAATAAGTTAAAATTTAAAATTTTTATAGTTATCAATTGCATTACGTATATGTTTTAAAGCCAATATATTGTTTATTTTTCTTACAAAAAAAGAATGCTGAAATGTAATTTTAAAATGAATAAATGTAATATACTAAAATTAAGGAAAAATGTCTCTGGAAATAACAAACAATGCTAAGATACATTAATTATTTTGTTTAAATGAGTCTATATAAATTCTCTTATTATTTCAGTTGTGGCTATGAATTAGTGACATATGTTGAAATATAATTATAAATGTTGAGCAAATGAAGTACTAAATATTAAATAATCAATAATCAATTTTGCTTATTTTATATTAATTATAATAATCTAATATGTCTACACATATTATTTTCTTTATTTAAGTTTAAATTTTCCCTTCAAAAATTAAAATGCAAATACTTTTTTCTTAATATACATTTAAATAAATAAGAACTTAAAATATAAAGATACAATTTTTCCTTTTAATGGAACTCATAAATATTAATATTTGATTATCGGTCATTAATATTCTAGTCAGCGTCATGAAACGTTTTAGTCTATAAGATATCATGAAGAAATTTTAATCAAATTAAATTTTACATACATGTGGTTTCCCCTTTTTCTATCAATCAATCAATCATTGAAATAAATCAGCTTAATACTCCACAATTTCTACCATTTATTTTTCTAACATTTTTGTTCATTGCTATGAATATTTTAATTTATATATCAGATTTTGTGCTTCTTTGGATGTGTTTAGGTAATTAGAATATTTCCTTAGTGTTATTATAAAATATTTCTTTATATTTCGTATTTCAGGCTTTTGTATATATATATATATATATATATATATATACAAATCCTGATTATACATATATATATATATATATGTAAGTATATATATATATATATATATATATATATATATATATATATATATATATATATATATATATATATATATATATATATATATATATATATATATATATATATATATATATATATATATATATATATATATATATATATATATATATATATATATATATATATATATATATATATATATATATATATATATATATTACAAAATTTGGATTGAAAGTAATGCAGGAGCTGTACTCTTTGTACATATACACATATTTTTTGGTTTCAGTGAACGTAAAATTTTGCTGTTGAATTCTGTCCTTCATTATTGTATTTATATCTTTATTTTCTCTTGTATATCAAATTTTACTGCCAAAAATACATTTCTCAACAAAATATTTTGTGTTTATCAGCATTATATAATCATTTAAGTAGATTAAAATGCACAGTTTTTAATAATTTACGGTATTTACAGACGAAAAAATCTAAGCATATGATTTAATCATGTATCTTTTGTTTCAAAACAGAGTTGTATTTAAATTTTGAAAATTCCTCCAAAAAGACAAAAATATTGTGTAACAAGATATTCTCTAAAAAAATTCTTACTTCTACCTAATTGTACAGTGTTCATAAGAACATTGGACATTTTTCGATTACAAAAGGAAGAGTAAAATTTTTTCTCCATGATTTTTACTCAATCCTATTCATTTGCTGCAGTCGAGCACCATTCAAAATTTATCAATACGAATCAATCTTTATCAACGAATTCCTCGTATAATGTTGTATGCATAAGTTTTATACACAGATCATTGTTTCTATTTTTTAAGTTCGTATATCTCTGTTGTACTTTCATGGATATATGTTAGTCAGTTATTATTTCATTGCTATCTATTTTGAAAAACATTTTATACTTGGTAAAAGTTTACTTATTATAAGGCAATTTAAGCTTTTTCCTCATTTTAGGATAGTTTTGCCGATGCGAAATCAGCATTAAGTTCAAAGAGGTAATACACAAAAATTATCAATAAGAAAAAGAGAGTGAATGGAAACATTATTTTAATAAGTAAAAAAGTAAAATCGGTATTAATTTCATTTGTTTTCTTCTTAGCATATAGTTTGTTTCAACAAAGTTCATTATAAAAAACGAAAGTAATGAGATTTCTCCATTAAATTTATTAACTCTTTATCAAAAAATGTTTGCAATCGAAGAAAATAATTCTTCCCTTTACGATCAAACTATTAGTTTTGTTCTAGATTCCATTCTTAAAAACATAATTTATTTGTAGTTAATACAAAATACAAGAAATTAAATCAACGTTTCGAATTCGGTTACGTCACTGGTTTCAGTTTACTATACGAAAGCAAATGTGTAATCTCTGAAAATAAAAGTAGTACATTAATTTTAAGATTATCGCATTTAAATAATTCTTTGAAATGATAAACCTTTTATTTAGTTTTTATTTATTCGTTTTTTAGGTTAATTTAACAAGGGAAAACATAAAATTTAATAATATTGCATAGATATGACTGAATAACATTACGTGGGATTACAGATATTTAAACTTAAACTGTCTTTTCAGACACTCTCATCCCGCGTCTTAATGTTGAAGTTGTTTAGAAAATTTATTTTTTTATTTTATGATGAAATTGCTTACATTAGAAAACATGACAAGGAAAAGTAAATCTCCCTATGAATTGAAAAATAATGTATAAAACAGTTTCGTAAGAAAAAATATATATGAAATATTAATGTTGAACAAAATATCATTAAAAATATTCTAATATTGTTAATAAAACTCAAGCGTTTGTGCAAAATTAGAGATTCAAAATTTGAATGATGCTTAATATATTTGAATGCTCATATTGCTCTAAAAATATATATTTCTTATGTCATATAAAAATATAGAAGGATTTATGTTACCTTAAAAAATCCTTTTCCCAATATTAGATGAAATTTGAGTTTTAAATTTCAAATACCATTGTAGTAAACAAACAGTAATTGCACCAAAAAATCAAAGATAATTCGAGAGGAAATGTATGTTTAATATTATAAAACTGAACAACTGTGTTAATTATAAATAACAAGCGAAAACAATATGCCTGACACTCATATTGTTTGCTAAATTATAATATGTATATGAAGCTTGATAGGCATTAAAATGGAGTTAGCACAAAGCAGGCCACGTTTGTAGTGGCAATATAATACTTTTCAGCTTGATGATACAGTATTATAAACCGTTACATATGGTCAATTTTCAGTAAAAATGAAAGTAATGTATTTGATATGCATCATTGATAATATGTTTTCAATAAACTCCAATTTCTTGGACTTCTAATATTCTTACAGATATTATATATATATTATATATTATATATTTATAAAAGTATTTTCAAAGATGGTATTATTTAAAGATAATAACACCAATATTAATACCCAAAGAAGTATTTATAAAAAAACAAATTACATTCGTTAATTTTCACTTTACAAGTTACGTTTAATAATTCTTTTCAATTGTTTAAAGTGT
Source organism: Latrodectus elegans (assembly GCA_030067965.1). Classification (NCBI taxonomy): domain Eukaryota; kingdom Metazoa; phylum Arthropoda; class Arachnida; order Araneae; family Theridiidae; genus Latrodectus; species Latrodectus elegans. Next base: position 69,776,336 of record CM057811.1, on the reverse strand, counting down.
GTGATATAACCACAGACATATTATACATTAAAGTTGTGAATTTGAATTATGTAATAACTTGAGTGAGGCAACCCAAATCTGAGCAAGTTATTTTATTATTTCCGAAATTTAAATTATGGATAAAATTAGATTTGATATTTTCTTTTTGAAGTTACAAATGTATTACATTGTTAATCATCAGGAGAATTGATTATGATTGTTTGAATAAACAAGTGTGTGCTATTATATCAGGAAACTTCTGAAAAACTGAATTTCTAATTTAGTCATCTTAACACCTTTTTATGAAAAATCGCATCAGTATAATCTAAAATTTTCACAGTGTGAGAGTTACAGATAATTAATGTAGAGATTTCTGCTTCAAGGGACTTTGATTTATGTTACTCATCAAACGTGCGTTATTTCTTGACACCAAAATTGATGATTTAAGTTGAAATGCTTATGAAGTAGCATCTTTTAGATTTTTCTCGGCAAAGTTCCTTAAAGTATTTTCAATTTTCTTCTTTTTGTTCCAAATTCTATACTTTATCTGATACAGACAAAAAAACCTTTTGAATATTCAGTTTTGCAAAATTATTACAAATACTCGAAAGGAATTGATTCAACTAATTAATAAAAAATGTATAAAACAAATGCATATGAATAAAAGATTAAATAATGTTGGATAAGTAACCACTGTGTGCCTGGGAGATATAATGTGAATATTTAGCAGTCAAAGTAATTAAAACTTTACTTTACATTTTGATAAATAAGAGATGTGAAGAAATTTTTTTTCCAATTAAAACTGTATAAATTATTATAATTGATAATTATGTCTAATTTATTTATTGCTTTACAATTTTTTGAATCTTACATTTTTAATTATAGTTAATGAATCTCCTGAATGTTTCAATATATAGAAATATATAATAATTTCACAAATTTATACTCAAATCGTAGTGTTACTTTTATTTGCCAAAATGTTCCTTACCATGTTATTTTATTATTTTATTTATTCTCAGATTGATATTCATTATTTCGATACATTGAAATAATTGATAACAGAAAGTTAAAATATTTAGGATTAAATTATAATTTGTGATAAATTAATTAGTCTCTTCAGTACAGTTCATAATTCAATTTGCTTTATAGTACAATTTGATTTATTTGAAATTGTATATTTATGCAAATGAATTTAAAATGGTAAAATTTTACTGCTGAAAAATATCTATGTATTCTTATTTCCTTCACATTTAACACAAAGCATTTCTTGTTTAAGAAATATATTTGATATTAAGTAAATTTATCACAAGTACTTGGTGAACATTGTAGCGTAAGTAAAATGCCGACTATCATAATCAATTTATGTCAGCAAGTAATTAAGTTATTCATGAGCAAGGAAAAATACGTTGTGTAAGTTGCATCTTGATTAATCTGTAATTTGCAACTTGATTGATTGACTTCTCTCTAAAAGAACATCTTCTATTAATTAATTAATGTTAATTAATTAATGCAGAAATTCTTGTGCATGATGCATAATCATTGGTTACATCATAATTAAAGTCTGCATAAAACATATTTCTTAATACATTATGATTTGCATAAAACTTATTTTAATTACAACATTATACTTAAAATTCAAACAAATATTGCATTGTTGCATGATTAATAAGAAGTCATTTGTGTGCAAGCTAAATATAATTAAAAATTTTTAATTTGGAAAAATAAACTTTTTAAAATACAATTCCTAACATTATTTTTTGTAAAAAGGATCAAATATATTTATGTTGATGTTATATATTTCAAAGTAAAGAGGAGAATAATGGTAATCAAATATAGAATACTGAAATTATTAAAAGAAAAGATTAAAAAGACACAAATAGTCTTTTTCATTTCAAAAGACTGAAATTATGTTTTCAATGTTGATTGAAAATTAATTTCTTGCTAGTTTATAATATTACTCTAAATTAGTAGTAGGTTGTACATTTTAATTATGTTCTGGTTGTTCAATTCCCCCTTTTTAAAAATAAATAATTATATAGACGACTTAAAAGTAACTATTTAAAAATAGCATCGGGAAGATTAAGTGCACTTCAAATTCACACACACACACACAGACACACAGACACAAACACACACAGACACACACACACACACATTGAAAGTATATTATATAAAAATGCTAGGTGCTGTTTAAATTATTTTTTTAAATAGTTGGTACATGCTTCGTTTTTTAATAATTATATTTTCCCTGCTAAATATCCATAAAAATTTCCATGGGAGTAGAAATAAGTGGAGTTTCAATGTCTACAGCATCATACAAGGAAAATATTAACTGCTAGTAATTTAATGTGTACGAAATTTTTATTTGATAAAAACGTATTATTTAGTGTTTAGTTTTGTTCCTTGTTTTAATATTATGTGCCTATATATGTATGTATCGCTTTTTTTCTTTTAAATGTGAAAACAATTTGCTGAATGCAACAATATATCATAAAATACAATGATTATATAAGATTTTCATTTTTACAGAATATAAAATGTATACAAACAACAAATTAATTTATAATTTGTATTCATACTCAAAGCAATGGTATATGTAAATGATATATCTTATATTTCTGAAATCATTGGTGATACTTCTAATACAAAATTAGTGAAAAGAACATGTAATTTCTTGTTTTATAATAAAAATAGTTACTTTCATAAGTATTAAAATTATTTACGTCTTTCAATATCTTTTTATTTAAAAATAAAGTCATACATGTGGTTTGTGGTATTGAAGATAATAAGTGGTTTCAAATTTCTTAGAATTATGATTTCAATAGTGGTTTTATTTAAAATTTTTTAAAAAAAATTATCTATAATTGCTGGTTATATTTTAAAAAAAATGTATAATGTAAGAATTATTCGAACTGTTTTAATTATAAAGATAGGTATAGACACGTGCTTTTTTTAATTTATTATTTAAGTCTTATTATATACTTTAATGTATAAATATTTGCTATTTTCCAAATAAAAGCCCTTAATGCTTATACTAATCATATTTGCATATAGTAAATATTTTGAAGATTTAACTTGTGCAACCTAAAGTATAGATGTTTCTTTTTCTAATTATTCCCTTATATTAAATTTATACCACTACTATAGAGATTTTGAATTTAATTACTTAAAAACAACAGTTTTGAAAAATAACACTGTGTCATTTGTGTGATGTTAAATTAATTATTACGAAAACAAGTTCTAATTATATTCTCATCTAAACTGAACTATATTGGCTAATAGGCTAATATATATATATATATATATACATATACAGGGGTTGGACACAAATATATGGAAACAGCTTAAAAAACACGTTTCCTTGCCTAATATGGTGTAGGAAACCCGTTGACATTCAAAACAGCTTGTAGTTTTCTCGGAAAGGCTAAATATAGTTCATGTATGTTTGTCAAGGTACTATTTTATTCTTCTTCTTGCAGAACGGTGGCAAGCTCAGAAAACGATGTTGGCGAGACCACATTGGTTCGATAATATTCACTTCTGGTGACTATGGTGGCCAGGGGAGATGCGACAAATCATCTTAGTGCTCAGAAAACCAGTCATGGACAATGTGAGATGCGAAAACAGGGGTCTTGCAGTCTTGGAAGATACAATCACCATTAAGGAACACATTTTCATCAACAAAACAAGCCATGGGATGGACTTGGTCAGCTAAAATGTTCACATAAGTCTTGACAGTAATCTGCTCTAACAGAGTTACCATGGGGCCAGCAGAAAACCACGATATGGATGCCAAAACCATCACAGAATTCCTGCCATGTTTTATTCGTGGCAACAAGCAGTATATACTATAGGCTTAAGATGGCGTTCTCCAGAGGTAAACTAGGCCAAAAGTGGGAAATAACGTAAAAAAAGACTCATCAGACCATATTACTCTCTTCCACTTCTCTATAGTCCAGGTTTTATGAACTAAACCCTATTTATTTCTGTTATAGGCATTATCATCTCTGATGAATAGTTTTCAATTGCAGCAAGGCTAACAACTCCCTGTTTATGAATTTCTCTTCGTATTGTTTTGGTACCCACAGGGTTTGGTAACATGACATTCATTTCAACAGTAATTTTTGCAGCTGTGTTCTTCTTATTTTTCATGATAATCCTCCTTAATGATTGCCTGTCTCTATCGCTCTGCACATACTTTCGTCTGCGCTGTGATTTAGCGGATAATGTTTTTCCGCCTTTCAAATATGCCGAATAAATCCTCGATACAGTACCTCTTGAATCACTAAACACCTCGGCTACCTTGCTTACGAAAGCACCTATTATATGCGCTCCAAACAATATAACAGTGTAACCTCATATAACAGTGCTCCGACAATGACTGAATTGTGCAGCGCATTTACGAAGTAGTATAGATGGGGTCAGTAGGCGAAAACGTCAGCGCCACCTACTTATTTAATTAAAATCAATCTTTCTAAACATGCAAAACATGCATTTCACAAGGTGTTTCCATATTTTTGTCCAAACACCTGTATATATATATATATATATATATATATATATATATATATATATATATATATATATATATATATATATATATATATATATAAACACCTGTATATATATATATATATATATATATATATATATATATATACGTTGGATTATTTGGTTCTTTGTAATTTTTCCCTTTTTTGGCACTGTATTCTATACAACGGAAGTTCCTCACATGTCTAGACATATGTTTAAATATTCATATAATTTTATCTATACTCATATTAGTTCCTTGTTTATTAATAAGGGCAATATTTAATAAATTAAAATAATAAAGCCTAAAATTGTTTTTCTTTACTAAAGCGTCTAGTTTTATGTATAAATTATTGTATTGAAATAAATGTAGCAAAACTGTATTAATGTAATCTGTAAAAGTGAGAAAAGCAAGTAATTAGGAAAAACTATATTGCCTAGCTAGTGTGCCTCTGTCTTTCTAATTGTAGAAGATGTTTATATCAAGTTCTTCCCGGAAAGAAACAACATGAATCTTTCCCTCACACCAACTTTCTCGATAATGATCATTTTAGTTGGATTTTCGATCAATAAATGACTGTTTCTTGGATAGATGTTTCCAAGTTTACTGTGAAAAATATTTCCTGAAAGACTTCAGACTACTAATAGTAAAGGATACTAAATTTAATAATTCAATAACACATGTTGAAATTTAAGTTTATATAGATATCAGTAATTTTATATTGATATAAATAAACATCTTTTCACCAAAATCATGATTTTTTTTTAAACTACTAAACTGAAATTTTTTTCTCAAATTTTAGTTTTTGAACTTATAGTGTGTTTACATATTAAAACTTGATCATAAATCTTTATAAAACAAGACATGTTGGACTTATTTTTCCTGTAACCAGATTGCCTTACTTAGATAATTCTAGACAAGATTTTACATGATGTCAAACATAATGATATCTGAATATATATTCTATATTCAGATATCATTTTGATATAAGTTACATGAAACTATTTTCAAAAATTGATGATTTTTCTTTAAAATTAAACTCTAAAATCTAACAAAGAATCTATTCAGTATCTTTCAAGACAACTTTTATTTACACGTAAATAAAAAAACAGTTATTAAATCATACAAATTTTAAACTAACGTATTATTAAAACAGCTGAGCAATAATCTGTAATTACATCTCTTGGAATTATACAATCTTATTCATTATAATTGCCTGTTTTCTAAGATATTAAAAAACTCATTTTTATATACACAGTAGTACTTAAATATATATATATATATATATATATATATATATATATATATATATATATATATATATATATATATATATATATATATATATATATATATATATATATATATATATATATATATATATATATATATATATATATATATATATATATATATATATATATATATATATATATATATATATATATATATATATATATGTATATATATATATATATATATATATATATATATATATATATATATATATATATATATATATATATATATATATATATATATATATATTAATGACATATATTAATGACAATTCTCATGATGTTTATAATGGTTTACTAATGCATTCTGGAATAATATTTTGTTTATATTACTAATGCATTCTGGAATAATATTTTGTATTATATATATATTTGTCTTATATATATGTATTAAAAATAACATATTATTTTTATTCTTTTAAAGAGAAATATTTTCATGATTTTATATTCTTTTTTGATAAGAACGGCAAATTAGCTTCATGATTTACAATAAAATTTAATATTATATAAATTAGCTTTTGTATGTTTACAATAAAATTTAATATTATATAAATTGATTATTTTTCTTAGAATAAAATTATATACAAAAAATTTCTACTTTAGAAATAATTCATTTTAACGTTTTTCTCAACAACGTAAAAATGAATCTCAATTTAGTGAAACAAAAATCCATTTATTAATTTAATGATTTTTTTATTAAACTTGACCTAAATTACTAATTATTTTTGTCGGCTCCTTCCTTGAACGATTAAACTTCTTTGCGTTCGGATGTTTTATTAAATATTGATTTATTTTAATTAAAATATATTTCATAAAAATTACCTTAATTGTGTACAGTAAATAAAATATATTAAAGCTTATATATATTAGAAAACATTTTACTATTTAAAAAAATATATAACTTTAAAAGATAATTTTTGAGCAAGTTCATGTTTATAAATTTGATACACTCAAAAAGTATGTATTTCTTAAAAAATTTGGGCAAGAAACAAAATTTATGGAAAAGCACTCATTTCCTTTAGCAGCAAAAATTAAAGTGGGTGATCTAGAATTTAAGAACATACACAAACATTTTTAATGTTAAAAATAAAGCTTATTAGTATATAAAATCTATTAAGGTACCCGAACACGTCCAGAGCACATTTTTAAATACACTGCATATACACATTGTAACGATTTTTTCTTATTTCACTTTAGAAAACGTTAATATTGAGCTACTAAAATTTGGTATATTCCAATATTATTCTTCAGAAATGTTAAATATGTATACAATTTTATGCATTTCTTTAAAAATTTCAAAAAATGCTACATCAAAATCCATTAAACATATTAGAAAAAACTTAATACCAAATAATATATATGTTGTTATCTAGAGCATGTATTAAAATTTTAAGTTTTTGTTAAAAAATAAAATAATTATGGACAGTTGAATATTTATACTGAATATTTAACCATTAAACATATTTGAAAAAACTTAATACCAAATAATCTATATGTTGTTATCTAGAGCATGTATTAAAATTTTAAGTTTATGTTAAAAAATAAAATAATTATGGACAGTTGAATATTTATACTGAAATTTTACCAAAATTTCTATGCCATTATTCGAATAACAGGCCATAATTTGGATAATATTTCAGTGATTAAATTTCTTTTAGTACATTCCCAAGAAAACAATATACAGATCACGCTCATGAAATTCCATAGTGATATTGTAAAAATATTTTGTGTTATCGTTTTTGAAGCGTTAAAAATATAGGTAAAAGGCAGTTCTGAGAAAATCGCATTTAAAGATTAAAGTGTTGTGTCTTTACAAGAAATTCTCATATTTTCTGATTAATTTTTGTATTTGATTTGCTGATTGATTTCCGGAACACTAATTATTTAAAATGTTATGTATCATTTGAAAGCTTACTAAATTTATATTTCAAAATTAAACACTGTTTAAACTATTTTTAAAATCATTCTGGCTTTTTAAAGGCTCACTTACGGTCCTTTATATATGTCCACTTTTGGTTTCCTAATCTTTACGAAATCCTTTATATCTCAGAATTTAATTAACGTTGAGACAAAAACAAACCTGTTTTAGAAAGCTATTTAAATTCCTTATTTAACGAAAGAATAAATCAAATGTATCATTTTTGGTCGAAATTGACGTTTTCAACTTGCACAGGTACCTTAAGGAGTGTATTTAATATTAATATAAATATATATTTAACATATATAAAATTTCGATGCACATTTGGACCCTTGCTTGAGATCACGTTTGCACACATTGGAGTATAAGGCGTGACACGTGAAACACATGACCGTAACGTGACGCTTAAGTCCTGCAATTTTTGTGGAGAGGTCGCATACACCTGCTATTTAAAATAACCCCACAGGAAAAAGTCCAGTGAAGTCAGATCAAAAGAACGTGGAGGCCACTCTTCGAAACCACTTTACCCTAGTATTTGATTGCCAAATTCCTTGACGAGGTACAGTTTCACTGGACATGTCTTGAGAGCAGGCACGCCGTCATGTTGAAATCATAGATTCTTAAAATTAAACAACAGCAGATTCTTTACAAATTCGGGTATTACTTTCTGTAGCAATTTTAAATATCATGCACACGTACCATGTGCCACGTCACAGCACGAAACAACAAATGCGCGTTTTAACTGTTGTATTCTTCACATTATTGATATATATATATATATATCTATATATATATATATATATATATATATATATATATATATATATATATATATATATATATATTAGTGTTAAATATATATCTACATATATATATATATATATATATATATATGTATGTATATATGTACATATATATATATATATATATATATTATACATATATATATATATATGTATATATATATATCTATATGAGTGTTAAATATATATCTACATATATATATGTCTATATATATATGTATGTATATATGTACATATATATATATATATTATACATATCTATATATATATATATATATATATATATATATATATTTGTGTGTGTGTATTATATAATTTATAACTGTGTAATGAATTATTTAATTTATTTTAGGTGGAAATTTTCACTACATTTGATTAAGTAATATGCCAAAATGTATTTTTTAACTTCATGCAAACATGTTTGACTGTATAAAAACCATTAATAATTTGCAAAATGTATATTATTAAGCAAACATCATGTTGTTAAGAAAAACAGAATACTCGTTTCACACTACCTAAGAGCTTATATATGAGCAATATACAAAAATATATGCACTGAAAATGATTTATGTAATTGAATATTATCCTTACATAATTACATCTCTCATGCTCCATATGAAACGTTATTTTAAGGGGAAATAGTAATTGACAATAATCATAGAATTATAATTTTTGAAGTTATTATTCACAAATTATTATGTATATATATATATATATATATATATATATATATATATATATATATATATATATATATATATATATATATATATATATATATCTAACAGAGTCCTGTTTATCCGTTGTACAAGTGGTGTTGTACTGCTTATAATTTTATTTAGTTAATTAATGCATTGAAAAATTAGTCTTATATGATAGAGGCTTCAGTGAGAATGAGCAACTGCAGACAACTTACGCATGTCTTTGAGTTTGCGTGATCCCCTTGAGTTTTTCAGACTTCACAGTTACCATTGGAATACAGCAACAATTTCTGTCGACAACGTGTGTGTTTTTGTTCGGTAAAAAGCTGTTTCTTCCTTCAATGTTCATTTTTCATTGAGTTTATCCATTTCACAGCATTATTTTAGTACGGTGTTTTTTATTGCAATCTTATTGAAAACTGTGAAACTTGTGTTTGTGTTATTATGGAAGGAAGGATATTTGTCTTATAAATGTAAGAGAGAAAAAGTCATACGTTCACTTTAATGATACTCTGATTAAACAAAAGAAGCTTCCATTTGACTTATATTCGCATAGCCAAGGCATAGCGGGCTTTGCTTGTCCAAGTGCCATAAGTAACAACAGCAACAATTATTGTAAGGCAATCAGAACGCGTATAAGAATATTGGAGAAAAGAAATCATAATAAGCAATTGCTAATGACTATAGTGTCAGTGCTCGAGCTGTTGGAGTTTTGAAAGAGTATAATGATTAAAAATTAGGAACTTGAGTTCTTCATGAATTTTCAAAATCAACTTAAGGACAAAAATATTAAATAGCGTAATTTACAAATAAATTAAAAACATTTATTGAATGTGATATCTTAACTGGAAATTACGTTCTTCATTTTGTAATGAAACTGGTTTTAATCACAAGATATTATCGAATAAGCGCACAATCGGTAAACTGAAGCAGTGGACCCTGGATATAAGAGTATTGAAAAGCGAGTTACCATTTCGTCGTCAGCAATACTAAGTCAAACTATAAAATAGAACTGTAAATAATAATAGAGGTGGAAAACATTCAGGTATGTTCAAAACATGCGGAGACATGCAAATATTTAAATCTCAAAAAATTCATGGATGAGTAGTGGAATTTTTAAAAATTGGTTTTTTGAAAAGTTTGTGCCGTTTACAGAGATTTTAAGGTGTTATAAACTATAAAGAAAAAGGAGTTTTATTGCTAGATAAAATCATGATTCCTCCTGTTGAAGACGGACTTTGAAATGGGTATAAAAGGCCATTTTGCTGCCTCCAATTGTGACTACTCTTTAGCATCCAATGGGCTAGTGGACTGTTTAGAAAACATTGAAGCTTATGGTTTTAAAAACATTTAAATTAAACTATCAGGGAATTGTTCTCTCAAATCTCATACAAGAAATTTAAGAAACCAAACACTTTTTTTCAGAAAACAAATATCATAAACCTAAAAAATGTAGCCTAGAGGAATTCAATCATCTGAAATGATAACATGGCCTAAGTTTGTGGTAAATGTAAACTGATTTCAAAAATGGATGAAAGCCTGGAAAATATGCTTTGCTTAATAAAACATATCTCTGGATTTGAGGCTCCTATATTTGTTAAAATAGGAATATGGATTTCTGGAAATAACCAATGTAGAATTACGGATGAAATAACTGTCATATCTGTTTACACAAATGATAATGAAGAATCTGATTCTTTGGTAAAGGGAATTGAACAAAAACAACTTATCCTGGCTCCTGTTTTCAGTATTTACTACTGAAAATATTATAAGTTTATTCTTAGTGAAAAACATAATTTACCTTCATTTGATAAAATATTTTGAAAACTTTATGAAATAATATGAAACTTTTGTAGAAACTGAATTAGAAAGCATCCGCGATTCTTTTCGGTTTTATTAATTCTAATATCTCTTTTAATTAGAAATATCACTTAATTCATGCTTCAAAAGAAAATAAAACATGGCAATTCAATTTAACTATCTGACTTAAAAGCCGCCCAACTTGTCTAGAGGTCAGTGTGCCTAACTGCGGACAAGAAGGTCCTGGGTTCGAATCTCGGTTCAGGCATGGATGTACTTTTTCTCTCTATCTATCCTGCTTTATTCCTTTCCTTATATGAATGGGTTGTGAATAGTTGCCTACCCTATAAATTGTGTGGTACCTATGGAATGAGTGTACCAGGGAAGTCGGACTACACACCTAAATATGGTTCATTTATAAAAGAGGAGCGGCGCACCCCATATTGCTAGCCTAATTGGCACAAGTAAACAACAATTTGTAAAAAATATTGGTTATACATTGGAAACGAATACATCGATTTGAAAAGAAAGGCAATCACCATTTTTATTTAGTTTGAATTAACCAATTTATGTGAATAATGCATTTTAAAAATAGAAGTTATTAAAACAAATTACGGACTTCAATTAGATTCAAAGATTGACTTACAACTTGCGATTTCTAATACAGAGCCGAACATAGAAACAATCCTGAGCTTTTTGCAAGCGCATTTCTCCCTTTAACCACCTAGGACGTAAAATTTTTTTAAAGTGCTGTTCATGTATTATATTTATACCTATGCGAGTACATAAATTATGGCTTCGTAATATTACGTGTTGATTCATTAAGATATATTTTTATGATATTACAACTCTTTTAGCATTTTGAAGGTTTATTTATTTGGTGTGCTTTTTATAAAAATATGTGTATTTCAATCAACATCGTACGACGCTCTTTTAAAAATATTCTATAAAAGCAAACCGCCAAAGGAAGTTCAATTTAACTTTATTAACAACTAAACAAAACAGCTGCTTTCTATCCTATGGTGACGAACAAAATTTTACAAAGTATAACGGGTCGCAAATGAAAATATTTTGTGCACCATTGATCTAAAGCATCTGTTTGAACTGAGCAACATGTTGATTATAAAATTAAAGTAATTATGTCAAACTTCATGAAGCCGAATTGAGATAATTTATTTAATTTGTTTGTGTGAATAAAATAAAGCTTTCAAATTAACATTTAACCTTAGAATTCAATTAAAACTATTCACTATTAGTTTGATTATTTTTAATTTTTTCATATGTATTTTTGTTATTGTTGTGAGCTGTTTTGGAAACAAAAATTGGATTTACTTGAAAGATTAATTCATTTAAATATGTACATGTTAAAAAATTTCAAACTTATGGTCTCAGTGGAAGTAGAAACGGTGAATACTTTTAAATGTAGCTCATTTTTTGTAATCAGAAACACACACAAAAATACAATAGTTTGGTTTTTAAAATTTTTTCAGCCTGATATTAAGAAAGCATTCTTGAAATAAGCGTTTCTCTATTTATCTCTTTTATTTCATTTAGTCATTTGGGTTTATGTATCTAACACGCGGGGGAACCCACGTTTAAATTACATGCACTGTTCTCGTGCAAGTAATTTAAACGCGGGTTGAACTCAGCAAGCTGAGTTTTTGATGCCCAGTTTCCAACTTTTATAAACTAATGCTTCCAAGCTACCATTATCTAGAGATTACATGGTTATCTGTTAAATAACATAAATGCTGCTTTAATTAAAACTATTAATTATAAAATACTTGTATTTTAATCTCATTTTTTGTAAAAAGTATGTAATGTGATTGTTTTTACTCCAATATGTTTTTCACATTTGGCACAACATACTGAAGATTTTTACCATTTTTGCAGGAATAAATATGAAATACATTTCTTTAGCCCCATTTTTTATTCCTGTTGGCTAACTAATTTTATTTGAGGAAAACAAAATTATTAACTGTTCTATGAAATCTTAGAAAAAATATTTGATGCATACTGCTATTCTGAACACATTCTTTCCCGAATTTCGACTCCTATTTTAATTTTACTCTGCTTTGTGTTGGATGTATTGATATAAGAAGTTTAATACAAAATATCTTCATTTTATCCAGAATTTAATCACTGTGAGAGTCATTATCTTTCTTCATTGGAGATTTATGTTCTCTAGAATTTTTTCTTAATTTATTTCTTTATTTATCGATAAATGAAGACATGTATCGTTTCTTCATGAGTTGAAAGATTTCTAGCAAAGCTCCAAGCCATTTGTTTTCATTTTTGCTCGAATGATATCATCGCATTTTAATCTTAGAAAAAGTTAACGAAGATTTAAATGTACGAGGACGCAAAACATTATCAAAAATATCACCAATCAAATAAAGAAATGCGGAAATGGCTAAATGTTTGGTCATTAATACAGCTACTGAAAATTTAAATACTTTTGAAAAAAGAATGTTACTTCTATATTTTGCTTTAAGAAAGACCGTGCAATATGATCCAGCGCACGTGATTACGAGTTCACTTAGAATATGAATTTTGTATAAATTTGTGAAATGTACTAATAATTTATAAATTCAACACTGAATTAAATATCTATATTCAATAATGAATCAAATATTCGTTTTAAAAAGGCAATTCAGTTTTATTTTAAAAATTTGAAATTGTTCACTTAGATGGTACTTTAGTTTTGATACTTGATTTGTAGATGGTTCTTAAATTTAATTTGAACTCATTGTGAAACAAAATTTTCTTATTTGATTATATCATTTCAAAATAAGTAAAAATAATACAAATTTGTACTATGCTAAGTTTCTAATCAATTATATAATCGAGTTTATTTTTTTAATAAAGTATTTTTGTTTATTTGATTAAATTAAATCTCGATAAATCATTTTTTTCTTCTGGATTTGTTTCCTCATACCTAAATGATGTATTCATAATCTTTGTTTGTTTGTCATTATTTCTCTTGTATTAAATATTTTTTTACACTTACCAAAATACTCTAAATTGTTATCTGTAAAAACTAACTATAAATTAATAAGCAATCAGCTGATGATTTTGGTACGTAAAAATTAATTGCTATTTTTAAAAATATAATATTCTATTTTATTTTCAGCATAATATAATAATTGCATTCATACAGATGTTACCATGTAGTGTTTATTTTCAAACTATATTCCTAACTTTAAATAGTTTTTTTGATCGGTGATGTAATTTATATAATATTAAAGGATGCATAAAACAATTTAAATAAGAAATTTAGTATGCAAAATGATTGTATTTTAGCAAATTATCTGAAAAAAATAAGTTTCAACATGAAATAGGAAAAGTAGGTTAAAGAGTATTTAAATGTGCAGGTTTGGCGCTATTTCCAATTTTCACTCCAAGAGCTGCGTCGTTATCTCCAAATTAAATTACATCACTGTGTGTAAAATATGGTTACCTAATACCTAACAAACTTCAATTTGGCAATTTTGTGCTATTTTAAATTCAATTTATTATTAAATAGTGAAAACATTTTGACTATTTAATAATAATTAATTATTAGAGAAGGATTAAATTCTAAGAATAAAAACACATGATAAAAAATAAATTAAATTAAGTGTGACACTGTCTACTACGAGTAACAATCGGGAGCAATATTGCTACATCAACGCAAATAAAATGTACTTTTATGAAAACTCAAATTTTAATTAACTGGGCAACATGCAATTTAGCATGATCTACAGTACTTTGAATAGGCAATAAAGTTAAATATGTATCGTAAATAAAATGCATTTATATATAATCTTGAGTTTTAATTAACAAGACAGTTTGATTGCCACCAACGATGGAAAAACCACTGTAAATTTCTCCTAATTTGTTGTTGTGTTGTTATTACTAATGACACTATGGAAAGCCAAGCTCGCAATGCCTTGGCCAAGCGAATTTAAGTCAGTTGGGCGCGTATTTCATTTAATCAGAGCGCCATGAAGGTGAAAGTAAGACTTTTGTTCTTCAAATCCTCCAATAGATGGCAGCGCCAGAGGATTTACTCCCTCAATTTTGACATTGATCTGAAGGGGGAGTAAATTTCTCCTGACCATTGCACCCATAGCAACTGCTCAATTTCTCCTAATTTAAAACAGGTATTATAAATAAATCTAAAACGCAAAAACACATACTTATAGAAACTTGTCTTTCAAATTAATTAACAATATCGTGCAGAATAAAATCTAAATACAAGTATATGAAACATGTATAATCAATACTTAATGTATAAGACATAAAATATTACAGAAATATTTATTAACACATAAAATAACTCACCGAATCATTGCTTACAGATAAATCAGAACCTGTATACCACAGTGTGTTCTAAATGATTGTGTCCATACATACTACGTGAGCAAAATAATAATTGAAAATAATGAAAGCAATATGAAAATTACTTTATATTAAAAATTATAGTTAAGAACCTTAAAATAAAAAATTCACTGAAAAATAGTATTCACAATCTTAACTTTCCAAAAAAAAATGTTTCGAAATATAAATATTAAATCACTTACTTCAAACCCTTGAAATGCATAATCACATATAAATAACTTTCTAATAAAATGCTTCAAGGGTTAATAGCCTGCTATACTATGATGAAGTAAACATATATTTTCATTCAAACTTGAAGTAAATGACACTCTTGTGTTTACAGTTAGATTTTACAAATCACGAATACTTTAAAATAATTTTTTTTTTTTATATTCAACGTTAAAAGTTTAGTTGTAAAAGACTTTTGTGAAGATTAAAAAAGTTATCAGTACGCTATCAGTAATTATAATGACATTTTATATTATTTTCTTATATTATTAAAATGATGATTTTTTAAAAATGTTATAAAAGTTAAGTACATTTAATTCATTCAACTTTTTAAAGAAAATAAATATCAAAATTAAAATTTTACAGTTTTGCCAATTTTTTTGTAAATAGTGCTCTGCTTCAAAAATATTATTCGTTTTAGAAGTTTCATTTTAATAAGCTATTAAAATCTTATCAAACATAAAAGTTAAAACTATTTTTCAAGAAAAATGTTGAAATTAATAACTTAAAGTTAAAAGCGTTTTCTTAAATAATATTATTTCTAGAAGGATTATTATCTTTACCTTTAAAAATCGGCCGATGATTTTCCTGAAGAAATAAAAATATACCTGTGAATAATATTATTCCATTAAAAGAGATTAATTCTCTGCTATATAAAAAAATAAAATCTTTGATGGAGTAAAATAAAAAATAAATAAAATAAAATGATTGCAGAGTTACAGAAAATTATCAACCTTGAACTTTTTTTTGTGTGTGTGAATTATCCTTCTTCGCTGGAAAATTTACGGTTTAGGAGCGAGCAAAACCTGATTATGAGTTTCTCTCTTTTGAACCTGGTCTTGAAAATTAATTCGATTCTATGAAACGGGCCATGCATTGTATTTGCTTAATGACTTCTTTTACAAACTCTGATTTCCAACATTAGTTAATTCACTTTACTTTCTCTTTGTTATAAAAAAACAAATGTTGTAAGGATAATGTTAAAAAAATTACCTTATTTTTTTTTTAATATATTTTTGTACATTAGTTTTTACGCTTTTCTTTCGATATTTTTCAATGATTATAGTGACAAAAAATCTAAAAAGCTGATTAATAATTTATTTTTATGTTATATTTTTGTATAATGCTAATATTTTTGAAACTTGTAAAATTTTATAATTGTATTAAAAATAATTAGCTACCCTAAAAACAGAGATTTTTTTCCTTACATATCAATGATAAAATATTTATAGGAAATACATTGCTTTTAAATGTTATCAAATTTCTTTCAAAATTATGACGTGATAAAATAATTTAAGTGTCCTTCATAACTTTTCTGTGAGAAACTAACAAAAACTATATTTTTACTTAAGCTTTTAAGAATAGATGACATTTAAGTTAGTGTACACAATGGTTTTCAATACATGTGTGTTTTGTTTGATAATTCTTGAATAAGAAACAAATATTTCATTTAAAATGTAGCTGAAGTATTTATAATACATTAAATAAGGTAATTTAAAATATTTTGATATTTATTAAATTTATAATTGAAAGTTAGAAAATGTTATTATATTATTGGATAACGGATGTTTTTTCATTTTCTGTATTTCCTTCTTTTAACATAACTTTTAAAGATTTATAACCTTTGTGTGCTCCTTCAATGTAATTTTATGTAGCTCTCTTCTATTATACTGAAAATACAGAATAAATTAAAACAAGCTCATTATTCAATTACATAAAAAAATAAGTGCAAATAACATCAAAAGTTTCCTATTTAATTCCCTTAATATTTCCCGATCTGAGAAATAACTTTAGTAAAACACTATTTATATATATATGCATTGCAATATCATATTTGTGAGGAATTCGGAGAAAAATTTAAAATTTTCTTTCATTTTGTCAATACATATTTATAAATTGATTTATAAATTGAATGAATTCATAAGGAATTAAAATTTCGCTTTTGAAATTAAAATTGGAATTTCAATGCGACTCAATTGTTTTTGTTTTTTAAAGAAAAATTATAATTGAAATTTGATGATGAAGATTTTAATTGATTTTAATTGATGATGCTTTATTTCTGTTTCTGAAAGACAAAATATGAAGCTAATAAAGCATTATTTTAATATGCATGAATTCAAATTTCACTCGTATTCATAATCCGAATTAATATGCTATAATTATGCGTTAACACTTTAAAATATCATAAAAGTATTTAAATATCAACTCACAGTTATTTTAATTGACAAAAGTATATTTTTTAAATTTTCTTGAAGATTTATGTTTTACTAAAATACTGAGCATTGATTTCATTTCTGGTATCAATTTCATAGTAATTATATTATATTTTGATATTTGTCCCCTAAATATATACAACGAATTGCAATATTGGAAGATGTTTCATTCTTTAAGGAAAATATTATTTATTAATAATATGTGATGCACACTGATTTCGTTCTAATAAGGAAATATGTCTGGCTTTGAAAGGGTAAACCTATGTCTTTTGACACACGAGTTGTTCAGAAATCAATGAAACCATGACTTCAAATCTAGTTAACTGTCGTCATTTAGTTAGGCTCAAGAAAAACATTATTTTTGTAAGTGTTAAAGAAAAAGGAATTGTTTAGTAATTTCCGGAGAAATTGTTACAACGTACTTCAATATCGATTATTCTTCATAAACTTCTTGAGACTGATACTTCGATACAACACAAAATCTACTTTCAAAATAATCAGCATTTTTTTATTAGATATTTTTCCTTGATAATAAAAGGAGTCATTTATATTTGATAAAATAAAAAAATATAAATAATAATAGTTTACATATTTAATCTATAATTCTTATTTTTGATAAATTAATTTCTTTATTAGTTAAAAGAGTTCTAAGAAACATTCATATTATTGATCAAAATTAGCTGAACTTATGGCTATAAAAATAGCAGCTAAATACAACTTAACATTTAGAAACTTCATAACAACTTCATAGCTTCATTCCAATACATGATATTCAATTTTTTTTAACAAGATAATATAAAATAGCTTTTTTAAGCAAAATAAATGTTTGATATGAAGCCTTTTAAATATTTAATTTCTAATTTCGTTGTGATTTACAAATTGAATAAATTTTCTATAGAAATTTCTAGTAAATTTATTTATTTCTCTCTTAAATAAAAAATCTTATTGCATCACATGAAGCTAAGTGAATATTTGTAATATGGTTATAGTGATTATAAAAAAATTATTTTATATTGTTATCATTAATTTAGGAATATTTAATTAACTTGTCTGTTTTACGTGTTTTGATATCCTGAGAAATGAATGTATATGAATTAAGTAATTCACCAAAAATTCCTAATAACTTTGAGCTTAGCTTTCTAGTATAAATTTCACAGAATATGTAAGTAAATATAAGGCCAAATTTCTATTATAATATATTGACTCAATGCTGTTAGAGAAGTACGTTTATGATATTAATTAACTTTTAAAAAGTAAATTTAATTGATATCCGTGAAAATCAAAAACATTTATGCGTCACAAAAGTAAATTGATATAATTAGGTAATTTATTTTAATATATTTTTACAACATATATTTATATTTATCGTATGTTAAATATTATTAAACATATAACATATATATATATATATATATATATATATATATATATATATATATATATATATATATATATATATATATATATATATATATATATATATATATATATATATATATATATATATATATATATATATATATATATATATATATATATATATATATATATATATATATATATATATATATATATATATACATATATATATATATATATTCTGAACTCTTATATATTTTATATAAGCTATCACTTGGATTACATTTATAATTTACGTTACTTATTATAACTATTGTGTTATATCCATTGTATGCTTAAAAAGCTATGACTATAGTATACATAAGATATTTTTCTTACTAAGCTGCGCAATAAGTTTTAAAGATTTATATAAATGAGCATACTTGTAGCTTGTAGCTTTGTTTAATTTTAAGAAAAAACTATTTCTAACATTAACAGTGGATACTTCTTATTTTTTCTTCATTTATTATCATTATTCCATTCCTTATCTTGTCAGATAACACTAAAATATATTCACTATCAAATATCCTTATTACATTTCGCAAACTGTTTTGTACAGAGTTTCACAAAGAGTGCAGGAGCACATATTATTAAACCTCATCGGTAAGAAAGACCATCACATAAGCCATAAAAACAAAATGACAAAATAAGTTTAGAATAACTATATTAGGAGCAATAACTGCAGCCGCGACATCCATAAAGGGAAAATCTTGATATATTTTCTTTCCAAAAATGTCTTTTCATCTCACGGAAGGGATCCTTCAGTACATATATTTAACACCAAAGTTGTTAATTTCAAGCAAAACAAAATGTATATTCATTTCGACATTAAACGTCTTTATAACCATACGTAATTTCTGAAACAATACCTACTTTGAATGCTTATTCATCATTTTAGACAAAGTTTTACAGAAAATTTATATTAAACAAAGATTCCATGCACTTTTGACAGTTTTTTATGAAAGGAAAGCTAGGAAGTTATAAAATAACAAAATCTAAGAATTATAGAATCTGATATTATTAAATAAATAAGTTTATTAATAATTAAAAATAGTTTTTAAATAAATGTTTTTATTTGTTTTGTCATTAGTGTCTGTCAAATGTAATATAAAAGGCTTTAATATCAAGAACAAATTTCAGTCTTTAAATCACACCTCAAATATATTATGAATTCCCCCATGGGAAATTATTTTGCATCAATTTTATGTACATGTTTAAGTTAACTCATAAATTAAGACAATTAATTATCCTATGGTAGCAACATTATTCCATGAAAATATATGAAAAGAACAAATAAATTTTTTTATTATTATTTTTTATTTTTTTTACCACCTAGACATTTAACAAAGAAAACAAAATTTTTCATATGAAAAATTTTTAAACAATTATATAGGACTCTATAGATTCACAAGCTAATAATTTATTCTCATTATTAATTATTAATGACAATTCTATCGTAATGTCAATTCATTAACTGTTTTTATAAATATGTAAAACATGCGTATAGAATGCATACATAGTCAATCATATATAATGCTATTTCAAATCTTAAACCCAATCTGAAGAATTCAGACCAAATCTATGAATTTTCCGAATTTCAAAAAACCGAAGATAATAAGAGTCGGTGAATAAAGTTTTTGAAAGAGAAGATCCAAACATCCCAAGATACGTTTAGCAGAAACCTGATTTTGCTACCATTTTAGACAAAGAGATTAAGATTTCTCAGTCTCAGAAAATGTAAGACATTTCAGATGGCAAGTCACAAGAATGTGGTGAATGCATTTTTTTATCACTTAAGCCTGTTAGAAACACTCCTCATAAACGTCTCCTATACCAAAAATGAGTAGGGATTTCCTGCCAACTTTTATTAATACGGAGGTATTTTGAAAAATAATCAAGGTAGGTGAAATATGGTAAAGAGACTAAATGACCACAGCCATTCAAATAAAGATTGTGTGCTATTTTGTACCGAAAATATCCTTATAAGCAGAATCCACTGTAAGTAAATGACGAAAAGTGATATGAGCTTTAATTCGAGATATAAAAAGAAATTATTCTTGTCTATAATAATGCATATTCAACTGCTTATAAGTTTCATCATTATATATAGATAAAGATAATATATATATGTATATATATTATTATGAAATAAATGTTCTGAGAAAGATAAGAGATTCAATAATTTTTAATTTATCATAGCTCTATTAATAATAACTTGAGAATAAATTTCTCTTTATCACCTTATAAATAAAGTGTCTGAGGTTTTTATAACTAATTGGGACAAATTCTTGGTTATAAGTTCATAATTCATTTAATAAATTTAGAGAATAAAGAATCACTTCTTTAAATTTATAAAAGAGGGTCATGGTTTACTTTAATTCTATTAAAAATAATTTTGGATTCGATTTAATTGTTATTAAGTTTTTTTCACCTTTTTTTCAGTTATAATTATTAAAAAAAATTATAGTTTTAATAAAGGCTTGAAGAAAAAGTCATATCAAAAGGAAGGCAAAGGAATTCATAATATGTTAACGAAACAATTCTAACTGCTGCCAATGACTAATGTGTACAGATAAAATGAATTCGCAGATAAAAACATATACTCATATAAAATTATAATTGAAATTGTAAAATATTTAATATTAATTAGAAAATTTCTAATGTCTCAGAACAATAGCATTTAAATTTATATTATATAAATGAGCAGTATTTGGTATCATATTAAATCAAAAATCAATTCTCGATTTTGATTCTAATGTAGATTAATTAAAAATATACAATAAATCTATAAACATTAAAATGTTTATTATTTGAATAATCCAAATTACCTACCTATCTTATCAAACTAAAATAAGTTATTAAACACGTAATTTAGTCCACAGTAACTAGTAGCAAGAAATTGAGATTTTATATACTCATGTCTTTTAACAGCATAAACATATTTATTACAGATTTGTGTTTATAATGCCAAGGCAGTGTGGACTATTTATCATTAAATATGCTTCATTTCATTGAATTTTCTAATTTTTTCCTAAACCTAAAATAAGATAAACCAAATTTTTCTAATTATTTCCTAAATTAACAATACATATTATTAAAAATATGAATTTAAAACATTATATTAATCTAAAAAATTAAAGATTTTAATTCAAATACTATATGTTCTTTTATGACTGTCTAAATAGATAAAATTACCACTGAAAAGGTTATCTGTTTCGAACAAGATGTAAAAATCAACAAAACAAAAATTCTTAATTTTCAAAATTTGCTTTCAAATTATAATACAAAATTTGTTAAATATTTCGTTAATTTTTACTAATTTTATACTTTTTTCTATAAATATATATTTTTACAAAAGATGTTTATTTTTCATATTCAAGTGACTTCGTAATAAACCGAGAAAACAATGGTCAAAAAATATATAATTAAATGTGATTAATTTTATTACCTTCTTCATCATGGAAAGATTTTTGTGACAATGTAAAAAGCAAAATATTTAGGTTCATAAAAATAAAAACCTAAAGTTTTTTTCTTTCATCTTTTTACATCACTTCACATTATCAAGAAATTTACGGTACAAATAATAAGATGTAAGCCTGATGACGAGAACTCTGTCATTGAGCAAATTTGTGATAATTAATTTTTATATGCTTAACAGAACATGAATTGTATTTGTTTAATAGCTATTTCCACTTTGTTTGATTCGTAATTTTTGTAAGATAAAAATCCATTTTTTGTTTTATTTTAATGCAAAAAAGGAAAATTTTATTAACATGGTTAAAAAATATAGTTGATTTACCAAAGCTTTTAAAAAAGATAACATACATGTATGTAATGTACAGATTATATATATATATATATATATATATATATATATATATATATATATATATATATATATATATATATATATATATATATATATATATATATATATATATATATATATATATATATATATATATATATATATATATATATATATATATATATATATATATATATATATTAACTTCTAATTATTATTTAATTTTTAACTTCTTATCTTTCTTGTTTCTTTATGTAAGTTGCAAATATTTTTGATAAAAATTAACATAATAACAAGATTAAGTCACATAATAACAAGATTTCTAATTATATATATTCTTAGATATGAATTAAAATATGCAGTCTTTTATCTTTTCACAGGAAATTATTTAAATATTGTTAATTTAAATATAGTTGTATTTTTAAATGAATGCAATATTAACAGTACCTAAAAAAAAGTACACTTTTTTATGTATTCTTCTTTTGTTGTTATTTAAGCTATGCATTTGTTAATTTGTGTGGTTATGAAAATTATAAAACAAAGAAAATTCTAAAAATATGTTAGAAATTAGACTATATATTTAAACTATAAATTGTTCTTTTTATATATAACTTTATATTATCAGTCATTTTAAGTCAGATGCTTATCTGAAATTTGTATAGCATGAAAAAATAAGAAGTTATTACGTTATGGATATTGGAATGATATTTACTACATTAAAATGAATTATATATATTTCAAGAGCAATATTATTATAAATTATTGCATGTATTATTTTATGCATATAGTTTATATGAAAAGAATCATTTTGTAAAAAAGTTAAATTTAAATTTTAAAAAAAATATTAATTATGAAACCATAAAATCTGTGTGAATAGTTTATTGTTATTATTTCTTTTACAAGTTAGCCACTACATTAAAACTTCTAATTAAGTTTCCGTACATTGTATACCTATAAATTTGCTACATTACAAGATTAAATTTACAATATTTTTTTTTAATATTGCTGATTAAATAGTAATTAAAAAATAAGGATATTTTATTTAAATTTTTTAAATAAAATTTTATAACATTTTTAATCTACAAATGTAGTTATTCATATTAAAATATTTTTTAATTATTAAATTTACTAACTTAAAGTTCAATTAGCAACACAATGAAACCAGGCTTAAAATCCGTAAAATTTGATACGGAAAGTCTCTTACTATAAATATTTGAAAGCAATTATTCAAAAAAAAAATATGCTTATTAGAATAGAAACTTACAATTTATATACATGATATCTGTGCAAAAATGTATATGTGTTGCAGTAAATTCATATGATTTTAAAACTTTAAAATCATATATATATATATATATATATATATATATATATATATATATATATATATATATATATATATATATATATATATTTCTAGTTAGACATCATTCTTTGACATACATAAATAATTATAATGGTTATGTCACAAACTGAACATTAATGACAATGCCTGAATAAAATTGTTTTTATAAAAATATTTCATTAATTCTAAATCTTTATTAACTTAATATTTGTTTAATTTTACAATTACTATTCCATGTTGCACACTGAAACTGTAGACAATAATCAAGAATTATTTTCATTTTATAATGCATTATTTAATGGAATATTGAAAATAATTGATATTATATTTCTGAAAATTTTAAAGTAATATAGAAATTGATGATATCATCAATTTTTAGATAACAAGTAAGAATAGATTTCAAATATTATAGAAAACAGAAAATTCTTTATTTGAATAATCTGTTATTAATGAGAAGGAAATTGATATTATGATGCCTTTTCTATGTTAATCGACTTGTTAAGTGTTAAAATCAACATTTCAAAAACCAGCTTATGCTTTTAAGAAACTAAAGTCTTTAATTTTTCTAAACACCAATATAAAACCAATATAATTTACAATATACAATAATTGAGAAAATGAGTTAATCTATTGATCAGCTAAGGAATATATATATATATATATATATATAGAGAGAGAGAGAGAGAGATATAGATATACACACAATATTAACCTACCATTAATGTAATATAATTTAAGATGAATAAAGTACATACACTTACAATTAGCTTAAAAATAATAAATAAATAAATAAATATACGAAATAATAATTTCATTGAACATTAAACATTTTTAATAAATGATTTTAACAGATTCACTGATTTATCCATCAGCTTACAGAAACATAATCACTATTTCCTTTTCTGAAAGAAATTTATTATTCATGGATTATAGATTTCCTCTAAAAATGAAGAAGAGCGCAAGCAATTCATTTAATTTTAAATAATAATGAACTGTAGCTTTATCCAAGTGAATTCACGAATTTTTGGAAAACAAAATTTACTTTGCTTCGTTAATTTAAAATTTTAAAGAATGTAAGCAGAAAAATGTGTCTAAAATATTTTTTGGAAAATTTTAACATACTTATAATAGAATTGTTAATGCTTGGAAATTGGAGATGTCTATACGTTTTAAAAGGCTTTCTAATGAAGAAATTATTTTTGATGGATTATTTCCTTTTCAAGGCACCTGATAAACGAATCATTTATTTATTTACATCAAAATTATTTCCCTGAAAATAACTTCTGAAAATATTGAGAATATTATGGCTAAATAAAATAAAAATGATATTTAATTTATTCCTTTAATGTTCGTAATAAAAAGATTTTTGATTAAAATATTATTTCTAATCGCATCTGCTTATAGAACATTTCAATAACTGAAAATAGTTTTTAAAAAATCTACAAAAAATTAAAAATCAAATTATATAAAAATAAAATAGTCTGTATCAGTAAGATATTTCAAATATTTAAATGTATATTGATCTCTTGGAGAAATGATAATAAGGAAAAACATTTTCTAGGAAATTAATATTCCTTCATAATTTCAAGCAAAATGCAATTAGATAATTTATGTTACTTCCGAAAAATGAAAAAATGAAAACTAATTGTGTTCTAAAATTGCAATTATTTTAGCAGATTATATACATTCTTAAACGATTTTATTAATTATTAATCATTCTTTTTGGTTAACAAGCGACAGGAATCTAACATTCGTTTATTACTTTTGGCCAGATGATATTCTAATTAAGTTCTGTCAAATTGAAATAAAATTTATTTGTACTTTGTTTCTTATGAATGAAATGCACAAATTTTTAAAAATAACCTCCTTTATGAATTTGTGCTTATTTTAAGAGTGTCAATTAGAAATGTGTGGATGTAATAACTCATTTCTGAAGTTACTACTGACTCTATTGTAAATAACTGCCGAAATATATTTCAATAAGTAAAACATTAAAAACTTATCAATAAATATAATATTCATATATCATAAGTATCAATAAGTATAATATTCACATGCTTAAAAATTTGTAGATGCTTTTATTAGCTACGTTTACTCTTAAAAAAGGTATAAAACATTATATTCAGAACTTTTAGGAATAATTTTTTGCAGTCACACCTGAATTTTACAAAATTGAAATATTATTTTCAGAATCATAACATTGTGTATTTAATTAAGATTTCATTTACTTTATATTAATTTTAAAAAATGTATTTTCCTTATTTAGTGTTACTTTTGTCATATTTATTCCGTCTTGATTCTGAAAAATTAAGCAAAAAGTATATTATCCATTTTTTGTATGTAACTGTATTTTCATTAAAAACTATGAAGGACTATCATTTTATGAGAGTCAATAATTCAATTATTAGAGTTTTCCTATCAATTTCAAAGGTTTTGAATCATTTTACAACTAGAAAAAAAATATATTATACTT
This sequence comes from Latrodectus elegans, assembly GCA_030067965.1. Classification (NCBI taxonomy): domain Eukaryota; kingdom Metazoa; phylum Arthropoda; class Arachnida; order Araneae; family Theridiidae; genus Latrodectus; species Latrodectus elegans. The sequence continues at coordinate 69,749,479 of CM057811.1, read as the reverse complement.
TTCAATCTTATCTGTAAACTATATCTACACAGATGTTTCCATATTACAGTTTGAGCTTCACTCAGTTGTGAAATTATACAAGGTTAATACAATTATCATTATTAATAAATTTGAGAAAAGTATTTTCATAATACATGTAATGACTTAAAATACATTTAATATTTATTAATATAGGTATTTCCTAATATTTAGGGTAAAGCATACAATAAATAATTCTAAAATAAGAACTATGTGCATTCAAAATCATTATTCATCCTTTTATAAAATTAAAATTCCGTGTCTCTCCAAGAAAAAGAATTTTCAGAAATAGTTGAACATTTTATATTGCTGTACCAAAAGCAAAGTTCGATATTCTTTGAAATTTTTATAAATGCAAACTTGAACAATTCCTAAAATTTTAGTTGATAAATGGTTGGAATATTTTGATTAAAATTGTCAACACATGTAATGTTCTTACTCTAACATTCAGAAGCAAAAAAAGTTTATATATATTGGAATAGATCTGCAAGCATTGAAATGTTGTCATTTGTTGAAAACTTACGTGTATGATTTTCATGGAATAAATTTAATCTAATACGTTACAAAATTTTTATGTGAATAACAAAGCATACATAAAACACATTGAACTACAAATATTTTTAAAAATATTTTACTCATAATATATGTTTTTACATTAGACAAGTTAGTCAAATATTTAGAGGATAGTTAAAAACTTAATGATTTAATTCACTTATGATCAATGCTTTATTAATTGTATAAATTATTATCTAAATGAATACGGCTTTTAATTTCTGTTTTTTATATTTGGTTTTGATTAAAAAATTTCTGCAATTTATTCATGAAACTTGAGTTACTTTAGATATGTATCATTTTTTCTATAAATAAAAGAAGTTATACAGAAGAGGCCTCTATTAGTTTAAACGAGTTGGAAAATCAAAATGATGGATGTTTCTCAAAGTGAATAGGTTTACACCTTCTTATTTAAATCTAAAAAATGTAGACCATATCTATTTAATTTTAAATAGACAATTCTGTTTTAAAAATAAAGCATTTTTAAAAGACATCGAACACAAATAAACAATTTTAGCCTTCAATCAAAATTGATTTTAAATAAAATTGTTTAATTCAAGAAGATATTTTCTAATGTAAAATTTAGATATACAAGAAGGCATCAATGAAATAAAAATTTAATTACTTTTTGAGATCAATATTCATTTATGCGTAGTAATGTATTATCCCGCATCAGACCCAAAAATAAATAAATGAAAGGTAATTTTCTTGTAATATTTTCCTCTTTAAATCCAAAATGATGAATTAGCAACCATCATCAGACATAATAACTCGTTATACATCATATTAGTAAATAAAGGATTGTTAGTAATCGGCTTCCATTGTTTCATGTTAACTGAGTATCATTTGTCATTTATTTTTTTTTAATTTCTTGATTTTTGATTTGATTTATAATAGCAGAAAATAATTTTATGGAATCATTTTTTTTTTTAATTTTTATAGAAAAATAATTTTTCGAACAGAAAAAAATGGTAGCGTTACTAATATTTCATACTTAATAAAAAATGCACAACATACATATTAAGTTTTCTGCAAAGATAACGATCTTATTTATTCCCTAAAGATTATAAAAGAATTACTTGATTATGATCTAATACATTTATACACAGCTGTTAAAACGAAAAATATAAGCATTTTGAAGTTAACTATAAAAACAAGAATTAAAATGCTAACAAACATTTTTCAATTATTTGCAAGTTATAAATAATGATATATATCAACCGCATAAAGCTGTTTTAAGTTGCATGATAAAATGAAGTAAAATCTGTAAATTTCCTTATTATATAATTCATTATTGTTTCCTATTAAATTTAATTTTTAGGGTTAAATACATTTTTTAAGAACTGATTAAAAGTAAAATTTTGCAGGTAGGACTCAATAAATTATAAAATAACTTTCAAAATTACGCATATAAAATTTTCAGATTTAAAATGCAGCGAAATATATTTTTTAAATCATGATTTTAATGTATAAGAAATAATTACATGTGTTTTAAATTTAAAATTGTTTGTTAAAAAACTAAGGCGAATGAATTATTTAACCGAATTGTTATTATCTTATTTGAACAACTGATTTATATTTAGAAATATTGATTTAAAATTCCACTTTAGAAATCAATTTTATTTTATATCTTATTTAATCTTTATATTAAACTCTACATCAAATTAAATATATTTTTTCGTAATTATTATAATAATTGGATTATAATACTTTCCTATGTCTTGCCATGCATTATAGGCTGTGAATTTCTTAATTAGCTGCATATTGCCAAATATGATCCATTAATTTATTTATTATACTGCAATTTTCTATTCAATATTATTATTAGAAACAAAGCTGATAATGTTTATTAAAAAACATGGTTAAAGCGTCAAAATATTTTAAATGAAACTAATATTAGGACGTCTTAAAATTTACTGGAATTTTTTACAAAATAATCATGAGCTTAGATTCTTATTTTAAATATTTGATCTAATTATGTGCCTTAAAGTTAAACCATTTTCATATACATTCATTTTTACAAGAGATCAAACTAATTATATTTTTTGCAAATATTAAAGTAAAACTCTAATAAATTAAATATATATGTGTTGCTTTTAAATATGTTTATAACTCATTTTGAATTAATGTACTTTGATAAAAATATTTTTATTGAAATACATCTCTTAATATATCAGTTATTAGTGCTTAATTTCATGGCATTGCTCTCATTTTAATTTAACATGAAACAAACTCACTTTTAAAATGATTAGCAAATTTTGCTTTTTGCATTTTTATTTCATATCGTTTTATTGGGGTTTGATTCCTCCTTGGATTTGTGGCTTATAGTGATTTGTAATATGCATTTAATTAAAGTACTCCTTAAAATATAATATAATAAAAATAAATAAATGAAATTAAAATTTGAGCTTTATAAAATAACCTAATTTGAAAGGTTTTCCATTAAGTACTTTAATACTTTGTGCTATTGAAATAAACTATTGACTATGGTGAAAGTAAAATGTATGACGAACAATTATCTTCTGTGTGTAATCCATGTAGTTTACTACAATCAGTTATATGAAAATTTAATTTTGAGATCAATTAAATTCTTGAAAAATAGGTAAAATTCATTTTTTTTAACTTATAGTTATATTCAAATGATTTGGATACATTTTAATAACTTCACTCTTGAATAATATATTTTAAAGACAGATATATGTATAAAATGTAAAAAATTTCATCTTTTTTCTACTACATAGAGTTATGACCTGAAATCTTTACATTTATTATCTGAGTATTCTTTCCAAGTAAAACATCAGAACAACGACCATAACAGTTGAATAAGCTTTAAGGTTGCAAAATGAAGTAATAAAAGTAACTGAGGCTATAAAGTAAATAGGGAAGGGAACCTTCATTTCGAAATCGTCACTTTATCTAAGGAATGAGAGCTTCAACTTTTCTATATTACGCTGGAGACGACATTTGTGAGTAGTTGGAACAAATTATTTGCTCTCATATTTCTTTTTCTTATCTTCTTTAAACAACTTTTGCTATTTCATGGAATAATATCTATTTTAGAAAGAACTTTCTAGCAAATTCCAAAATTATTTCAATATTTTACTTAAAAATTTTATTTTTTGAAACAATTCGCTTTCAAAATGAACTAATTGTAGTTTGTTCACGTATAAATTTATATATTTATAGTAAGCATTTCTTTACAGAACAATATCTCTTTTAGGATTATTCTTTTTTGAAACGGTAAATAGTACCTGTGTTTTAATGTAAATTTTGTACTTCATATACATACATAAATTAGTCAATGCAAAAAAGCATTGAATTCAACTATCAATAATTTTATATGTAATATGAATGTAAAATTGAACTATAGATTAGATGATTCAGATGTGTGCACCTTAAAGTCTGGCATTATATTCAGTTTAATTTGTATTAAAGCTATAAAATATCAAAATAAGGTAACATTGTGCATCTAACCTAGTGGCTGGAGTATGGCGACCAACCAAATCATCCACTGTCATTGACAACATGTTTTTTAGCAGGTGTAATCTGAATAACTTGCCGATAAATACAGCAACCGAGCAGTCTCTATGTCAAAGAAATTACACACTGTGCCGGAATGACTCATTCATACTCTTTTGAAAAATCTAGCGTTTTTCAGGCTTTAAATAAAAGCAAGATTTACGGATGCAACCAACAGGATTAAGTAAAGAAAACCAGCATTCTTCTGAAATTCCTCATTGCTTATTACACCAGTGAAAGTGCTACAGTCTGGAACGTAGTATCAATGATAATCAAAACCATTATTCATTGAGCACACCTGTCAAATGTCTTGCAAAATATTCATTCTTATGCTTTCATTTTACTAATAAAGTTAATTTAATTTCGTAATCCACGGCTCATGACGGAGTTGTACTATGTATACAAATGGCATATTTTTCTTCATGATTTTAGTCTTTGTGTAAGAGCATTCGTTGTTCTATGTATCTATCTTGAAGATCTCAACTCTACACTGAATAGGAAGGAATCTTATCAGGACCGATCAATACTGTTGATTTGTCATACCGTAACAGAGAGTTACTTTAATCTGATTGGTCAGACCATCATTCTTATTACTGAAAAAATGAGTTTGATTCCTATCTTAACTGAGTATCTGACGAGTTAATTAAAGGTTACTAGAACACAGAATTCTTAAATTTGTTAATATGGCCATTTTTGCTGTGCTCTCAAAGCGTAATAATGTGAAAAAACTTACTAAAAGGTGTATTCTGCTTGATATTGCTTCTACATTTTGGAGATTTTGACATAGCTATCTTGTAAACCCTAACTCAGGGCTAAATACAAAGACCCAAGTTGTTGCAAAATTGACAAAACCAAACAAATCGACTTCAGTCAAAGCCAGTTGCGAGAAGTCATGCCAATTCATCAAACCAAGCCAATAAATATTGTCATGTCAATCAAGCCAGCCAAACAAAGCCAATAAGTTAAGCAAATCAATCAAAACCAGTTAAAGAAGCATTTCTCCTTCATACAGAATGTTTCATAATAACAGCATTTAAGAGAATTGTGTAAAATTGTAACCCTATTTTATAAAAATATTTTGTAAAAGTTAAATGTATCATTTTCATATTACAATATCTTATTATTTTTAGCAATATTATGTTATTCTTTATATATGCACTGTCGTTTTCCATGTGAATCACTTTGATGATGATCAGTACATATATAAGTAGTATTCTTTTTCATTTTTAATAAGAATAGTACATTGATTTCATAAATTCCTAAATTTGTTAATATGTTACACTTAATTTGTTTTATGTTCATAACATATAATTTAAAATATTTAGAGTTGTTCCTTGACAAGCCAATCAAATTATGTCAGATAGTGGTTTCCTTCGTTTCAGAATCTAGATTTTGAAATGTTCAGTAACTATGCTCTGTGTTTTAGTAAATATTTTATGTTAATATAATACTTGAATAATTGAAATTTCTCAAAGAATATATTTCAGTTACATTCCATGCATAAACATAGAAATATAAGTAACCAGTATATATGTCATTTTGCATTAATAAGAAAAGCAAATAATTTATGTTACAATATTTATAATTATCATGTCTACAATCATACTCAGCATATTATTTAATATTTATGCTATTTAATATAGTATGCTCTCTGAAGTTCCTTGCTTTAAGAATGCTACTTCTATGTTTATGAAACAATACCTTGATTTTGTAAGGTAATCATCCAAGTATGTATAAAACCAAGGAAGCTTATTATTGGGAAACTTTGTAGGGACATTTCTATTTCGGTAACATAACGAAATTGGGGAATACGTTATTTAAAGTTGTTGTAAAGCATCACTGATGTTTTACTAAAAGATATATTTTGAATATTAAAACACAGAGGAAAATGGCTAGAACTCACCTTTTTGCAATTTATCTTCACTGCGACCTATGCAAAATTCAGGTTTGAAGTATCAAGAGCAAATTAGGCCTCCATCTGAAGTTCCAACAAGTTTTACTAGACGAGGATGTCGAGATGTGTTATGCGAGGGTCACTATGAAATTTTTGAGATACAAATAGGTTTTTAAAGTTATATTTATAAAATTTTAGGTGTGTTCAATGTAGTCTCCTCCAACATCAATGCATTTTGTAGACGAAATTTTCACAGATTAAATGCCACAAGCCATTCATTTCTTGGAATAGATGAAAAATACATTTATAACCACATCAATCTCTTCTTCTGAATGAAAACGACGTCCATGTAAGTTCTTTTTTAGAGTAAAGAATAACCAAATGTCGCACATAGCTAAGTCAGGTGAAAACGGCGAAAATTGGATCACTTTAATTTGTTTTTGTTTAAGAAACTCAATTGTTAATCCAGCTGTAAGTGAAGATGCATTGTCATTATGAAGCACTAGTCCCCTAACATTCAATTCTTTTAGAATTTTTTGACGACATTTAGTGGTATACCAGTTTGCTGCTACTGTCTTCTGTCCTCCCAACTTGATGGCTTTGACCAAACCCGTACTTCTGAAGAAAACGGCATACATAACTTTTTTCAGTGCGCGTTGTTGTTTTCACTATTGTCGGCGTTGGATCATCTTCAAAGATTCATAATTTGTTTTCTTGACATGTTGGAACGTCATAAAACGGTATGAACGTTTCATCACCTGTTAGAATTTTAGAAATGATGCGGTGGCCACCATCATTTAGCAATTTAAGAGTTTCTTTACTGATTCTGACTCGCTCCTCTCTTTGGTTCTCAGTTAGATTATGGGGAACCCAATTTTTTTCATATGTAATTCTTCACTGTAATACTTCATTTCTCATGAAGAATCATTCACGTAATTCTTCATGAATGATTTTGTGTATGGCTGCGAATCCAATGTTTAGTTCCTTCAGAATCATTTGATAGGTACAGAGATTTTCATCGATTAACATTTTTCGTATGGCAGACACATTATCCGGATTATTGCCGATTGCGGCCTTCCTATTTGTTATTCATGCTGAAGAAAAATGCGACTTCTACTAAATTCTCTAAGCCATCTGAATACAGTAACACGAGCTGGAGATTCATCACTAAATGCTTATTGCAACATTCGATCGCATTCTTCTTGATTTAATCCTGCTTTAAAATCGTAGAGAATCATATCTCGAAAATATTCTCGCGTCAACTCCCTTTTCTCTTCTGTTTAAAAATTTTTTTACGCCTAGCAAGTTGAAGTTAGTCAATAAAAAATCGTCTTCTGTGGTAAAATACTTTGAATTTTAAAATTAAACCGTTATTTTTATTTTGTTAAATTTCGTCTAAGTGTATCTCAAAATTTTCAAAGTAACCCTCGTTTACGAGGAAACTTCGACGTAAATCTGTTTTTTACTGGCGGAAGATCCGATGAGCGAGCCGGCCAGGGAAGCAATTCAATCTGACAACTGACGAAGAACCCTTGACAAATGTGTGTGGCCTCACATTATTCTGTTAAAATAAATGTGTGGGCAAGTTCTGAAGTTAAGGGAAGACAACTGATTCCAACACCTCGGAAATTTAGAGCTGTCTGTTTAAAGTACCAGAAATAGTTACTTTAAACAGAGAGGTATGTGAAAATGATATAGGATACCGCCATATACAATAATACCCGATGCATTTTCAGCTTGGCGGTGCATAACGCAATTGTTCAGCATCCTCTCTCTACGCTGTCTCCAGACTCTAATGTTACCATCATGGTTTGTTTACAGAAGTGTGATTCTTCAGTAATGATAATTTCATCCACATCCTTTTTTCATCGCATCATTGGCGGCAGAGGCGTCTTTGGTTCTGCTTCAAGGGTAGATGAAGGAATAGACGCCTTGCAGAGTATCCATTTTGCTGTAAATCGCATCGAATGGTACCCCAGAAACTTGATGATGCATTACAGACTGAATGTGTTGTTCTGTGGCTCATGATGTGGCTGAGTGATCCGTCACTGCCATGAGCACAATTTGCCTGTCATTACATGAAGTGGTGTATTGAAATGAATTTGATCTAACACTTCTGTTCATCGTATATTCCTGAATCCAACGCGATCACATATCCGCATTACAGTTTTTGGTTTCACCCAACTCGACTGCCGATTTCTCGGAAAGGTAGTCCACATCCCAGTAAGTCACAATCCTCCCTCTTTTGAACTCAAATACTTGATCATAAATGATCGTTGTTTTTACGAGGCATAATTGATTGTTTTTTAAACCACAAGAAAAACACAATTGCCCAATTGAAATCGTTGAAAACCTTATATAGTGCTTTGAAGTGGCACCACAGACACGCTTGATGTACGTCTGTTCTGATATTCTAATCACTTGCATATCTCATTTCCGCTAACACAAAGTGTAAATTTTATGTTAGTTGCATGCTTCTTTCAGGGTGTGGCATTTACGATGACCAGCAGTGTATTTTAATGATTGGCATCGTAGAGCTTAAGCAGATGCAAATAAAAAATTCTGTATAAACATTATATTTTAATAAGTAAAATTATTTAAGAGATGAGATTCTTTTTTCAATTAATTTTAAACTAAAGTCTTAAATGTCTTTCCAACTGATCTTGGAAAATTCCACTGTCTCATCCTTGGTACTTTGGTTCTGATCCTGAGGGATCCTTGAATTTCGACGGTGAAAGAGTTGATCAGACTGTCTTGTCCAGACTCAGATCCGGCCATCTTCGGACGATAAGGTTCTCCCAGGACAAACAAGTAATTCCCACCTGCACTTCGTGCAATACTAACGAAGTCATTCCCGAACACCTACTGAACCGCCTTGGCTTTTAAAAGCGTGAATTTTATACAGCCCTGGAGCTGTCCTCGATTGCTTGAAAGCGAAGGATATCATGGACCTGGTCTGATTCAGACCAGGGAATAAAAAAGACGATATATGCTATTTAGTAATCAAACAAAATTTAAAATTTTAGTAAATAATTTGCATGATCAGTTATAGTAAAATAAATTTTGCTTCACGTATTCAAATTAAGAACTTGCGAAAAATATGTTTGAAATTTTCTTGCGCAGTTCCATAAGTAAAATATTTTAAGAATGTTTTATAGCATTTTAGAATTAATATCAACTATTTCTCTTTAAATATATAAGCTTTTTGATTTGATAACATAAGTATATTTTACTTCTAAGTGAATGATAGATATTTGTATTGAATGTTAGGACAAGATTTTATACTGCACATATTTTATTCTTAAACGTACGTTCTACATGTCAGCTAAATTTATAAAATATTTTTAAATAAATTTCATTTTAGGTAATTGGCTTTATTTTATGTTAGTTTTATATTCTATAAGAATTCACTTTTTAAAGAATTTTCAATTCTTATTCTGTAATTATTTATTGTAAAATATATAACATTCTAATGCGTATTAATAATTAAATAAATTTTTGAAAGATCTTTCTTCATTTTTGTACAAATGAATGATATTTAACTTTTGTAAAATTTGGATTTCTAAAGGATTTATAAGTCAATGCTTGGAATCTATATACATTTATAGATCTGAATATTTAGCCAATTCTTCAAGAAAAAAATATCATTTTATTGCTTAAAGTTTAGGTCAAAGTAAAAGTTTTATTTTTAGATAACGACATTCAGTGATTCTATGCTTATGTAAGCAAAATCTGTCATTACAGTTTAGAAAAATATCTTTCCGAAAACAAAATTATGTCATCATTCAAGTTGTCTTAAGATAACAAGATGTCTTTCCAAAATTCATGAAAGTTTTCCTGGTGAGCTAGCAAATACAATAGAGTGCCACTTTCTTTATTCTAAATCTTGACAAACTACATCAAGCGAAGAAGAAAAGGCTAGAGATATTCAAGTTTTCCCTTGAAGGAACTCTCATCTATTCTTCCTTTCACAGGTTAATGAAACATGTAGCTTAATATCCGGTGTTCCTCCATCCAATGCACCGAATTTCTGTTCAGAATGGACATATTCATTGATTTTTCTGATACTTCTTTCAAGGAAAAATGTAATACAAATATGTTACAACTGTTTCGAATACTTGGTTTTTCTTTACGAAATAATTAAAAGAAAGGATAATCACGTTTGCTTTTTATACAGCCATAAATTGCTATCAACAAGTCTTACTTACTTCTTGTTTTGTTTAGGGAAAATGTATTTTTGAATTAAAAATATATTTTTTAAATAATAGAATTGCTTATTGCATAAATTGGTGGAATTACAACTATATTCTGCTGCTTTGTGAAATATTAAAAACATAATTATATTCATTTAAATAAAATCTGTCAAATATTGTTTCAGAAAAATATTTTTATTTTATTCCTTAATTCATTTCAAATTAATAACAGGATTACATTTAGTCAATTTAAAAGAATTTATTAAAATTAATTTTAATGAAAATAATTTTTAAAATAAATTTTTGATTTATTTAAAATTGTAACCATATCTTATTTAAAACACCTTCACACACACATAAAAATATCCAGAAAATGGCTACCCTTCAATAAAATTAATGACAGTCAATGAAAATCCAAAATATTTGTAAGAAAGATACACTAATTACCTTTATAAAATATTCTTATTTTGAACTCCAACTAGTGACTGATTAAACATATTGCAAATAATGAAATTTTGTAATATGCTTTAGTACCACCTGCACAAACAAAATGGTAATCCATCATTAAAATTAAATTATTCGCTATAGAATTTAAAATACCACTTAAATGAAATATTTTCATTGCTTTAACAGCCATAAAAATATATGAATATAAAAAGTTATATTTAAAATTCGTATAATATCAAAATGTAGTAAAAATAATGAGTGCATTATAAATTTTAACTGAACATTTTTCCGCTAAAATATTGTAGAAGCCATGTTAAATATGAAATATGTATAAAATTCCATATATTTTTTCTTCTGTTTTATTACACTTTCATAATTTTATGGATTGTAGAAAATGCACTTATTGATATTCTTAGAAATACACTCTGATTAAAATTTAGTCATTAAACAAGAATGGCTCATTCTAATGATACTAAGACAAATACAAATTTAATAAATCGATCGATCAATTATTTGAGACTGTGTGACTCCATTTGCACTTAATTAAAAACATGTATTTTAGGAAACAATCACACTCCTTGTCATAAGAATATTGTCATTAAGCATCAAAATACCAATTTTTCTTAATTAATTATATTTTTTAATCAGAAAGGAAAGATATTATTTTTAAATACTCTGTTATTACTTCTAATCCTAGATTCATAGTAATTTTGGTGCAAGACACGATTTCCGTATTGTAAAATTTTAGTTCAAACCAATTAATAAATGTAAAGTTAATAATGAGTTTTTTTTTACATAAAAGTTACTTCCAGAGGGACATTACATATGTTGGTTTAATTTTAAAAAAATATTTTTGATATAATATTATTATTCCTAAATTAACATGTATATTTATTTTAATATTAAAAGATCTCTCCACTAAAAGGCACAATAAAAACTGGATCACAATAATTAAAAATATAAATATTTTTAATTTTAATTCTCATTTTTCTTGTTCAAACTGTTTTAAAATCATTGAGTGAATTATTTTTATATCTAAAAAATAAAAACTATTTAGTTACTCTTTTATTTTATGTCTTTTTGAAAACTATTTACTTATAATATGTAAGAGCTAATATAAATAGTGACCGCATATGAGTTAATTATACTAAATTCACACTGTCCGCAAGAAAATTGGAACATTAAAATTTTCAAAGCATTTCATTCAAATAGCACATTATCAAATGTTGCCAAGCAATTAATAACAGCTGATTAATTAGGAAGTAAACTAATAGATATGTAAAGAATATTTTAATATTTCGCATACATGTATTTATTTTGTCTGCACTAAATAACATAAATTATTTTGTATGAAAAAGTCAACTTTTAAAGTGTTTGAGGATTACGTATATAGTACAGATTTTTCGATATGTTGCGTGTTATACATTAAGTTTCGAGCTAAGAAAATTTAACACAGAAAATAGTTTTCATTTCAATTAACTTCATATTCTTTCAATTGATAATACATATATTAAAATAATATATTGAAACTATTTGAATACGAGAGTTACTCTGAAATTTTTGAGACACGCGCAGACCAGAATTTACAAAATAAGAATAACGGTTTAATTTTAAAATACAAAGTATTTTAAAACAAAAGATGGTTTTTTACTGACTTACTTCAACTTGTTTAGCGTAGAATAATTTTTGAAAAGAAGAGCCAATGGGGTTGACATGAGAACTGTTTCAAATCACATATTTTAAGCCCTCTGCTTTTAATTAATTATTACAATTTCTACTTACTTCAACTTGTTTAGCGTAGAATAAATTTTGAAAAGAAGAGCCAATGGGGTTGACACGAGAACATTTTCGCACTATAGTTTTCTACTATTTTAAAGGAGGCTAAATCAAGAAGAATGTGTTCAACGGTTGCAATTAGTATTTGGTGACGAATCTCCAGCTTGTGCTACTGTATTCAAACGGTTTAGAGAATTTAGAAGAGGTCGCAATTTTCTTCAGGATGAAGAACATGCAGGAAGGCCGCCGTCGGCAGTAATTACGGATAATGTATTTGCCATACGAAAAATGTTAATGGATGATAATCGCAGTACTTACAGTACCAAATGATACAGAAGGAACTTAACACTGGATTCACTGCCACATACAAAATCATTCATAAAGAATTAAATATGAAAAAAGCAGCTTGCCGTTGGGTTCCTCATAACCTCACTGAGCAACAAAAAGGGGAGTGTCAGAATAAGTAAATATTCTCTGAAATTGCTAAATGATGGTGGCCACCGCATCATTTCTAAAATTGTAACAGGTGATGAAACGTACATACGTTTTTTGACGTTCCAACACATCAAGAAAGCAAAGTATGAGTCTTTGAAGATGATCCCACGCCAACAATGGTGAAAAGCGCTCTGAAAAATGTGATTTATGCCGTTTTTTTCAGAAGTACGGGATTGGACAAAGCCATCAATTTGGAATAACAAAGACAGTAACAACAAACTGGTATACCACTAAATGTCTTCCAGAAATTCTGCAAGAACTGAATGTTAGGGGACTAATGCTTCACAATGACAATGCGTCTTCACATACAGCCGGATTAACTGTTGAGTTTCTTAAACAAAAACAAATTAAAGTGATCGAACATCCACCGTATTCACCTGATCTAGCTATGTGCGACATTTGGTTATACTTTCATCTAAAAAAGAATTTACGTGGACGTCGTATTCATTCAGAAGAAGATATTGATGTGGCTATAAATGCATTTTTTTCATCTATTCCATGAAATGAATGGCTTGATGCATTTAATCTGTGGAAAATTCGTCTACAAAAGTACATTGATGCTGGAAGTGACTACTTTGAACATATCTAAAATTTTGTAAGTATAAGTTTAAAAACCTAGTTGTATCTCAAACTTTTCAGAGTAACCCTCGTATAAAAACAAACAACTATATGATTATTTGTAAATCAACGGTTTATTAATTGACTCATTAAACATTTCTAGTTTTTTGAAAAATCACATTCTGTTAACTAATTTATAATTAATTTTATTAAAACGTAAATAATGTAATACTAAATAAGTAAATTAAAAAAATTTTGTTTCATATTTCCTATTTAAATTTATTTTATAAAAGTTTCCTTATATTCTTTAGTTATATTTAAAATAAATTGATATGAAACGCGCAATTTATTAAAATATTCTTTATATCACATATATTTTTTTTAAACTATATATAAATTTTTCTGCATTCATTATCACAAAAATTGAATTAATTGAATTGAAAACTGCATCACAATGTCCAATTATTTCACAAGAAATTATAAAAATATTTAAAAAATACCAAACATTAAAATTAAATTTATACTTCAAGAGAGTTAGATATTTTTATACTGCGGAAAAAATAAGAGACTCAAAAAACTCTTCCAGACTTTCTTACATAACCTTCCTTCACAAAGAAATTTATGCTCCAATAATAAGACTTAATCCGGATGACGAATTTTCTTTCATTTAATCACGTCTTCAAAATTAATTTTAATCGGTGTAACAGGCCGTGCATTGTATTTGCTTAATGACTACTTCTACTAAGTTTTAATGTAACCTTTATAAGATTATTGCATTTTTTTGCTTTATTTCAGTACAATTAAAAACGATATTTTAATGACAATGGCTTAGGAAATTTAATTCTACTCAAAAGTATTTGTAAAAAATATATTTTGCTTCCCTTCCTTTTATTGGATTTATTCTGTTCATTGAATAAAGATTATTTTTTCTTTTAAAATAAATGAAAGACTTACGAAAATGAAATCTTGTATATTTCCCTTATTTAAATTTATTATATCATTTAAATTTTAAGAGACTTTTATTATTTAAATCATCAGATTTTATGCATACATATACAAAAAGTTCGTACGATAAGAATTTGATTTTGAACATAGATTATATTAATAACTCATTAAAATCATTTTGCATTTAAATAAAAGTAGTTAATGTGTTTTATAATTGTTTATTTTGTAATAGATATGAATTGCATAAAAAATTTTCAAAAGTTTTAAATCACAAAATTTTAAGCCCTCTGCTTTTAATTAATTATTACAATTTCTAACAAGCATTTAAATGGTATATTTTAGTGTAAAATTTTATGATAAAACAATTTTCGTAAACTGCAAATATTTTTTAAAATATATACATGACATACATGATTTTTAAGGTATTTTATTTCAACAACTGACATGAATGATTGAAACAGCTTGTTGTCAATCATCAGTCAAAATGACAAAATTTTGTTTTTTACTAAACATTTTAATAAGTATATAAAAATTAAAAGCTTAAATAAGTTAGACTTAATAAATAAATTTGATTTCTCAATAATTAAACCTTACTAAACTTATCAAAACAAGCATAAAACTATATAGCTGTTTTATTTATCACTGCAAATTAACACAATTGCATCTGCAATGAAAGTTAGAATAAAGATTTGAACAATGTTTTCTAGTAATCAATTATTATTTCATTGCTCCCATGGCACTTGTATTGTAAGTTTTATTGTAATCGTAAGTTTTGGATATTTAAAACAGTAAGGTCAGCAAGTAGGAAAGCAAGTGTGCAACTAGTTTGAGGCAACTAGGATTCCATTTTGTTCAGCTCTGAGTTTCATATACTGCTGGTGCGGGGAGTTGACGTAGATTAAATTTTATGAAAAGCAACTTGATTTATCGGACAAAAATGTTTTAGATTGGAACAATTACGTGCGTGAATTATATGTCTTGGATATGGAGAATAAACCAAACAAGAAGTTAGGTGGACCAGATTCCATTGTGAAAATTGATGAAAGTTTGTTCACTAAATGTAAAAACAATTGTTGTCAAGCATTACCCGAACAGAGAGGGTGTTTGGTGGTATATGTAGAGAAACAAAAGATTCATTTGTTGTCACTCTTCCAAACAGAACTGGCTTTACCCTTCTTGAAAAAAAAATATTGAAAACATTTCCGATGGTAACACAATTTATTCTAATAGTAGGAAAGGTTACCAAAAAATAGAATAGAAAGAGAAGGATTCTTACATGCTAAAGTTAATTATAAATGCCATTTTTTATATCCTGATTCAGGAGTTCATACACAAACAGTTGACAAAATATGGGGCAGTGCTAAATGGAGGAACGAAAGACATGGTTACAGCGAGACACCATTTGGAATCTTATTTATCAGAGTTCATATGGCGACAACATCAGATGAAAGAAAATAAAGATTGTTTTGAATCTATGCTAAACTTTATATCGGCCCGTTTTCCAACGAAATCTGATTGACTACTTTGTTTTAAATAAAGTGTTTTGATTTTTAATAAATTGTTTTATTTAATGATTTGCCGCAAAAATTTTAGGTGTAGATTGATGGCAGTTAAAAATGGACAAATCTGGCTGTGGTGACGTTAATACGTAAGTACCGAAATTAGTATAGGTTCACCGAATACACACACACACACACACATTCTTATACTATAACGAAGAGAAATGGGTATATCAAAAGAGAGTGCATCGGTGTTGTTTGTTGTAGAACAATGTAAAATGCTAGTAGAGAAGGCGTATCAGCTGCTACATCAAGTCATTCACTATGTTCAAGAGTTTGTTGATAATCGTGTGAGTGAACACATGGAAAAAAGTTGGTTTCACAAATTTAGGTTGGGAGATTTGTAACTTTGAGATGAAGCTGGTGTCTAACAAAGTATTTATGTGGTTCCCTATGAATTGCTACCAACGTGCAAAACTGTCATTGTGAACCTATCCTCGCGGCATTTGGAATTGTGCAACAGACACTACAACAGAAGGAACCATCTCTAGTCATTGTAAAGGTGTACTGTTCTTGGATGATAAAATGAAGCCGCATGGCCAGGAATACCATTGAGCAACTTGGTTGTTAGACTTTGTACCATCATCCTTACTCACTTGACCTTGCATGATAAAATTACCGCCTCTTCAATTCTTCCCGGACAATCATCTTCGTATAAAATTTTTCATCGAAGCAGACTCTCTCACTCTCTCTCTCTCTCTGTATATATATATATATATATATATATATATATATATATATATATATATATATATATATATATATATATATAATTTTAGTATTTTCTGTACATTTCATCGAATACATTTCACTATATTTTATACAATGTCAGATATATTTCATATTTTCTCATTATTATAATTTATGACATAATATTTTGCTAATATATATTTTAATCTTTAGTCTCATAAACAAGTACTACTTGATACAAATAAATAAAGGTTTTTCCCAATGTATGAATAAATTTAATTTATTGTATTTATTATTTAATGGGAAAAATTTAAATTATTCATTTATTGAGAAACTAAAAAAGGGCCAAATAATTGTGTTATCAGTGAGAAATATTAAACTTTATTTTAACTCAAAACTTTATTTTTATTCAAATTTCAAAAGATTAGGAAATTTTAATAAGGCATTTAAATTTATTAATATAAAATTCCGAAAACTAAAAATATTACTTTTCTCATAATTTTATCACAATTAAGGTAGATCATTACAAATATCCAGAAAAGTTATACGTTAGCTTCATTTGGGGTTGATTTCTAATTATTAAAATTATTCTAATTAGCTCATTATTATAGTATCTATCGAGTTTTAAACTTAGCTAAAGTATTTTAAATTGAATCTCTAGAGTGTTTCACATTCAATAAATGGTAATTCCTTGAATAACTTGACATATTTTAAATGTATTTCTGTTCTTCTCAACATCCTGTTTTATACATATTTATGTGTTAGAAAAAGTTGCAATATTTTGATATTACTGAGTATGGTTTGTAATTGATCTTTGAAGGTAAATGCTTGAAAACCTCATTGTAAGTATTTTTCTTTATCAATATATATTAGATTTAAATTATACCGTAAGTTCTGCTTAATACACTAGATAAATATTTTAATTAATCATATTAAAAATATTTGAGATAATTTAATTGTAATATTGCTATTGAAAGTCATAATTAATATAAAAATACTATGAATACTATACTCATTGAATTGTAGCTTTGCAGAATTTTCTTCCCATAAATCATGATAATAATTGTGACATTCATTATATATTTTTTCTTGCTAAGCTTACAATATACGAATTTTTCAAGTCATTAATTTTATTGCAACAAATTAAAGCTTCCTAAGCATTTTACAGTAGTTTGTTATAAAAACCACAAACTTTGCTTTTATTTTTTACTGTGAACATAAAGTAACTTTTAATTGAATTTATTTTCAAAGTTAAGTATCTAGATAAAAAACTAAAGTCAATTTTTTACATTTCGCTGTATACACCTAGAAAACAGATAGAACCAGATACACAAATAGAAAACAAATATTTTGAGAATATTAGATTAATTTTGAATTGTTACATAAGAAATTTAAAATAATAGAGGGCAAATTCTGTGGATTTCTGCATTAAGCTATAGCTAAATAATTCATTTAAAATAAAATTCAAATTCTTTATTTTTAATATTTTTCTTTTTTAATATATCCTATAAAACCTAAATAAATAATTTATAATTTAATATATAATAATATGTTATCAAATCAATAAAATACAATAACATTGAATTACAAAATAGTACCTTAATTACTCTTTAAAATTAAATATATTACAGAATATCGAAAAGACATGTAATTGTTATATTAAATTGTGAATTTATATATATATATATATATATATATATATATATATATATATATATATATATATATATATATATATATATATATATATATATATATATATATATTTATATATATATATATATATATATATATATATATATATATATATATTATATATATATATATATATATATATATATATATATATATATATATATATATATATATATATATATATATATATATATATCTATATATATAGATATATATATATAAAATAAAAATAATAAGATACTGTAAAAAAATTAAATATCTATAATTTAATCAAAATGATTTCCTTTTCTGAAACACTGACAAAAGTAACGATAAATTAAGCCTCTAAATATTTTCGCATATTGTAGAGTAGTATATTATAATTTATTATATAAATTATAAAAATTCGTAAAAAAAATGTTGAAGTAACAAAATCGCCTTTTCTTTATAATATTACATTTTATGTGATATTTTCAATTATTTTTTATTGGCTTTCTCAATTTAAGCTAAATGAAATACATTTATCTGTAACAACACATGCTCATTAACAAAATGATGCTAAATATTTTGAATTTCACATAAAATACTGAAATATCTTAAAAATGTTTTGAAAAATTTTAAATCAAGTTACTAAACAAATACTGTTTTGATTATTATTTTTACTGAAATTATGATTAAGTATAAAATTTCATGTGTACGTCAAAATCATGACATTGGAACTAGAATCATTTTCTGTGCATTTTAAAGTAATTATTTACGGTTTACATACGTAATATATGATGCAGAAAACATAGTATACTCTTAGGATACCTCGAACAATTTATTAGAATAATAACGGTATTATTGTAAAAAGTGTGGATAATACTATGGGTTTGTTTTGGGGTGAAATATTAAAAATCTTTCTAAAGGTTATTTAATCAGCATGACTTAAGATACATATTTAAAATTAAAAATCTTATAAAGTTTTATTAGGAATCAATGAGTGTATCAATAAAAGGAACTAATGAAACCTGTATGACAATGTAAATTCATGATTTGAATAAGGAATTTTTGATGTTATCATCTAAATGAAAAAAATATTTATTATATGCATGCAATTTCAAAGTGTGTTCGAAACTATTGCACTCTAACAATTCATAGCCATTCTAGAATTGACATCACTAATTTGAATAGAACTTGGAAAACAAATTATGTGCAAGAATGTCCATGGAACTATCTGATGTTAGTAAAATCATGAGAAAATCATTTCATAATAAAACTAATTTATGTAAGATTCGACAGTGAGTAAGCTTTTAATAAGTACTTTTTTTATTTTTATTGGAAATGTATATGCTATTCAAAATAAGAAAAACTCATATATTCAAAAATATAAAACTACAAGTACCTTAATTGTAATAAAAGAATAATTGCCCTATATGAAACTTCTCAAATCAATTTCTCTGTTTCAAACTTTTACGAATCATCAGTACCTTCCAAGAAAATATATATATTGAAATTAATTCTGCTAGGTTTAAAACAAAATAGTAAAAAAAGTTATATTCGATATTTATACTCATCAAGTCCTTGAATGTTGAAATATATACAATGATGAGCTTAGAAATAGAAAAAGAACTATAATTTTTAATTGTTTCTGGAGCTTTTGATTCCTCCTACAAACAGCTCTGCTTCTCCAATACCTTTCATTTCAGAATCAGAGGAAGGTAACGCCTACAGTTTTGTTTTACAACTATTATCATTGAAATGTAGAATTCCAGTGGAGGAAATATAAGCCAGCAGACCATATACACTAAATTCATCAAATAGGTGTAAGTTTACCATGAACCCTTAGAAAATTAAATAAAAATTAATATAAACGTAGATAGCAAAAATTTGATAATTTCATATAATAAGTATTGCATTTAAAGTATCTAAGTAAACGATTATTCAAATGATTCATAAGAAACTTTAAATTCATATTTATCGGCAGGCTTTCGTTTTAAAAATAAGTATCGAATTTTATTTACTAATCATTTTGGAATGTCAGAGAGAAATACTGTAAGACTTTTCAGGAAAATGGTTATACTTGCAAAGGATTAAGAAAAGTATAACACACTACAGAAAAAAAACACTCAGAAAATTAATAAAAATTTTTAAAAAATTAAAAAAGCGAGTCTTAAATAAAATTAAAGCAAAATAGTTTGTTATCAGATTTTAACTTACATATTTAGTTTCTAAAATTTTCAACTAAGGGAATGAGATATTTTTTTTTATTTTGAACAATAAATCATTTATCAATTTACTCTTAAGTTCTATGATATTTTAAATATTCAAAAATCATTTGATTAAAATATGCAATTTTATGAAATTTATTTATGTGAGAATGAATTAATATTATAATATGCATGAGTATTAAAAAGGTAAAAAAATTCAAATCAGGTATTTATTTATAAGAACAATCCTTATGACTTAAATATATTTACGTTATAAAAGAGCAAATATTCATTTCCCTATTAACTTTAGCAAATTCATTTACAGTCAAATTTTACTTATTTTACATGAAAAGAAATGGAACATTTAATTTCAAAATAAAAAAGTACATACTTTTTTTGAATATTTTTAAGAAAATAAAATTAATTTATTATCTTATAAACCAACAATATTGAAAATGCTTTTTTATTTCCTAAATTATTTTCATACAAGAAATAATTTCCGAATAAACAGATTTTCGTTTTCTGTGATTTGAAATTATTATTTGATTCAATTACTAGTCTTGTATTTCCTAAAATACGACCGTGTTTATGTGAAAATTAATTAAAATATAAAGTGAGACAAATTTTGATTTTAATTTCAAGAAACAGAAATATAAGTTGAAATTAAGTAAGTGTAACTATTATGTTCAAACATGTTACACAAAATATTCATGTTTGTATTTTGTTATTAGCTGAATATTTATAATAAATTTATTTTTATTAATTTAAATTTATATTTTCAGAAATTTATTGTTAAATGTTTCAATAAAAATTGAAGTACTCATTGTTATACGAAATTGTTTGGTAAAAAGTTACATAAATCAGATTTAAATTACCAATTATCTGAAATAACGAATTACAGTATGTTTATAAAGTAATTATTTAGAATATTTTAAGTATTTACATAATGTTATATGCTTAATTTATTATAAATAAAGACAATGTCATTACATAGTAAAATATTCTTACCGAAATTTAAGAGACTATTGTAAGAAATTCACTTATCATTTTCTCGAATATATGTTAGTATACTGAAATATCAAATTTTGTAAAATAAGAATAAATGAACATAGCAAAATAATAATGATTATTTAAATGTTTTGTTTTAAAATTTAGAAAAAATAATATTACTTTAAAAATTAGAAGATTTTGTAATTTTAAAGAATCTCAAGAGCAACGCACCTTTTAACATTTCACTAAGATTAATACCATATTTAATATGAAACATAGGATATTATAGTTATATATTCAATTTATATTTAATACTTCAAATCTGTTTCTAAGATATTCATATTTTTATCAATATTTATATATTTTTTTTATGTCACTTAGTAAGTATCCCTTCAGTATAAACTAATTCATTAAAACGTCTTCATAATTTGTTGTAAAATCAAATAAGAAGTATATAACAATTTACTGTTTAAAATAAAAAAATCGGGTAAACATTATAGCAATATATTATTCAAAAGTAAAGAAAGAAATACACATTTTTATTATTTGCTGAAAGGAAATTTTACCTTTTGAAATGAAAGAGAAACGAGAATATTTTCAAAAATATGGAAATAATTCACGTATAAAAGTTAGTTCAAGTAATATTTAAATTTGCGATTAAACAGAAAAAAGACAATTAGTTAGAAATTTAAATAATTGTAACTCAGATTTAATATGAATTATATTTTCTAAAAATTTTCTTTTTCTCTTAATTAATAATGTCTATTCATGTAATTTACATATAAAACATTTTTAACGACATCTGAAGATTTGCAACCAAATTAAAATATATTATTCATTTTACATTTTGTTGTACTTTCTATATACAATATGAATTAGAAATACAATTAATTTTAAAAATGAATTTAAATCAGGCTATGGAAAATTTTACCTTCTATGAAAAATGAAGATCCTCACGTAAAAAGAAAAACTTTCGTGATTTAAGTGGAGGAAATCTTAAGCTCTCAAAATCTTTTCCTTTGTTATGGAATATTTTTTGGCTTTTCCCGAAATTCTTCAAATTCTGCCTAACATTCTCAAAATCGATTCCGTCGAATATTAATAAATACCGACTCTAGTAATCTGTTCAACTTATTTTTGATTTATAACACTTAAGTTGCTGTAATGTATGGGATTTTAAGTATTTCAAATATGTGTTTGATTTTTTATTTAAGATTAATGTTATAAATAAATATGACGGCTGCACATAAAAGTCATTATTTTGTAAAACAAACTACAATTTTCTAAAGTTATTTGTAAATATCAATACATAATAACTTTTAATTTAAGTGAAATTTGGTATATAATAATAATTCTTTACAATATTTCCATGATATATGGGTATCCATGTACATGAAAAACTTAATTTAAATACGGTATAGTGATTGTTATATAAGCCAATCTCTCGTATTGTATAAAAAATGTTTTTTTTATTTATTATAAATTAAGAGAAATGACCATCCCAAACATCTACAAACTATCAAGTCAAAGGTAGAAATCGATATTATAAACTCTTGAAATTCTGTGCAGTAGCTGTCAAAGCAATCTTGGGACATAATTTAACAATTATATATGTAATTTGACAATATTGATAAAACAAAATTTAATCATATTTTGAAAAAATCATACATTTTAAATTTTTATAAAAAAATATTACTAAATTTATAATTAATGTTCAGCAAGATCATGAATTTTAAAAGCAGGTCATGTTAAATACTAAACTTTTATATATAGATGTGAATTTATGTTCCCCCAAATTTTAAATTATTCATTCATTGATTTACCTAAATCAAACAGTGTTTTCTTCATTAGTTATCTAATGAAAAATCCAACATTTTAGATGCAAAAAATTATTGATTAAAGAAACAATAATTCGTATGAACAAACATACAATAAGATTCTTTACAGATAGGGTTGCACACACAAAAGGAAAAAGTTATACCAATATGTGATTTAAGTAAACTTATTATAAATGAAATATGTACAAATCTTAAAAGTTTATACATACTTTATTCAATCTTACCAAGTAAAAATATAATTTTTCAATTATTTCTCTGAGATATGATTTTCTCTCTTTTTTTTCCAAAATATGTATAGAATGCTTGTGTTTTCAAATACTAATTTGAAAATTTAATTAGTTTAAAACCTAAACTAATGTTTTCATATCCTCATTTCTTAGTAAAAAATTATTAAATTATTATTTTAGTTAAATGATATAAGTTAATCTTTTACTTTTAATTAATCCATGTAATAAACATCAATTATTTTTATGTAAATGCAATTATCTGAAAACACGGAATTATGGAAAACAATAACTGTTACAACTATTAGATTTTTGTTGAATTTTTCCATACATAATTAAAGTGTCAAGAAAATGTGATATAAACTAGTCTTGAAAGTCTTCTGGAAATTCTCAAATTATTTTCTTCCTTTGCAAGAAATATGTTTAAGTGCTAATGCACTCATCTTAATTGATATCCTAATAATTCAGAGAAATTTCCACTTTTCGGAGAATTACTTAGCATTAATGAGTAGTTTAAAATTTCGTTCAAAATGTCAATGAATGTTTTCAGAACTTATTTTGAAAAATCTTTTGCACTTCGAAATATTTCTCAATTAATAAATATTTAAAAACAAAATTACATCTAACATTGATTCAGAAAGAAAATAAATTTAATATTTATATTTTTAAAATATACATTTCTCTTAAATCCGAAATATTTAAGTATTACATTTTTTAAGATCTATAAAATTTGAGACTTCATTCTTATTAGCACTTAAATAAAAATTTTGATGATTAGCAAATTTAAGATTACTATTGGAAATCTATAGCATCATTTAATATTACATATTAATTGTTGCGATTATATTAGATGTTTATATAGATGTTTTATTTTAAATATATTGCTCTAAAAATGATTAATATTTTTGTTTTCCAAACATAAACAAATCAGATTTTTAGTTAGACAAGTTAACAAAAAATTGCAGTCATACAAACTCTTAATATAAATCTTGAAGTCATAAAATAAATATTTATATTCAAAACTACATTCAAAATTTAATCCAAAATTAAAAGGGATAATTTCATTACATTTTTATTTCGTTTCATGATTTTTCAATTACATTCTAAAAACTCATAATAAGATCATTTTTTCTATGATAAATATGGAACAAAATCAAACATTTTAAATGTATTCGCTTTTATTTCAAGCATACATTTTTTTTACAATTCGCCCAATTCCATGTAATACATAATTATCTTTATCCACCAATACGAGTATTAAGTTTTTCCCTATGATTGCACTGTTTTTAAAGATGTCACAGTTTTAGTATATTCTAAACTTTCCCCAACGTTGTGAAAAACAATGTGATGAAAATATGAAACGCCCTTAAGTATACAATTCATTAATATAGTAGTAATTATTAATAACTCCTATAGTGTTAGGAAAAAATAAAAATATGATAAAAATAGAAAAAGAAAGTAATAAAAACAGCAAAGACAAGCAAAACATTTAAAGAGCCATTAATCATATTTTTCTTGCAGATATATTCCTATCATCTCAATAAAATGAAAAGCATTCTCCCTTCAATAAACATTTAACAAAATAATATTACAAAATTATTCAGTAACAAAATATGATATTTAGATAGTATTTATGTGCTCGTCCAGTTAGGTATGTAATGTTCAGAACAGTTAATAAAAATTCTGAGGTTGAGCTAGATCTTGTAGATGGGGATTGGTTTTAGTTATTGATACCTAAGTGGCAGACATGGTAGAGTATGTGGAAAAAATGATGCACATTGATCAGAATAACGTATTTTACTGAGTAAGAGATACAGAAGTAAAAAGAATTCAATATTTGCTAGAGAAAATGATTGAAATAATGTACAAATTTCAATTAATGGAGATAGTTGTTTAGTGGGGAATATATATTTTTAGGACGACGAACAATGTTGAGTACGTTTGAGACATAAAGTCAGAATACTATTGATCATCTGGTCACCATTTTATTTTTATTCATTCTTAGAGTTCTTTCCATTTCATAGTAAGACTGTTGGGAAAGTAGGCTTGTCAACAACTTGCTTATATAGAACTCTGCGAATATATTCTCTTAACTTGAATTCCAGAAAATACTCTGGCCTTTAAATTAGTAAGGTTCCTTCTTCGGAAAGAAAGCTGTCCATTAAGAGAGAACCACATGACTTATCCATCATTATGAAGTCATCTCATTTTGAGGCAGCTTAAAAGATTACAACTGATCTTGAAATCCCATCCTATATCACTCACTGATCAGAGCTGTATCCTGCAGGATGTAGAGATGTCAATCAATTGTAATTACTTAAGTCTTTGAAAGCAGCTATTAACATCCCAATGACGTAAGGCTATTGCAAGACTAAATATGAGAATTAAAACAGGCTTAGGTTGTTAAGATCATATTAAAAGTATTTAGTGTTTTGAGAGACATTTAAATGAAGATGTAGGTTTCAAAATATCAAAATTACTTTGTGAGTTTTCAAAAATTAATAATGTATAGGAATTTATATATATAAATATTTTGTAAAACAGTTTGAACGATTTCAGTGAAATAATCTTACAACTGGAATTTTCAAATTTAAAAGAAAATTTTACTCATATAAATAATTTATTCTTAATTTCCCTTGTCGTAGAAAAATATGCCCGTCACCAATATTGTAGTTTTAATAGTCTAAGTTTCTTATTCAACAAATAATGAATTTTCTTTACGTTAATATATATATTTTTCTAAATATCAACAAAATATATAGATATATATATATCTATATCTATATATATATACATCTATATCTATATATCTATATATATATATTGTGTCTAAAGTTTCCCTCAAATGGTGCATTTTCCCTTATACTTCAAACTTAATGATGTTAAACACACACACAAGTGAACGATTGCGTAGAAAAGATATTAGATTTACTAATATTCTTCAAAGATATAAAAAATAGCACAGAAACTAATTGTAACTTTATTTATAACTTATTGTATTTTTATTGAACTACCATCCTCCCTTTCTTAAATAAATTGTGAAAAATAATTTAGAATATTTTTTAAGAAATTAGTTTTTACAGAGAGTTTAGAAAATTATTTAAATATATTTTAGATTAAGAACTTTTTCAACAAATTTTTCTAAAAAGAAATATGTGCACAATAATCCTAAAATAGGGCTATTTTTTTTAGCGATTTCACTAAAATAAACACTCTTTGAGAAAGCGTGACTATCATACAAAAGAGGTATATGAATACAACATTTAATTATTTTATCTGCTCTGAAACGTGTTAAAAAATCTTTTATCATTTTATAACATCCAGAAGTGCATTGAATTTTGAGGAAAATTTCTTTTATAGAAATTATTGTGCCTAATCTAATAATAGCTGTCTACATTGTCTTGAACTTATTTAACTACATTTTTAACTAATATACATTATTTTAAAATATAACAAATCCAGATATAGAGAGATGAACTTGTGACAAGTGTGACCGGAATTCTCTAGAGTTTAATAATATAAGTCAGTGATTCTCAACCTACAAGGCACTCTAATGAGGGGTGAGGCACGAGCATATCCAAGAGTAAATGTTATTTAAAAAAATTGATTGAGTGACTGAAAAGAAAGAAAACACACCCACAAATTCAAAACAAAATACATTTCGACATATTTAATATTTATCTTATTAAATTAAAACAACTTACTAAATTAAAAACAAATATAATATGTATTATGGAATTCCTTGGGCCTGTCGTTCAGGACAAACTTTTTTGAATGAGGATTTAATATTAGAAATAGACACTCTCAGCTCATTTTCTATATTTATCTGAGATTTATATATTGTCTTCAAAGAAGCCACCACAGAAAATCCAGTTTCATAAAGGTAAAATGTTGAAAATGGTAGTAGAATGCAAAATGCCCTTGTTTTTAGTGCAGAAAACTCATCATTCTACTGTCCAAAATTCAAAGAGTGATTTATTACTCAAATGTCTTTTGACTTCACCGCTTGCCGTGAAGTCTACGAAGGTTTCTTCCTCAGCAATTGAGAGTCCTTCGGGAGTATTTTGAAATGGATCCCTCACTCACTTGTAACTTGATATCAGTTTGTCGTAAGCAAGAAAGTACTTTTTAAAATTCTTTGCTAGCATTGCTAAATGATTTTCAATGGTTTAAAAAACAACTTTTACATGTTGTTCTTCAGCTTTGTAAGTTTTAATACAATCATTCGAATTTGCAAAGATTGTGAAGTTTTCTGGCTTTAAATTTCTGCTCTACAATTCCAATTCCCTACGAAAAGCCTTAACTTCATCACTCGTATCTAAAACATGTGTATTTGCTCCTTGCAATTGAAAACTCAAGTTATTTAATTTCTCGCATATGTCGACCATGTAGCTCAATTTTATCACACATAAATTATTGCGAAAATTCTCAGTTCTGTTTTCCTCTTCTATGAAAACGGTGATTTCTTCTCTTAATTCATGGATACATTGCAAAAATTTCCCTCATGATAATCATCTTCACTCGCAATAAAATAGTAACGCTGAATGTACTGCATCCATGTTTTGACAAAGTGCGGAAAAGATTCTTGATTTAAGGGGTCTCATTTTTATATCATTTACTACAGTTACACAATAGTCAAACCAGGACTCATTTCCTTGGAAGCCAAAGCTTCTCTGTGGATCATGCAATGTGTCCAGCCGCACTGTAGCGATTTATGTTTCGCAATTGCTTTAATAGTTTGGAATCTACCGGACATAGAACTAGCACCATTGGTGCATATTCCGACGCAATTTCTCCATTCTAAGTTTGCTTCGTTCATAAAATCAATTAAGATAGCAAATAATACGAGTGATGTTGATATGAGATCTATTGGTTTGCAGAAAAGTAATTATTTTACTACAAATCATCATAAAATCTAACATAGGCAATGGAATGAGCATCTTTATTACTATCTGTTGTCTCATTGAGTTGTATTGAAAACAATTTGTCACGCAACTTCGACAAATGCTGACACTCTACATCTTCAGCTATATCAGCAATTGGACGGGCAACTATCATTTGAAAGAGGTAAAGACTGCAATTGTTATGCAAAATTATCTGCAAACATAAGTTCTTCAATCTCAATTGCGGCTGTCAAAATAAGCTCTTCACCAATGGCGTGAGGCTTTTTACATCTGGCTATTATATATGAAACTTTGCAAGAGGCAATTAAAGCTTTTCCATTCACAAACGAAAAGTTTTTTTAAACAATGAGTTTTGCTTTTCATATGATTTTAATTTTAATTCGAAGAATTCTCTGGGTTTGTTTACGTACTCATTATGATGCGTTTCCAACAGTCGTTTAAGTTTATTAGGTTTCATACTGTCTGCAGCCAACATTTTAAGCAAATGATACACATGGGCCTTTCTTCTTCATTTACTTCAGTACTAGTAAACCCAAAATTTAAGTATTCTGAGAGTATTTTCAAACAAGCCAACAATTTCATTACTTGCAGTCCCTGAATGATCAGAAATCCAAATTAACTGTACTAACAAACAGTTTTGATTAGACTGTAGAATTTGAGGTCGAAACTGCAGGCTAATGATCAGTGAAGTCCTCAAGCAAACTGAAATCATCTTCGAGAAAATTTAAATTGATTCAGCACATTCATCAATTCGTAAAAAAATATATTCTTAGTAAAATAAATAAATATTCTTCAAAATTTATAGTATGCTTATGCATTTATTATATTATGCATTTATATACATATATATACTTATATATATATATATATATATATATATATATATATATATATATATATATATATATATATATATATATATATATATATATATATATATATATATATACATATATATACATACATACATACAGTTTAAGAAGAAGAAGAAAACACGAAATTCATCCTGAAGATTTGTATCAGAGAAATGGGTAAATGATGAAACGGATCCAGTATTACATATGAATGGATGATTTGATATCTGCTGAAGATGCAAGATTATTGATATTTCTCCTCTTGAAATTCTTTCACATGATACTTACTAATAATATGGAATACTTTTGTGATCTCATACTATATCGCATTAAATACATTCTTGCCATAGAGTAAACAATTTTTCTAGACTAGGTAAAATAGATTTATTATATTGTAATTGAAAAATTGAAATTTGACAACGATAGGAATTTTAAAAGCATAAATTAATGATGTTTTAGTTGAAAATAAGTTTCGAATGTGTTTTGTATTTATACAACAAATATATACGATTTCTGCTGCTTTGCTTTTTGTAATATTGATTTAGAATCTTTAGAAAATTTAAATAATCTTTTAATATTTAATTAAAAATCAAGTATAAAAATAAAAATTTGTAAATTTAAAAATTATATGTTCCCATTTCTTAATGCAATTATTTTATTCAATATTTAATCAAACAATTCATGAAATTTAACAGATATTTGTAATTAATATTGTGTTACATCTATTTTTGCAAACAAATTTCTGAAAGCATAGCAAATCAAATATTTTAATAAATTATTTAAGGAGAAGCTTATGAGATACGATTAAATTTTTTAAAAAAAAGTTGAATTTTAATCAGTTTTTTTAGATAATAGTTTCAAAAGTAATATATTCGTATGAAATATGTCACATTTTTCTTTGTGGAGTTACAATTTTTCAGAGCTACAATATTAAGAATCACAATAGTAAAACGATTTAGATATTTCAAATGTAAATGAAATATTCATGTTTTTTAGACAAACAAATAAACAAAATACTCATTTTAATTCCTAAATTATGAAACAAATTTAATGAAAGAACACTAGAAATGTAAAAGAAAAAGATATATAGTATCCATTATCTTGAAATGAATTATCACAGTGAAATAGAGCTTATACCATCGGATTTGAGTAAAAAAGAAAGTGAACTCCATCTTTCAATTGCCAAAAGCAGTGGGAAATAACCTGAGTGAAAAATGCGAAGGAAAATCAGATGATGGAAAAAAATGAAGAAAGAGAGGATTACCTTCCTCTCGTGAGAGATAAATTTTACAACACCACGGGGGTTAAGAAATACTTTTGGGGATTGAGAAGGATAAGTACATTAGTTTTCTGATAAATGCCAAGAGCACTTGTGGACATCTAATATTAAACGAACATGGTACTTACAGAGTGTTACCCGCGTGGTCCGCCCAGCTTTCCATCCAAGTTCTTTTTAAGTCTTCTAGAGTATGTTAGCAGAAAATTGCAACCTCCATTTCAGTAAATCCATGGGTCACTCTTTCTAACTTGCATTGGAGACTCTTCTTAGTTTGCGCAATTTTTTATTAGAAAAAGCGAATTTATTTTCTTAGGTATTTAAGGATTTAATAATATGCATAAATCAAAAGTGGGAATTTATTTTTTACAGTTCTGATATTGTTTGGGGAAAACATTGTTTAGACGAACTTCAGTATTAAGTTACAAAGCGTCGTTCACAATTTTTCATTTTCTTATTTTGATAATTTTTTTTGATTTAATTTATAAATAAAACAGAAAAATTGCAGTTTTTTTTTAAAAATACGTTCAGCTGAATATATATAAATATTTTAAATTTATTTAAAGTTTGTTGATTTACAAGCTTAAAATTTCTTGAATATTTATTACATTATATCTTTAAAGAAAAAAAATGCGAGATATTTGTAAGCGCTTTCAAATGAGTTCCACTAATTAAAGTTTGTCTGAAATATTAAATGGCAAAAATTTAATCACAAAAATACAAAATAAATGCATCTTACAAAGATTTTTAAATAGTTTAATCTTTCGAAAAGTACCTAGTAGTGAATATAATTAAATAAAGAAATTATAAAAAAATATTTGTATTTTCTTACGTAATGTAATTTTTGGTTTTTCCTCATATTTTACTTCAAATTCTATTAAGCATCAATAAGCAATACTAGATTTTAAATTTTTCAAAAAATTGATTTGCATGTTATGTGAGTAAACTTTTGGAAAAAGGAAGAATATCAATCTTGTGAAAGAACATCAACATCTTATTTCTAAATTTATAGTCTTAGTTTTGTTTTTGAAGTAAGGCTTAAGTTTATTTAGAAGAAGATTTTACAAAATAATTAGTGAATTTCAATAAATATTTCATGTATAATGCGTCAGTATATATGCTCTATAATTCATTAAAATATATAATAATCATCTTTAAAATGTCAGTTTAAGAAATTTCGTTGTTAAATTTATTTGAAGTTTTGAATGAAAGGTAAACTATTCAGAATTTTTAACAAAATTTTTCCTGGTATATTTTTAAATAATTCATATTATCACAAAATTATTAAAGTGTCAGGAAATATGAAATTATATTATAAAAAGTGAATATTATGACAAAATTATTAAGATACCCGGAAACATGAAATTGTAAAAGAAATATCTGCATTTCTACCCTCTTACAAAATAC
The DNA here is from genome assembly GCA_030067965.1 of Latrodectus elegans. NCBI lineage: Eukaryota > Metazoa > Arthropoda > Arachnida > Araneae > Theridiidae > Latrodectus > Latrodectus elegans. The sequence goes on along the minus strand of CM057811.1, from coordinate 69,717,477 downwards.
GTTCTTAAAATCACTCCAACGTCTAAAAATAAAACAAAATGTTTTATTCCCGACATATAAACAAGCAATTTATAAGAATAAGCAAAGTAAGTAAAGATTTTGGAACATTTTTGAAAATGTACCATATAGAACTTTATTTTTGAAAATGTTTCGTATAGAACTTGCATATAATTGCATTTTAACTAATATGTAATGCGAACTAAAAAGAAATAAAATTGTCTTCTTCAGTACATTTTTAATTAAGTAAACAGAAAATATTGAATTTTTTTTTTAATTCCCAACACAAAGTATAAATTTAAATTTAATTTTATTTATTATATAAGTTTATTTATGACCCTAATTTTTAAAGCAAATTTAAATGTTTTTGTGAACATTCATTAACTTCAATTATATCAAATTTCTATTTGTTCAAAAATATTTTTATCGTAATAGTTTTCATACATAGCTTTAAATATCCTAAGAAACAAAAGAGAAAGAATATTTAATTAAAAAATTATATATATTTGCATAAAGCAATATATAATAATACTAATATAATAATAAAATATATAATTTATATATATATATGATTACTTTAATCAATTGATATGAGAATATAATTATTCTCCTTATTATGTAAAAATAACCTAAATTTTCGAGGAATTCATTTATACTTCGAATGCGAGCTTATTCTACAGAAGCACGAAAAGGAGATAATATGAAATCGAGAATGAAATGTATGTTTTTGTAGTTGAAATAAACTACTACTTTCATCATCCATCATAGGCCTGTTCTTCACTTTTTTTCTTTGGATTCAGTTTATTTTCGACATTTCTTGCTTCGCTTAAGCTATTCAATCATCCTCATTCAGTGAATTCCTTCTTTATTTCCATTTTTATACCATGGTACGAAAAAAAATATTTCAGGATTTAGCTTTGTTCCAACTTCAGCATCTACTTATGTCTACACACTTTCTACGACAAAAAATTTGATATACGAGAAATTTATGTTCTAACGTAAATAGTCACTTAACAAATAATTCAAAAACTCAAAATTGTGTCTGTAATATAAAAAGAATAAAAATGTGTGTGCGAATTCATTTAATTTTTATATTTTAGATTTGGCATAATTTTCATAAGGTGTTTTAAACACACACAAATATATATATATATATATATATATATATATATATATGTATGTATATCTCTTTCTTTATATATATATATATATAAAGAAAGAGAGAGGGTAATATTCAATTACATAAATAATTTTCATTTCTTTACATTTTTATACTTATTTCCAGTTGAACGCAAAGCAAGCTAATATCAAATGAATATTCTTTTTCTTGACATGATATTTGATATATATCGCAATTTTTACCAATTAAGATTTCATTTTGTAAAGTCATATAATCTTGTATCACATTAAACAATTTTTTATGGCATATCATTTGGGGCAAAATAATAAAATAATCAACGTAAAATAAACTAAAACTATTTATTATGCAGTTTATTACCCATTATTTTATGCTTTTTAGTTATTACAATTTTAAACACATATTTGATTTTCAGATATTTCATATTGATTCCCATAATTGCGTAAATGATTTTTAATTGTTATTAAAACTAAAAATCCTTACTTATTTAATTTAATATCATTTATAAATGATATTTGAATTATAGAATTGATTCCCATGTGATATAATAAATAAGTTAAAATATCGTTTTTATCCAAAGATATACAGCATTCTAAAGAAAGGCAAACATTTTAAATCGATAAAGACCAATATAACTTACAAAAGGTATTTTTAATCTTTTGCATTTTGCCACTTTTGATTTGTTTCGTCCACAGAAGATATAGATCAGCGCTATGCAATCGCTCAAAGCAGATGTTAAATTATGAGCTAAAATTAACAGTTAAATTATGATATTAACATAAAACTCAAAATTAAAGTTACAAAATTCAATAATTTACTTTCAAAATTTAAATAATTTTTCATGACCTTTAACATATATTGCTGTGAAACCAGATAGACAATAATAATAATCCTAAAATAATAACTATGTTAATAATATGTTCTAACATTCTTTTTTAATATTTAATGATTTTTAAGTAAAATATTTTTTACTGCCCCCTTGGGATATGCAAATTAATTTTTCAAATTTCTTATTTATTGATCATAAAAATCCCTTACTGATCAGATGAGATAAATATAGAAAGCCATAAGAGAGAATAAAATTATAGAAACTCTCTCTAAACATTTCATTTATCAACTAACTATACTAAAATTTTAACAAGTTTTCCATAACCATTTTATTTCCTAACGTTTCAAATACTATAAAATTAATTTTCCGGAAGAAAATTAGTTTTAAGATTTAAAGTAATCTTAATTTGTTTTGAATTTTCATCCTCATTACATAATAAATTGAATATAAAATCAACAGAAAATTATTTTTATTTTTATATATAATAATTTTTATTTATTATGTTTATTGTAATATTTCTTATTAAAGTGAAAGTAGAAGGATTCTAAGTAAAATTATAACGATTTATAACGATTTCTAAAATTTAAGTAAATTTTTGCATAAAAAACATTCTATTTTTCAGTAGCCCCGTTTTTATAATTTCAACGTTCTTTTTTATGTTGAAACCCATGTTCTTCGTCTCAATAGAATGTTAAAGAATATTAAGTTATAAAATTTCTTCGTATAAACTCAGTGTAAATTAAAATAGAAATTGAGATATGCTTTTCTTTTTGAATTTTAGCTGGAATTGTTTGCCCTAAACTTAAGCATAAAAGCTCAAAATTTTATTGTGTAATCAGTATAATGTATTTATAATTTATATTCTTAATCTTCATTATTTTACAATAGTTTTGTTAACGTAAGATTCTGCATTTAACAATAAATTTTCTATAATATATATAAATAGTATTATTATTATTATTATTATTAACTGTTTAAAATCAGGTAATATGAAAATCAAATTAAAATTCATCATTTTTGTGTTTGCCATTTTTTTAAATCAACACTATTAATATTCTGAATTATAAAATTTTTAAATTTGATAAAAAAAATTGTAGGCAGTGTATGTAAGAAGTACACAATTATTAGTATTTCTAAATATAAACTTTATCATTTAAATTCTATCGTGTTATGAATGTAAATTCAATCCAATTTTTAGTAATTTGGAAAAAGTGTGTGTGTGTGTGTGCGCGCGCGCGCTCGCGTGTGTGTGTATGTTTAAATTCGAAAAATATGATGTTAATAATCCTAATTTATGTTATTATATTTTCAGTGTCCAATTAAAAAAAATAATAAAAAAAAAGCTGTATTTATATGTATTAGAAAAAGTATTAAATTAATATGTATACATATATTTCCATTTTGACAGCAAGCATTGTTTAAAATTTACTGTGTAAGCAAACCAATTATTAAAAAAAGTAAATTGATTAAAATTCTTTGGAAAATTTAGGGTAAAATTAAGGATATTTTTTTTATCGTTCATTAGTCATCTACTTGTTTTTTTTAACATTGTTATTCAAATTATACCGAGGAGATGTTTTCCATTGTTGAATAGTTAAGTAAATTGTATCCTGATTGAAATTGTCAAGTGAAATTAGTGTCATAAAGTTTAAGGTCATTTTGTCATATAGAGTATTATACTAACAAATCATGTAAACAAAAAACTTATTTAAAATTAATTGCACCTATTCAAAAAAAATAATAAAAAATTGAGTAAAACTAAATTTATTAAAAATGTAATTATATTAGTGTAATTTAATATAATATGACCCATCCAAGTGGAAAATGTCATTTTCTATCCCCATACCAGAGTTCTTACAACCATGTCAGTTTTTATCAGGTGTAAGAATTCAAGTATTAACCGCAAGTAAAACAAATTCACATTTTATTTTTCTGTTATTTACTAATTTAATATTATTCGTACTTTTTTTTTTTATCTAGAATTGGTTGTTGGTTATATTTACGAAGGGTTTAATGGTTTGTTTCATGAATATTTCTAATCTATGATAAATTTTAATAGGTCAATATTTCTTATGGTATCTGTGTTGGAAGTTTGCATCCATTACAATATATTTTCAAGTTACTGAAAGAATGAATTGTTTTCTTACATTGCACCTTAATTATATACTTTACACATGTTACACTATATAAACTGAAACATATTACAACATATTAATCTTTAAAGATTTCGAGACAGTTTATTAGTACTACTTAATTTGCCAATTATATCCACTGATCCTTCTTTTTTCTCTATAGATTGAATCTGATTCTTTTTCTTATAGATACTGAGTATACATATGTTACACCTTCAACAAGAATAAAGTATATCAAAATAGCTTTTTTTAGAGAAACACATAAAGGCAATAATTATCCTCTTTTCCAAAATTAAGATATTTGAATTTCTTATTTTTTACTCTTATTATAGTTCATCAAGGATCTGTTACACACTTTTCTTGAAATTAGCAGCGATGAACTGTTCTTATATGTATGATATTAATGGAGTATCACTGAAGCAGTTGTCTTTGAATAAATTTCATCAAGTTTTAAATATTTTCTGCTGACTATAAACAGTCTATCGTTTTGATTACTAGAATATATTTCACATTCGATGATATTTTTGAATCACTAAGGTTATTTTAATTTCATGGTTTTTACGTTGGGATTGCAAGGTATATATTGACAAAGATTGAGTCTACCATAGAAAAGCTCCATTTTTCATATCGAGTCACATGCTCTCAGAAAAGATAACGCATCGCGTGAACTGAAAAAATGATACTAAAATGCTATTTAAAAGTCATTCAAATCAAATTTTTCACCTCATTTCTTGTTATTCCCTAATCGAGTCAAATGCAATTGGTCAATAACTTGAAGTGTCTCAGTGATGTGGTGGATTAAATTCATTTGATATTGTCACCATTGTTAACCAAAAGATAATCCAGAGTTAATTATCTAGTAGTCCTCGTATGTATTAGTGAGGAATGAGAAGCCTGTAAAAAAATTATTTCAATTTTATTTTCTAGCGCAGACAAAAATAAATTAATTTCACTAAAGGGCAACACTCATAAAAATAATGATAATTCGCCGTCACATAAATCGAATTTACACAAAGAGATATGTATATAAAATGAATGTTATATATATAAACAGATCAAACATTATTAATTACGATTTTTAGTATGTTAAAAATTATATAATTTGTTATGCATAATTACATACAGTATTTATCTTATAAGATACATTATCAACAAATATACATAGACTAAATTTTAACAAGTCTTAAATATTCACAAGCAAATATAAAGGACAAAAACGTAGAACTATTTTCAGTAAAATCCATGAAAATAATAAAACTCCCATAAACAATGTAAAATCAACCTTCTTATCATTTTTCAATATTTATTAGCTCCTCAAACTGATAATATCAAATAGTTGCATCATAAGTAAATAGTACTGAACTAAGAAACTAATGTTCTTAAAACTCATTTCATTTTAAATTCAAAAAATTATTTTTAACAAGAATTTACTTTTTAATTTATAAGTTTATTATAATATAAGCTGCTTTATAACTTTAAGTGGATTAAAGAGGGGGCTCTAGTAAGAAAATAAACTCTTTAATATTTACGGAAATAAGGATTATTTCATTGTGATAAATTTTAATTATTAAAGGAATTATATGCATTTTTGAACGTTGAAACAAAATTTACTCCCATTAATTAATTTCTAAGCATTATCCTCTCAACATTCAAACTATTTTAATTCCCGATACTTGCAATGAAAAAATCTACTTGACTCATCTTAAATCTCAGAAGATTCGGAGTTCTGAAATCTGTAACTTTTTTAAATAATTACTTTATTTATGATTTCTACTAATCTTTTGGGAGAAATACGAATTTAGTTCATTAAAAGGAATTAAATTTGTCGTGAGATTTTAAATTGTTGTGGGAGGTAAAAATTCAACCAAACTTAAGATTTTCTCGTAATGTTTGCTTAGCTTTCTTCCAATTTTAATTGATTCCCAAAAGATTTAATTCTGGAAAGATTTAGAAGACTTCGAATCTATTATTAATTTGTTTGTTTCAATTATGTTGAATGCTTGGGAGTTCCTTTTTCCTTTTTTCGGTAGATGAAAATGCATTCTTTTATTTCAGGTATTTTGCTAAAGATGAAATATTTTGTCTTGTTGATAGTGAGGAATTAACTAGATTTATTTATATCAAACTTCGCATTTGTGATAAAAAAATTATAATGAGCATTATTTATTTTATAATAGTATTTTAATTTTTCTAGCGATGTTTTATAAAAACATTAAGTTTTATTGTTTGATACATATTATTAACGTCACGCATAAAAAAACAATATAGTACTTTAACAATCAAACCTTTTTCCTACCAAACAAATACTTTTATAAGTTATTTAGATGTGATTCATGTTATCATAAAGCATTTATTTTTCTAGACTTTTCAAAAATATACACAAAAACGTATTAAAATGTATATTGTTATTACTGCAATACAAAGTAGTAAATGTTCGATAGTCTGTAAGTCTTTTATTTTGATGAATTTAAGAGTTTAACGATGGAGCTTCATTTTCTCAATATTCCCAAGTCTTTCTTCTATGAATTCAACAGTGTGAAGTATTGCTTATCACAAGCAACCATTTGGAAAATGCTTCTCCCTCAGTGAGTTGCTTGAATTTCAAGGGTTACGAATATTTCTAAGTAGCTCTGTGACGTCCAAAGTCCCTCTACTGGTATGGATCTATTGCAGATTTTGAATTGAGGACACAAGATCAAGCGTGACCTACTCACCTGTCTGTGTATCAAGATTACTAGGCACTTGGTGATCAGGGAATATACGTTTCGAGGATCATCTAAATATCTATGCCTGTCTCACCAATGATATTTAAAGTAATTGGAACCTTATTGAATTGTTAGTGAGTTAGAAAACGCCAAGTGCAAACTAAAGAAGGAGGAAGAAACCATTAGAGTCTAACAAAGTGTGGGTTTCAAAATCAATAATAATCCCTTACAAAATGGAAGTGAGACCAAAAATGAAGGTAAGCTTGTAGATATGCAAAACCATTCAATGAAAGTCAATCCAACATTAATCCTTAAAAAAAATAAGCATTATTCTTCAAAAAAGCGTTCACTCAGTTGCAACCATCACATTTCACTTAATTAATTCAAAACCGGTTTCATGTTGTAAGTGTGTAATTAATGCTATAATGCTATATAAATAATTTTATAGCATTAGCGCAAGTTAATGCTATAAAAATTAATAACAATTCATCTAATCATATTGAATCGTTGGCAACAGACAATGTGAGCTAAAAGAGAAAGGAATAACGCAATTTTTTTTCCTTTCTGTGACGAGTAATAATTTTCAGTTCAACTTGATAACATGTGTATTTTAGTATGTTTTAAATGTCATTGGAAGCAATCCTACATTCATATACATCAACATCAGCTTTGGAGGAAGAGACATAATGGTGTGTCCTGAAATGTTCATCAAAGGGTGAACAGGCTTCCACATCTTTCAAAAAGGATTTATTGATTTTGACTTCAACGTATCTTTATGCTCATAATGCTCAACAACATCAATTACTTCTTGCAAAGAATTTACAATAGTTTCTTCTGTTGATGACATATCAAACAATTAAACGTTTATTTTCATGAGAAATATATTTACATATCATACATTTACGTATTATTATACATTATTTAATTGTTAAAATAATGAATAAACACATTTTCAATACAATTTTCACAATAATTTAAATGTGGAAATATTTTTCAGTTTATATTTCATTTGCATTTTATGGAGCTATAACACTTATCCAGTTAGAATGTACATTTTAATCAAATAAAATGATCATATTACTTAATATAACTTATAAATACATATAATTTAATAATATTTTATATTGATAAATATTTAAATGAAAAAAAAAACATGTAAGTTCATGCATAAATTAAAATAAAAATTTAGTTATGAATTTTTAAACTTACATAAAGTTAAAAAATTGTGCTTAAATTTATAAACAACAAATGTGTGCATATGCTTTAATTTTTACATGAGATACTTTATAAAAACTTTCTTTCTAAAGTATCATATTTGTTATACATATTTAATAAAAATATTTCTTGTCAATTGATTTAAGATTGCTTGTTTTTCTATCTTCTCTCCGGTTTACCCACAATATTTACTTCATATTTTTCCAATCTAATAAGGCTATTGTAATATTTGTCTAATAAGACTATTTTAATCATTTTTAACCTTGTACCCGCGATTACTAAAATTTATATTTTTAACCTTTTATATTAAAGTACATATTTTATATTCAGCATCTATTTTCTAGTTTGATTCTTTTTCTCACTAAATTAATTAAACGGCAAAACAAATTATGAATTTACCATCATTTGAAATTACTGGGCTCATTAAGGATTAGCGTAATAAATTATGTTCAATAAATGTGAATATGATATTTCTTAGCAGTACCACAGAAAAAACTGTGCATTCATTTGCTTAAATGCTATATTTATAGTTTTAAGATACTTAATAACATTATATGATTCATAACCATTTATAGGCTACAAAATTAATTATAATTCTTGTAATGAGACACACAATCTTAAGGCATAGAATATTTCCTTGAAATTAAAAAAATAAATGTATGCAAAAACATAAATGTATCAAACGAAATTTTCATAAAATTACATAATTTACCAATTTTCTTTTGAAATAGCAAAATCAATGTTGCTTATCTGCAAAATATAGAACAATTCATCGTTTGTATATTAAAATGTTACTCTAGATTTTAGAAAAATGCAAGCACTCAATGTTTCAAACTAATTACGAAATTAGCATATTACAATGTAAATATGGGAAACAAACTCCTAAATTTCAAATTTTTCGCTACAAACACGCAACAAATATTCACGAAATATTTCGAAAGATGGTGATGATCGTACAATGCATAAAAATTTCTATATTTCTTTTCAAGCAATGTCTTAGCTGTGCAGGCCATTCAGGCCTCTACCTTTTTTCGTCCTATTAGAATAGATTTATTTTTAATTACGTTTATATATATATATATATATATATATATATATATATATATATATATATATATATATATATATATATATATATATATATATATATATATATATATATATATATATATAAATATATATATATATATATATATATATATATATATATATATAATAGTTCTTTTTTGTTAAAAATGATGGTTTGTATGTCGCTCAAATATCACTTTTGCATATGAGAGTTAATTAGACCCAAGGTTTCAAGGAAATTTCAAAATACTGTAGACATCCAAGTTCAAGTTGGGATTCAAAACTAAGATCTCTTGAAGTGATAACTATTTGTCAAAATTACACACTATAACATGACTGATTCTTCTTTAAACTGAAACATAAATTGATTTTTATGCTTTTTTTGCATTAATTATTTTGTTGGAAATGTATTTTTTTCAAATTCCAGCCTGACAATAGGATTTAATCCTATTTATGAATCACAAGGGGTGGAAGTGAGGGCATCCTTATTCAGTGTTGCACCCAATGAGTGTGCCATCTTTGTCCGAAAATTGAAGGATAAAGAAACACACAGAAAAAGAGAAAAAAAAACATCCACACCCGAACCAAGATTTGAAACTGTCACCAATTATTTCTAAGTTAAGGATGCTAACCACTCTGCCGTAAATCGGATCATTTTCAAAACATTATGTACTTTATTCGAGATAATTGCTCTTAATCTACATATCAGGATTGAGCTTGAATAATTTCAGATTATTTTTATGAAAACTATGTTTGAAAAGAAATAATTTTTTTCCAATGGCAGATTGCAGGCAGTTACAACTGCAACAGAGTCTATTAATCTATTGTTTTCTGATACCCAAGGAACCGCCCAGAAACAGCGACCTCTTAGCCGCCGAGGCGTTGCCCCGGGTGCCCCATTGGGGTGGGCCACCATCGCACCCTCACAGATGCCATAAGGACCCGTTTATAGGGTGGGCATCATTCATACTTTATTCACACACAAAAGGAAAGGACAAAGACAGCATAGAGAGAGAAAGTACATCCATGCGTGAACCAGGATTCGAACCCAAGAACTTCCTATCCGTACTCAGGCACGCTGACCACTAGACAAGTTAGCCGGCTGAAAAGAAATCATTGGTTAATATAAAATATGAGTTTAATGCTTTTTTTTTGGGCCTTAAAAATCATAAAATATTTTCATTTGGAAAATTTTTATGTCATTTTATCACAGTTTAAGTTTGTATTCATGATTTTCAAAACACATTATTTATTTTTCTCTATTAAAGGAATTTTAAAAAACTTTAGATTTCAAATTAGTTTACAGTAAATTTTATTTTTTATTAGCTAAAATTATTTTCATTATCGTGTTAATTCAAATTATTTTGTAATTCATTTTTTATATTCTAAACATCTTTGTAAAATCTTATATTCAGATTTCTTCAATTTTTGTATCATGTTTTTAATTAATTGTGCCCTCAGAATGAAACTAATACCTACCAAAAACTGAAGATAAAATTTAATCATTTTTGAGTTACGTATATAATAAACAATGTTAAATTGTTATAAAAAAGAGAAATATTTGAAAAATTTATTTCTTCATATTAAACTAAATTTTAATTTATAAAATAAAAACAAAACTCCAAATGCAAATTTCTGTTTCGTTTTTCAAAATTTTTTTGGCATAAAAAATCATAATTCTCTTTAGAAAAGTATATTAAAAAATGATGTTTAAATATGTACACATACCAACTTTTATATATTTTAATTTAATACCAATATATCTCAGAAAACAAGCATTACGATATATTTATTTTGAAAAATCTAAATTCAATGCTAGTTTCTATTTTTCACCTATTGATAGTTATTAAGCACTACTTTATATATTTTTTAATTCACCTCCAAATATTTATATTCAGAATCACATACAAATATTTGCCCGATGTAAAATTGAATCGCTCATTGATTACTTAAACAGCAAAGTTTAAACAGAGTGACTGGAATTTCGCTCCCATTCAGCTGTGATTATGTTCATGTTAAATTTTATAAGTCATGCATTCAATATATATAAATCAATGTAGTTAGGCAGAATAATTGATTTAGAATAGTTTAGTTGTGTAAAATATATAAGCGTAAAATAATTTGTTTTCCAATACTTAAGGTATCAATATTATGCCAGACATTTATGCTTTTATTTTCTCTTTTTTTTTTTTTTTTTTTTTTTTGAATCAAGTTTGAAACTTTTATTTTTTTATTTATAAATGTTCACATTTTTTTTATTAATTCCTTTTTTAGGAATAACATCATCTGCCATTATTGTAAAATTTTTTTCATTCATTTAACATTTTTCAATGCATTAAAAGTTTACATTTGGGAAATTATCATGCAACAAATAATTAGTTTCACCTTACTGTTAAAATTTCAGTATTGAAAACACATTTTACCCTTTTCATTTCAGTCGTGAATAAATAATGCATATTTTGTTCTGACATATTTTGCATCCAGAAAAGTAAAGCTGAAAAAATAAGCACAATGAAGAAATATTGCATTTTTTTTACATTTTAATATTTATTTATTGAATATCATTGTAAAATGAGTAATAATCAAATTCTTAGAAAGTGTTTAACAAATATTAAGTGATCTTAAATATAAATATACCCCTGTTTCTTTTATAATTTGTTTTCAAGTGCCTATACCTAATTTCCTTAGAGAAATACATCAAGGTGGTAAAGGCAGCATATTTAAGATGTTTTAGCTAATTTATACTTCACTAAATTGATTGAGTGTGTATTTTTGGTGAAATTACTAGTTCAAAATTTAAACTAGGCGAATGTATAGCTGAAATTGTGAAAATATAAATTCAGGTTTGCATGAGCAATTTAAAACCAGATTTTCCTTAACTATTTTGTTTGCACAAATAAATCTTACTTAAGTGTTTTAAAAATACTTTTAAAAATGTATTATGTTGAAAAATTAAAAATGTATTATGTTGAACATTTATTTAATTTAAGCTAATTATGTTTTGAATTTTTGATTTAATGTTACTATAGTAAAATAATTAAGACACAGTTTTATGTTATTAGTAATAACATGACTTGAGAAATTTAAAAAAAAATGACAGTGTAAAATAAAGTATAAATATTTTATATAATCGTAAAATGACTCGCGTTAAAATATTTACAATAACATATCTTCATACGTTAGTTACCTTTTTATTTTAGAAATGCCTTTAAAACTATTCTGTCATTCTAAAATTTAAAAAACATATTAAATCGGAGAGCAAAAATGAGATTATTAATTTTAAATTCATAAATTAATGATAGACTTTTATTTAAGCAAATGAAATATACAAAAGGGAATTAATTTCCAAAATTTATAATTTCGTATTTGAATGTAATTTGATTCAAAGTTAGAATAAAATGAATATATGCAGAAACATTCACGTATACATACAAGAGTTATTTAAAATTATCGAAAACCTATTCAAAAATAAAAAAATAAGTATTTTTCACATAGTAAGGTGTATGAATTGAAATCATTTTGAAAACTGAAAATCATCTCAGACATATAAATAAGTTGCATATATACGGTTGAACCTGACATATATAAATTTTGGATGGCTCTTGTACCTGTTAGCATTTAGTATCTGTAGAATTTACATAAATATATTAGTAGGATTTGTATAGTTGTGTTTGCAGTACTACTAGGATTTTTAAAACTTTTCTAAATCTCGGAAAGACACTATAGAAGTATAACTTGATCTGACTTGTTCCTCAATCTAAATTTTTATTTTACCGAAGCCATGATTGAACATTTTGCTTCTGGTGAATCAAAGAGTTTTTTATTTTGATAGGTACAATAACCTTTGTCAGAGCTTTATAATATATAATGTTTGTAGGCTAAAGGAGATAGTGCTAGTGACAAGTCGCTTATTCCAAATCGGGATACCATTTCTTAATAATTTTGCAAAATGACTGTAGCTTCCTCAAAATGATTTAAGAAAGCCAATTTGGGCTATTCATCACTTCACTACATTTCTTTCCATGGTAGAGAATAAGATTGAACCGCTTTCATCACATTATGGCATGTTTCCACTAATAATCCCTTCTAATGTTAGTGGTGGGGAAAGTCTCCTACCCGGTACTTGCAGTATACATAAAAATAAGTCTCTAACTGTTTTGTATTTGAAACTTTGTCACAAAGAGTTTGTATATACAACTCCACTTGATATGTATATATTGATGCTAGATCCTGTAGATATTCACTATAAAAAGTTTTAACTTTTGGCATAATCGTCTGCCTACTGATGTATATATACTACTACTATATATATTCTTCTTCAGCACAACAGCCTGGGGTGGGCCAAGGCTTTCCTCAGGAAACACCTGCACTGTCTTCTTCAGTTCTCCAGGAGGTAACAGTTTTCCAGTTTGTCACTTTCAGCACTTTAAAGTCCTCTTTTACACAATCAGTCTATCTAAGCTTGGGCTGAATTCTAGATCTGTTTGTGTCTGCGTTAAAATTAGGAATGAAGAAATATTTTATTAAAATAAAAAATGGCATTACAGAAATTAAATCGCACACAACATTCTCTTTTCACACACACGGCATATTTCATGGAGAACTTCCTGTAAAAAAATAAAATTTAATTTTTAAGCGTTAGATATATTGTTGTCAGATAATTTATTTTTGTATATATTGTAATTAGATTATTATTATACTGCTATTAGGTAATCTATATTTTGAAATTTGATGAATTACCTGTATTCTGCTCCTAAGTCAAAAATATTGAATAATATGGAAAACAATTTTATTGTATCCCAAGTTGGATAATTTTATTTAATTTAAGAATAAGATTTAACACGTTGCTCATAAATAATCTTTAAATCATTTTTAATCGAAATTAAAAGCAAATTTTTGGAAACTTGAGAATTCTGTTTATCATTAATAAGTTCGCTTTTTCATCTAAGGCATAATATTTCTATATCAGGAGAAAATAAAAGTACACAAACTAATTTCTTAAAAAAAAATAGTTATTTCATATATTTATAAATAAAAAGTAATTTATTTTGTGTGCAGTTTTTATTTATTTATTTTTTGTTGTTAAATTTTATTTCGAATAATGTTAAAAGTTTTCATATATTTTCAATTGCCAAAAAGCTGAAACAGACATACATGCGCTTGTAAAGAAGGGAGAAATTCAACCAATTAACAATGTGATATAATAGAAAATGTCTGTGTATAATGAAAAGTGTGTGGTTAGGTTATCATATTAGGCGTTGCTGCTATATATATATATATATATATATATATATATATATATATATATATATATATATATATATATATATATATATATATATATATATATATATAATAGCAGGTTATCAAGATTGTTAGAAAATTGATGACTGCCACCATGTCACTTTTTTTAGATAAGTGTCATTTGCTTTTGCATCACGTGAAACAATGAAGCAAGGTATTAATATATGGTGGAAAGTTTAATTTAAGGGCCCTTGAAATTATTTTAAGCTGGTGAAATATCTTTGAAAAATAGGAGATAAGCTGCTTTCGGAACTTTAATGAGTAGTAACATAAATCCTATAAGTAAAAGTTATTTGAGCATCGTATTACTTTCACATTATATGGATTGCATATTCTGATGAACTTCGACACCTTTAGCTGAGCAATGCAGTAAGCCATACAACATGAATTAGTTCTGTTATTTTTCTAAAAGATTGCATTTTCAATCTAGGCACTTCATTGGTAAAAAAATGTCCTAAATATGATCCACTTTAAATACATTTATATACCTAAGCATTTACTAGGTTGTTTGAAATACACAAATTATTTAATTAAATCATTTGATTTATATATAGAATAATTAAGAATCAGATTATACTTCAGTGGAAATAATCTGAGTCTCTTAATTTAATAACTAGCTTTATTTAAAGGATAGTTAAAACTTTCATCTATGTATATATTATAGCTTCTCCAAACAACGAGCGAAGAAATATTAAAAAAAAAAACAAATTTTTTAACAAATTAAAGAAAACTAAAAAGTTAGAAATTTATAAAAATACTTATTTTATAAAGTTCATACAATGTAAACAAGAAAGTTCTTCCTGTTTTCAATGACCCAAAGGAACGTGATCTACAATAAGTGTAGTTTATTTTTTTATTCTTGAAAAAATCACCATTTGCATCAAGTAATTTCTGCCAAAGAGTCTCTAGTGGCGAATTCCCTTTACGATAAAAATCGAGATTTTTGAACGAAAAAAAAATACGTGCTTTATGCAAATTTGCTTCACTGGTAAAAAAAAATGGAAGATGTAATTATCTTATGATGCAAGGTCAGGTGAGTAAGAAAGATGTTACAATCTCCCAACCATATCATTGTATGGTATTAATGGCTTCCTGCACGACGTACAGCCCCTAGTTATCAACCGAGTGCAGTGCACATTTATGATTAATCAGTGCCGCATCCTTCTGTTGCAATGCCTTTTGCACACATTGCATTTTGCACACATTCATTATGTTGATAGCAGCTTATAATGAACTATTTGAAGACTAGTCTGCCAGATACAAAGTAAAATCTCGCATGGGAGCTGTTTTGCTGTACGGGACGATATTTTGGGATGACAACCAATGTTTGAAATGCTTTAGAGTGACATACAGGAAATAGTTTTTATTACTAGTCAGCATTGGATTGACTATAGATGCACTACAGTGACCAGAAGGAATCGAAAACACTCTGCCACTTGATGTTACAATGGTCTTTCAACAGCATGTTAATAACAAACTTTCTCAGCCTGTCTTACCTACGATACTGCAGATGAAGTCTGCATCGCTTAAATACCATTTCACTACAAATATTAAATTAACTGGTAACTTTACCATACTCCTTAATGTTTGTCTGCAAGGTTCTTAGGGAAAAGCTTGTGGTATTCTTTTGCGAGTTTCATCATAGGCGGCAAATCTCCGAATCTGAATTTGTCAAACCAATGCTTTGTCGTATGTTCATACACAGCACTATCCCTAGATGATTGGCGTATTCGGCAACTTGATATAGCAGCTGATAAGCCTACTTTCAAATTATTGAGCAAGCAACACTCAATACGCTCCTTCGTTATACCCATTTTTTGGCTGATGCACAATTATGATTAGTGAATGGGGACAGTGGATCTGCTATTATAATGATTGAGATTCCTACTCTCGGCTGACCAGTGTGTGAACCACGTCTTATACTAATTTGCATATTTATCCTCACTTCATACAAAATATCAACGTAGAAACAGCAAGGCTTTTCTTGTTTACCTTCTAAAAGCTTGAAACATATTAAAAGTTTAAAGAAGAATAAACAGTAACAAAAATAATAAAAGTTAATTACTTAGGAAACCTAAGATCTTGTGTTGTGTGCTAGTTTGGCTTAACTTCTTTACGTCTGTTTTCTTCCTTCATAATAATGCATACACACATAAAATTAATGCATAATAAATATTATATTAACATATGATAAATAACATATAATTTGTGCACAAAATATTTAATATAATTATGTATATATTAACTTTATACTATTTTTTTTAATTTCAATTTATTTTAAAAAGTGTCCTAAACTGTAGTAGTTTTCTTAAATACTCAGTTAACAATTACTGACTTAGAAATAAATCAAATATCTTATAAAATATATTCAATACTCTTAATAATACTCACTTATTGACTGTTAGAGGTAAAATTTATAGTAGCTTAAGTATGTGCAATTGTACACAAAATAGAGATTTGATTTAATTACATGACTGATCTTTAGTACACTATGACAAATCTTAAATATCTTATAAAATATATTCAATACTCTTAATAATACTCACTTATTGACTGTTAGTGGTAAAATTTATAGTAGCTTAAGTATGTGCAATTGTACACAAAATAGAGATTTCATTTAATTACATGACTGATCTTTAGTACACTATGACAAATCTTAAATATCTTATAAAATATATTCAATACTCTTAATAATACTCACTTATTGACTGTTAGTGGTAAAATTTATAGTAGCTTAAGTATGTGCAATTGTACACAAAATAGAGATTTCATTTAATTACATGACTGATCTTTAGTACACTATGACAAATCTTAAATATCTTAATAATACTCACTTATTGAGTGTTAGTGGTAAAATTTATAGTAGCTTAAGTATGTGCAATTGTACACAAAATAGAGATTTGATTTAATTACATGACTGATCTTTAGTACACTATGACAAATCTTAAAAATATTTAATATGAAGCTAATGGAAAATAATATCTTGTAAATTAATTAATTCAATTCATCTTATTGTATAATAAAAAACATTTATATTATCTGCATATAAAATTTATTAGCAGATATTTATTCAAAATAATTATTTAGCAAATGACTTTGGTTCAATAAGGATACTTTAAACAAGAAAACAATTATATATATTTCTTGCTATAGAGAAACTTATTATGAACTAAACTGAAAAAAATGCATTGACGATATAATTAAAAAATTTTCATGTTAAATAATATTTAACATGAAATATCAAAGTAATCACCAAAGTAATTATCCCTCATGAATCACCAAAGTAATTATCCCTCATGTAAATTTGAAATTAAATTCAGTTTTTATTTAGAACTGTAAAGTAACCATTGTATTTGTTGGTATTGTTAATCTTACTTTTAAACAAAATAAAAATATCAGTTCAAATTTAACAATTTCTTTGAAAAAATACAACATTTATAAGCAATAAGCTCTTTTATTCATTACTATTTAATTTCTTTTTAATTTTTTTTAATACAGTTAAAATTTTTCACAGATAAGTGGCGATATTTTTAAAGTGATTTACTTTGGTGTTAGTTGATTTAAATTAGTTCCCATAGTGATTTCTCTCCTAGACCGAACAATTTATAATTATCAGAAGAGAATGCTATAAACTGTTTCACTTTACTTTTAATTGAGATAAATTTTGTTTCCTTTTTGTGAAATCTTCATCAAACATATTAAGGTTTTCCAGAGAAAAATCTTAATTTGCTGAGGAAAATGACACAATTCAAGCCATGCTTCAACAACATCGAAACGAGGAACATTGCCGTAATATTTACCATTCCACTTTGAACATTTTTTTTAAATTTACTTTGTTACGACACTATAGAAATTACTTTTCTTTTATAATATAACATTGGTAACAAAAAATATTTTTCAATAACTATCCTAAACAATAAGCCAAAAAAATTCAGCAAAACAAATTGATGAAAAAATATAACAAAAATTAGTGCTTTAGAGCATAGTGAGAAACTAATTTGCAGGTGAGAGAAAAGCAATAGTGAGAATCACATAATTTAGAAATATTTTTTATTCAAATAGTTTATTAAAATTTTACATCTTCTTCATAGATCAAACTATCAATATAAAAGAAAATTTTCTAACAGCTTCATCATTTTATTATCAATGTATTATATATTTATTATATTATTTATATTTTTATGCATTTAGTTTCATGAATGAAAAACACTAAATAAATTAAAATAGACTGCATCAAATTATTTCACCAATTCTGTTATTGCAATTATATGTTTACTTTGTATATTGATTTCAACATTTTCTTTTCATTTACATTTTTAATAAATCTTCATTAATAATATATTACCCACATAATATATTTCATTTTGGTATAAGGAAAAGTAATAATGTGAAAATTGATTAATTTTAAAAAACATATTTATAAGTATTCATCCTGAAATTTTCAAAACTGATATTACCCATTTTTAGTTGTAATTATATCATTTTGTTAACTTGTGTCATTACTATGTCTAAAAAAGTCAATAAAGCTCTGATTTTTTTGACATAAATTTGAATGAAGTGACAACACGTAAATGAATTAAAGTATTTTTGAAAGTTTAAAAGTCAGTAGGTCTTGAGTAAGAATATCAGTGACATAAAAGCAGCTGTGCTAAGTATTTTTCTGAATCGTAAATCATACTTTTGAGAAGAAAATGGAATTATACAAGGAACTTTTTCAGTGTTATTTAATTTACGATTTTTAAAAAGCCTATTCAGCAGTGCTACAAGTCATCTAATATATCATGTTTTAGACACTAAACTGCGCACAAATATTTTGTAAAGTATTGTTTTCAAAAATTCATATTTGAAGATTCTGGCCATTAAGGTAAACTTGTGCCAAATACTCATAAAATCCATATTGGCATACAAAACTCTCAATCTTAAACTAAGGGAACTGAAAATGCTTCTTTGATAGAAGGTGCTGGAATCTGAAGGAATTTATTTCTTGAGCTGAAAATCAGTTACACTTTCTTATCAATAAAAGAAACACTTGCTCGTTAAAAATGCCAAAAACACTTTTGGTTTTCTTACAGTTAGTATATAAAAATCTTTCTAAGGCTTACAAAATTGTATAAAACATTTTCAAATTGAATTATCCTCTTTCTACTTTACTAAATATTTGAATTTAGTAATAATATATTCCTATTTTCTCATCTTTTGAAATATTAGTAAATTTGCTTATAACATATTAGGAAGATATAGTCCTAAAATTACAACATATATAAAAAATATCATTAAACACAATGGCAAGTATCATTTTATGCCAAAATATAGCTATGGAATATGATTTATTATATCACATTTCTCGACAGTGATAATTAAACAATAAAATTTTCTGCTTTTGAAAAAAGAAGCTAAAAAATTGTTCGCTCACAAGTGTTCAATATAAAACATATGAGGATAACAATTAATTAAAAAATATGGTTATGATAACGTTCTTGAATTGCAAATTCAAATATGTATTATTCACTTATAGAAAATGTGGATAGAACATTTATGATAAATGATGAAAATTCATTTTGTGGCATTTACTGGAGTTCTCATTTTATGTCATATGCATGCTTAACAAACATGAATACTACTTTTTCCTTAAAAATCAATCATTACGTTTAATGCTAAAGTAACTTATTTACTATGCTAGCAATGAAGTATTTAGATAAATATGACATTTTTATTCACATATATTTCAAACTCTATTTTCAAAAAAGTACTTCTTATAAATTTTTTGACAATTTTGACCCATTAATGTTGATTGCAGTTTAACTATTTGTTTGATTTGATATTTAATTTAACAATATTTTTTGCTTCATGTCTAGCATTAATACAAAAGTATTATCCAATATATAATACATCAAGTCCACTTAAGATTATCTCAATTCCACAAAATGGAGTAAAATCGAAGAAAAATGAAATTTCCTAACATATTTATATATAAGTGATGTTTTTTCAATAGCCTTTCATAACTTGTAATTATTATTTATTTCCTAATTAAAATTATAAGTTCGCATGTAAGTTTCCAATTAATTTTATGTAAGTGCTGCCATTTATTTTTCTTTTAACAATGTTATACTTAGAAAAGGAAATATTTTTTAATAATAAATTCTTAAAAATAAAATAATCTCTTTACAGAATATTCTAAGATAAAGCATGTAAATCTTAGAATGTCTTTTTACACCATTTTGCCTTTCTTCTTATTGATACCAAATTCAAATATTAATATAAAGAGACTTTTCTTTGTTTCATATAGTTGATTTACATTCTTTACAACAACACTCCTATTAATTTGTTTTACTTTTTTTAATCATACATAGATAGTTTTACATTATATATATATATATATATATATATATGTATATATATATATATATATATATATATATATATATATATATATATATATATATATATATATATATATATATATATATATATATTATAATATATACACGTCTTTTTAAGATTATGCAAATTTGAAATTACATAATATTTTGATTTTTTAAAATAGAAACTAAACTGCAGATACATATTATTTTCCAAAGTTATTATAGACTGTATTTAATTAGCCACACATTTCTTTACACAAACATATTATTTCTATTATAAATTTTGTAAAGAATAAAAACCTGATTAAAGAAATGTATATTTTTGCATGATAATATTTGCACTATTTTAATTTCATTATTTAACGTAATTTCTAGTTGATATTTATTATTTTGTGGGCATTTCATTTTAAAAATTGTAAATATTTTTTAATAAACAGAATATTACTTATTCAAATATACTTTATGAGTACACTATTATTTAATTGTGGAAACATTTATGCAATTCCAACTCTTATTCTGGGCAATATCATAACTTACTTATTTTAATAATATCTATGGTTTACAATTTTACAGTATATACTTTAATGGCACATTACTTTAGTGTCATCATACCAATCATCTAAAATGAACATAAAATAATTTAAATGTTTGTAGTTAAGGAATTTTAAAGAAACCTGTTTATACGATAAATTCATTAAGCAAACATTTCAATTTAATATTTGAAAATTGCTAATCAATTTAATTAAATAATTAATGGATTAAGAAGTGCTATTACAAACTAAGTGTAAGTTTGTTGTGCATTATTTTAAAAAATCTATTTATATATATATTCGCATTTGAAAAACCAATATACTTCAGCTAGTTCTGGTTAATGTAAGTTTTGTTGAAGTAATAAAATTAATACTCGAATTTTTGAATTATAATTTTGCGCTGATTTTTCACCTATTAGTACTTCCGAAATTTTAAATCCAGTTCATGCTAAAAGCATTACTACTTTGCAAGAAAACTTGGATGATATTTAAAAATGGACATGATATCTTAGGCACTGTTGCTTAAAAATAGCAGTGGACCTCTCTCTCTCCTTTATTTGGTAAAAACTTTTCTGATATAGTCAAAATCATCAAGATTATGAGATATTTTATAGGGAAACGTGAATAATTCAACGAATTCTTATACTCAATCACGTTTTTTCCCCTTCAAAAATCAAAATATCTTAAGAAGTTTTCAAAATCGATGGATACTTTCGAAATTCTTTTCTTAATTTTTTTTCGTAAAGGTACTACTATTTATGCAATTCTTACTAGTTCCTCTTTTTGTTGTATTCACTATTCTTGGACACTAGATACACTTTGTGTATATTTTACCAAAAAGCCTGGTTTTTGTGTTTGAGCAATACATGTGCTTTGTATTATACAAAAACTGAATTTAGTATGAATCAATTCATATAAAAGAGACTTTCACAGAAAAGATTTATAATATAATTGTTGCTTAGAAATTATAACTAAATTACACTTGAACAGCAAAAGTAAAAAATAAGTCCAACTTAGACCGATTTTTATTTCAAAATACTTTAAAGCAAATTAAAATGTATGAGTATATTAAATTTAAATGTATCCAATTTATTGAGCGTACCTCAGAATATGTGTATGAGTATATTAATATAAGGGATTAAGAAAATGATATTCATTACTATAACCTAACTCACCTCTCAGAAAGAAAACGGAAATTTTTAATAAAAATGTGTTGAAAATTGACAAGTGTTGCAAATAGATAATGGTATTTACATGCAGCTTATAAATTCCTTTATACTTTAATAAAAATAACTGCAGTACATATTCTGTAACATAAATGTTATGAAAAACATAAGTTTTCACGTTTTTGTATAACTTTACCAAAAATTTTCTTTTTTATTTTTAGTATTTCATTCCTTGATTCAATATTTTTATAGGATATACACTAAAATTTTCAAGGTGTTATTTAATTTGTTATAACAACTATTATTTTTATTAAAAACTATTATAACAACTATTAACTAACAATTTTTATTTCGCAAAGTTATTTTATTTTTTTGCAGAATACTGTCTTTAAAAATTTAATTTTTAACCAAATTATAGTTTAATTTATAGATTTTTCTAAGTATATAGCATTTACTTAAACATAAAATATGCAGTTTTATACTATCCGTACGGCTACTAAATGTTCAACAAAACTAGTTTAAATAGTCAAGTAATTTTTATGTTACCTTACTTTTACATATTCAGATAACTTAATGTGATAACAAAAATTGCAAATTTTATCGATAATTTTTGGACAGCTGTGTTCATTATTTTATTAAATACTTTCTCTTCTCCTATGTGACTTAAATTTTAATATTTTCTTTGCCGCATTATTTCATTCATGCACTTCCTGAAATATGGTAATGTTTTTGGAAGTCTATTTCACCCGTAGTAGAAATATTTCAAAGGTTTTCATTTACGGAAAATTTATATGCCCTCTCATTAACTGAAATTCTTCACTTATATCCTCAGAAATTGATAGCAAAAGTATAAAAGTAGGAACTTGAAGTCTGTTCAGAATAAACTACAGCTTTATTTCCGATCATATATCTTTTCCGATAAAGCTTCTTTTTTAACTTATGTTCAGTTGACTTTCTACTATTTTTCATCACTTACCTTGTTATTTTCAACTTTTTTGCTTACTTTATTCCATTTTCCTCTTCTTTGTTTCTCTTTCAGTTTTGGGCAAAGGTATCAATTTCCGGAATAAATCTATGATCAAAAATCAATTTTCTCTTATTTTCTTTGTTGTTAGTTAAAGATTAGGTTTAAGAAGGATTAAAGTTTCATATTATTAAGTATTTTGTTAAACTTCCAGAGTATTTTTAATCATTGCGCCTTAATGGAAACAAAATTCAACTTATTTAATAAAAGTAAGACATAGCAATTTACTTCACAAAATGTTATTTTGATTGATTAAACATTATATGATACACAAAATAAGCATAAAATATTTTCTCTCACATAACAATATACAACATAAAATATTAAATCAAAACAGATTTAGTGTTGTTGATAAATAATGATGCATTAGCTATGCTAAATAATATACAAGCTTTATATATATATATATATATATATATATATATATATATATATATATATATGTTCGTAATTTTTATTTCTTAAATCATTTAATTATTTTCATATCATAAATTTTATCTGAATTGTCAATACAATTTACTTTAGTTTTATATTTATATTCAAATACTTAAGTAAAACTGTAGGAAATAGTCTACATTATATTATCATTCACTGAATAAATAATGTTAACATTTTATTTGTTTTCAAATATATCTAAAATGAAGAAACAAACTTTATTTCATTCTTACAAATTTCTTGTCAATTAATATTAACATTATTGTTGTGTTATACTCTCTACTACTGTAACTTAAATAAACTTAACATCTTTGTTAAAATGTTCCCGATAATAAGTTTTTATTATATGTTAAATAAGTTTGTCCATTTTGGTATTAATTGCATGAAAATGTTTGCATTAAATATTTATATTAGGAGTACTCGTTTTACAATGTAATGAGATGTGAGAACAAATGAAAAAAATGATTTGATTCCACTTATCATTTCTAAAATTTGATGTATCTATTTGTTTATAAAAAAATCTGTGTCTTTGAGTTTTACAAATAATATTTTTCGGAGATTTTAGAGCTACGAATTTACTATATTTTCACATTTACATTTTATTGATATAATGTAACTATTTAATATGTATCATTTTAATGAACACAAATTATTTCAAGAGAAAATGACTAAGTTATAAAAACACTTATAATTTTTAATAGTAATATTGCACACAAACACAGAGATGCTATTAGCATAGCATCTCTATGTTTGTGCGTTTCTATGGTGAGGATTTCTAATCAGGATAATATTATAATGGATGTCCTCTCTTTAGCTTATCTTTAGCTAATCGAATGAAATATTTATCTTCATTCCCAAAACGCAAAGAATACTTAGATTGTTCATTGTTTTAATTACTTTTTTACTAAATTTACTAAATTTATCAAACAATTTCATATACGAGTAATAATGCAATGAAATTTGTTAATGGAGGTGTGTTTATTTCATACTATGCTTTTTTGCCTTTTAATATCCCAACATGATATTTGAATTACAGTTTAAATAAATTTTGCAGAAACCATAACCATCGTTGTATTTTATGTATAGCTGGATTCATTATTCATGAAGAAACTAGTATCTGTTTTAAGAATACCAAATTTTTTGCCTGATCATTGATTATATTCCTGAAACTTCATTTCTTCATTTACTGCCTTAGACCACTGTAATGTTTCTTTTAAGCAAATGATGGATTAAACATTTCAGAAGAGCCAATATAGAACTATCAACCATTTAAAGTAAATCACTGTGAAAATAAAAATAAAAAACTTTATAGTTGTCTATCAAATGAAATTTCCATGTGTATTTAATGTTTCATTTTTTCTAATGATTGATTACTAGGCTTGTTTATTAATATCATCGATCTTGAACACTGAAAAATAATTGATTTTCTGTTCTCACATTGGTAAAGTAAGATAAATCAAAAAAGCCTTATTGCTTTTTATGTATTAATAAGCAGTAACAAATTTTAAATTGAACTTATAACAATAATTAAAATTTGATTGATGCTTGTTTACTTAGGTGAAATCCTTGCCGATCCCACACCCTTGGCGACAAACTGAAAAATAGCGCAAATCAGAACGAAATTTCAGAAATAGTTTCTGTATCCATACCAAGTGTATTGAAGTAGGATTATCAAGTTTGGCGAAATTTTCTCCAACCGAAATCATTCACATCTAGGGAGTGAGTTTTGCTAGAATCTAACCTTTACTTATTCCCATAATATGCTGTTTCACTTATTCACATAATTTACAACTGATATTTATATTTTCCTTATTGTTTTCGAATGAGCTGAAATTTATTCATTTATATAATTATTTTTGATAATAATATTTAATGATTTTTATGATATCACCAATTCCAACTTTTACAATGTGTCTTCATATTAGCAAGGATTTAGTACTTCAATTGTTTAAAAAAATGCCATTCTGAAAACCTTACTCTTATAAAAATGAAAATACTTCAAATATACATTGCGTTATTCTTTAAATTTCTATTTTAAAGTTCTTATGCACTGTTAATATGTCTAGCGTAATTTCATTTTATTAAAGTCATGTTTGCAAGTTCAGAAATAAAAGAATTAACAAGCATTTTTTACTTTGTGCTAATTATTGAATGTTTCTTTTTTTTATTGTAAAATAAAGATAAATATTTTTTTAATTTCAAGCTGAATGATGGAATTAATGTAAGTGTTAATCTTAAATGCAAATTTGAATTAGATTTAATTGGTCAAACTAAGGTATTTCAAAAGCATTTATAAGGAATTTAGAAATAGGCAATTTATTATTTGTAACATATAATACGAGTTTTATATAATTCGCATTTTAATCAAAATAAAAATTTATAAATATTCTGAAAAGTAAATTATGGCTAATTATAAAATACTTTGAAATAATTGTTTTACTAGACACGTTGGGTACCTCAAAAATAGTTCTATTTTGTTTATGTATTTCCTAAATCAATTTAAATGTTAACATCATATGAATTTTATATTTTCTTGCATATGTTAAAATAAAAGTTCCCATTTAAATTAATATATTTTCTTTAGTGATCCATTATTATTAAAAAGTGTTCAGAAAAATAATTTTAATATACATAAACATATGACATTTCTATTTTATTAATTTTTAAATGTTTCAATAAAAATAATTTTTAATGAAACTGATATCAAAATATTTATATCTTTTGTGTCTAATAGTAAAATTTGAATGTAAAATAAAAAGTATATAAATTTATGGGAAATGCACCGACACTGAAAAATAGTGAATAAAATTAAGCAATGTTCAATTGCAAAAATATTATTTAGATAAGTTTCTAAAGTATGTAAATTTGATTTCAATCTTTTTATTTGAGCTAAATATTTAAAAAAACTAGAAAAGGAACGATACATTCTGCAAAAAGAATACACATTTTTTTCTTAACTTGAAAATAAAATCTAATATCAGATCACATAGTGAACTATTGATCGTGTGACATATAATACTTCCTTCCCAGTATTCATGACTCTAAATTTAATGCAATTTGCAATGCAAATTGCACATTACTCGTCTTCCCTTTTTATTAAATTTAACTTAAAATGTGTAAACATGCTTCGACTATCCTTCTCTTGCTGAAAGTAAATGGGAATGCTTAATTTAATTTTGTTGAGACTTAAATTTTGAAAGTTCCTTCTGAGATATATTAATGTATTTCGAAATACATATGTTAGTTACATAAATACTTATTAAATTTTTAAGAAATCAATTTTCGTTTCCAAAAATTTTATGCAATTTAAAAATTAACTTGAAATTCTATTGAATATGTGCTTCTATTAATAATAAAAGGAAGCAATTATAACTAAATGCATGGAAAAATTAAATTAATAAGTCTTTAAAAATCATTACACACATATTAAAATGAAATTTTATTGTAAATTAATTTGAATAAATTGTTCCTCTAAAAACAAATTAAATCTTTAAAATAATTTCAGATTCAGAAATTAATAAAATTAAGAAATTTTATTAAAACCGCATAGAAAAATGAAAACATGTTAGAAAAGAAGAGATAAATGTTTGCTACAACAAAGAAAAAAATTGTTAAAATAAAATAGAAATTAAAGTAATATTCAAAGAAATTCAGTTTATTTAATTGTTGATGCAAAAATCAATATGCTAAGTGTTATTTTTATTTGAAAATGATCATATAAATTTCGGAATTCACAAAATGATAATTTTTTTTTGCCAAAATTTGTAGAGTTTTATGTAATAATTTTTAAATAATTAAATCCACGCAGACATCTCAAATTTAGGCTCAATTACCCTACCCGTTTCCCAATTATCCACTTGCCTAACAAATCAATATAATTTTGACAGTTAAGAATACCAATTGTTGAATATTATCAGAATTATTACAAGTGTGCAATTTTAAATAACATTTATAAAATTGAAATTGGTAGGATTAATTTTAAACTAATTCATTTGATAAAATAAAAAAACTCAATTTCTAAAAAATAACATTAACATTTTTGCTAAAATTGAAGTTAAAAATATCTAGAGTTTTAATTTAAAAAAAATAAAAATTTGATGCATTTTTTAAACGAAGCAGAAATAAAATATCCAGAGTCTCTCAAGACTTAAGAAGTTTTTCTAAAGAAAATACCAAAAAGATTTTCTTTCGTTTGTGCAACTGAGGAGAACAAAAAATAAAAATTGAAGAAGTATTTATTTTCTAGAAAATGAAAATACTGACGAATTATTGATGAACGCAAAAATCGTGAAAGTTTAATATGATGAAATATGCATTGATTGGCTTGTGTTAAAAATATTAATTTTAAAATAAAGAAAAACTAAGTAGTTTTGCAAATTATAATGAAATCAACGACTTAAGAGAATCTGCAAAGAAAACTTAGATATTGAATTATTTCGTGAAAATATTTTAAAGTAATGCCTAAAATTATGAAAATTTTGAAGAAGATACAATTAACCGATTTACAATCTCTTTGATTGAATTTGTAATTACAGAGTATCCCAATTCTTTGCTTTGCTCTACTTCTAATTTTCGTTCACTTACTAATTTCTGAAACAGCAAAAACTTTAACTGTAAGTATTATTTCTCTGGTTCCAAACATGCAAATTATCCTGTTATATTTCCCTACATTGATTATTCACATTTTTTAAAAAAATTTAAATTGCTGTTTGGTGTTACTACTAAAATGCTCTGAATTATAACCAGTTGGTTACAGCATTGACAACAGTAAATAGACAATTACTGTTCAATAAAAATAGCTAGCTGTTACATTACAATTTAAAAATTAATTCTGAATTTTAAGTTTGACGCCTTAATTCAGGATATTTAACTTAGTATTTTAATTCAAATCTTTCTATGTATATACAAGATATGAACACAATCATGAATTCTGTTGCACAAATAGAGTGCTTAACAAATTTATTGTATATATAAATTATAATTTTGTAATATTTTAATAGTCTCATGTTTATATTTTAAGATTCAAATAATTAAAATTTTTAGCGAATTTTAGGTGTTTTCAAGAGGAAATTTTTGTTTTTGAATATTTTTGTCTTCACAAATATGTTATTATAAAAGTAAAAATATTTAAAAAATTTTCAAATAAGTTCTGAACATTTTTAATGTTATTCATAATTTTTCTAAAAGTACAAAAACATTTTCTGTAACCACAATTTAAATGTGTTATAAATCAAAATACACAAAATAATTTTTCATTAATTTAAGTACTGAAATTGTTTGCATACTTTTTGTTTTTTAATCTGAATAAATAATAAAGTTATCATATATTTTAATAAAATATATTAAAACCTGGTTTACAATTATTCATACATTTAACAATTAACTAAATATTTTTTAATGAAAATGCAAAGGATTTTTGAAATGCATTCTTATCTAGTATGCTTCGCAAAATTAGGCAAAAAAAAATCAATGGAACTGAAAAAACAGAGCATATAATTTTTGAGAGGTATTTTTCTGAGAGACATTAGCATTTTTACAAGCAAAAAAACTTGACAGAAAAAGGAAATATAAATTGTTGTTTAAAACAAAACTTTCAAACCCTTAGCATGGTATATCCCAAAACTCATGCAAATTCAGTTGAACTCGCCAGAGAATGATTAGCCTTCTAACTTTCAATTAATCAGCACATGGGTTACACTTTTTCAGGCTCGGATGCTATTGGTGAATTTAAATACAATTTAATGTGTAAGTCCGGTTCTAATTACATGTCTAATATAAAATTTACCTTTGAGTGACAAGTAAATAATCTAATTTAAATATAATCTATAGAGTTTCTATAGAATATATATATATATATATATATATGGAATACTATTTCCAAAATAAAATATATATTCTCAAATAAATATTTTATTTTAGAATAAACTAACATTCTCTATGGATTCTTATCAGAATTAATGAAAGAAATGGATAAGTATGAACATGGATATTTTTTGAAAAATATTTCTTTCTAACCTGAATCATACATCTTTGACATGAATCATTTTTTTCCAATTTATGTTCCACCATTTCACATTATTTTTCTGATATTTTTCATCATTTATTTATTTTTTAGCATCTTCTTTTTCTGTTACTTTTTAATTCTTTATAACTTTGGCACGGATATCAATTTCCGGGAATTAAACTAGAATCGAAAGACAATTCGTTTATATTTTCTCGAAAGAATTGCTTGCAATCCAAGAACTACAGATTTATATATATATATATATATATATATGTATATATATATATATATATATATATATATATAGATATATATATATAGATATATATATAGATATATATATATATATATATATATATATATATATATATATATATATATATATATATGTATATATATATATATATATATATATATATAGATATATATATATAGATATAGATATAGATATATATATATATATATATATATATATATATAGATATAGATATATATATATATATACCATTTAAGAGACGAATTTCATAATATAAATTTCCCAAATTTAACAGATGTCTTTTATTTCATCATTATTTGAATAGAATCTTATAATGAGTCATACATTTTGTCTTTTTTAAAGTATTTTTTTTTTATTTTCTCTAATAAATTATTATAAATTAATAACTTTTCCAAAGATGAAAATAGTTTTAATTACATAAATGCAAGTGAAATTATAATAGAGTTATTTACTTAATTATAGAGATGCAAGTGAATTACGGTATGCAAAAGGTGTGTACTTATGTGAAGTACATATCTTTTACATATCGTAATAACATCTGCAATAATATCTACAAGAATAATTTTTAAGCATAGAGTAGGTGTAAAATGTTTTATTAACTATCAAGGAAAAACAATTTAAAAAAAACAATGAAAAATGTATAAAATTATTCTTTAAATTATTACCGCAAATATAAAAAAGAAATAAAATGTTTGTAATTATAAAAAACTGTCATTATTTTTAATTGGAAATAGGATTAAGAAAGGAAATATTACTAAATGTATTTAAAATTATTTTAGAAAATTTTGTGTTTAAATGTAACATTTATTCGCTGAATATGTAAACCAGTATCAAGAACTTGAAATTTAAAGGAGTAATTTTTTTTTTTTTTTTTTGCTTAAGAAAGATTCTGCTTATTTACTAGTATAAAAGATATTTTTATCATGAAATGTCTTTCATTACAATAAAATAATATAATATAATGAAAACAATTTTTTAAAAAAATCTACCTTTGCAATTCAGTCCAAATTTCAATGATGCAGGATGGCTAAACAACATGGTGAAGCATAACAAAAACAATATTTTGCAATTTGTTTCTCAATCAAAAATAATTTTATATGGTTGAAATTTCTTCTGAAAATTGCTCTATGATTCGAATAAAAATATGAGTGCGAATAACGATAAAGGCAGAATTATTATCTACAAACTTTTCAATTATCTTTCAGTGACATGGTTTCATACTCTATAATCCAACCCGAGTTAAAAGTATATGCAGTTAGGTTTAACGAATTTCAAATTGATCTGTAAGTTGGAATTCTATGTTCTTCCATGATTAAAGTCAATATGAACAGACACATTGGAAAGTTGGAGCTGCAAAATCGTATTTACATATCATATATCATTAGGCTGGAAATGGGTTTGTTAAATATACGTCCAACAAATGCTTGAAGTTTAGTGCTTCACGCGAATTATCAGGATGGGGGATATGGGGGATATTACTTTGGCTTCGTCACCAATGCAACTGAAAATCAGAAGACAATTCTGGTGTGGTCAGTAACAAGCTGAATATTTAAGTGACAGAATTGCATATTTGCAGATAAATTTCAATTCTGCATTCAATATTCTGATGGTCGTATATACAGGGTGTTCCAAAACGACCGCATAATCTCTGCACAGCTGGATTTCTTGTCGGAAATACATAAATGTTTCCCGGAGAAGCGTTCCTGTGTGATTCACATTGTACGAGAAAAATGGGAAAAACAAAGTATGACGTCACTTCTGGTGTAAGAAGAAACACTTTATTGATCATATCAACAGCAGTATATGCAGTGAATATCACCGGGCATGTTCCCTAGCAGTTCGTAAGATATTTCTATGACATCAGCCATACATCAAGTTCATGTCGCAGTAACCACGAACGGAATACATGGCCATCATGCGAAGACTACCGGTAGCTGCAGCATGCAGCCAGTTCAATGGCAGCTTAACGTCATTCCGTGGCACGAGCATTAATGACGTGATATGAGCAACGAGTGTTTTAAGCATTATCATCTGGAAAGATATGCAAATGCTGTTGTTGATATGTCCAATAAAGGGTTTTTTCTTGCACCGGCAGTGATGTTATACTTCGTTTTTTGTATTTTTCTCGTAAACTAGAGATTGTACAGGAACGCTACTTTGGGCTGTTTCTATGTACTCCCAGCGAAGAAATCTAGCTGTGCAGAGTTTATACGGTCGTTTTGGGACAATCGATATATCTGGATACTACAAGATGGTTGCAGTAGATGTTGTCGGATAAGCGTTTCACCTAGCTTGCTGGCGTGACCTTGTTTGCAGCTGCTTAGTTCCTGTTATGCACATTTCTAGCTCAGATCAGTGTTAATTAGAGTAGTTTTATTGGTGTATTAACAACATAATAAAATCATGATTGTGCTTTATAACTGAGGCATGTCAAACACAATCTTTCAATAAGGTAATGCAAAAGCAAATGTAGCTTATAGTTTTTTGATCTCCTTCAATATACAGATGGTATTCGATTGTTTCACTGTATCTGGACCACTCGTCAAGTGAAAATATTTAGATATGGTTTAGTAAGAGGCATGACCAGTAACGTTTTCCAGTTCTTAAGAGAGAAAAGTATGATTAGATTTAAAGTAGCAAGAAGTGCGTTGCGCCTGATTCTCTCATCATAGTCCGATTTGACCCCATACGTTACGGGTAAGGGCTTATTGAAGTTTAAGCTTTCAGGTCGTTATCATTTCTATAATTTTTAGACACCTATAAACACATGTAAAAAAGCTCTCAAATTTATTAATATTTTTCTCTTTCATAATGTTTAACAATACTAAATACCTTTCTTTATTTTTAATTTTGGTAGTTATAATGGCCTATAGTGTATAATCTTCTAAGGTGCCGTTAAACATAAAGAAAATTCCATAGAAGTTTCTATAGAAGATTTCTCATTTTTAAAAATAGTTTAATATAAATGAATGATTGAAGAAAGTTCCTCATACATGCATAAAAAATTATAATTAATTTTAAGAAAATTATTATTTTTTAATATCGCTATAAAAATATAGAAACACTAAAAATATAACTTTTTATTTAAAAACT
The DNA here is from genome assembly GCA_030067965.1 of Latrodectus elegans. Taxonomy (NCBI): domain Eukaryota; kingdom Metazoa; phylum Arthropoda; class Arachnida; order Araneae; family Theridiidae; genus Latrodectus; species Latrodectus elegans. Next base: position 69,684,198 of record CM057811.1, on the reverse strand, counting down.
TGGAAATGTCTACTCTTTGGTAAATATTATTTCATAATAAAGATTCAAGTAACTTAATTTTATATATATATATATTTTTTTTTTTTTTTTTGGAAAAACAAAAATATTTCCCTGTGCACCAAGTAATATCACACAGGGCCCGAAGGTACAACAAATGCACTACACAACAAATCCAAATAAATCATGAGATGAAAAAATAATAATAAAAGAAGGCAGAGAAAAAAAAGAGATATAAAAATAAAAAAGTAGTTAGATAACAGCATGGATAAATTTTTTAAAAAATTCAAAATTCTCTTTCTTTACTAGGTCTATTAAGATCGGGGGCCACTTGTTATTTAAGTCTTTGCAAAGCTGATTCCTTTCTTCTGAAACAGATAGACATTCAAGAAGAATGTGAGTGTAATTTTATAATCGGCAAATAAAATTAAACGGGCGCACTAATTAGTTTCAAATAATTCCAAAATTTTAATCATACTAGATTATTAAAATTATAATAAGTAATACACATTTTATGAGACGGGTCTAAATTATTTCGGTTTGAGTTTTATAAAAATTAATTGTTTTTGTTATTTTAAAAAAATTATAAAGACATTTAAATTTATGTAAGCAAAAAAAACTTATCTTTGCTTTTAAACTATGAATTCAAAATTGAGAATTTGTAATTATGGAACAGTTTAAATCAATTGAAATATCTCTTTTAAAAATTAATTTAAAAAATGATTGATTTTTTTATTAATAAAGAAAATGCTTTTAATATTTAAAATATTTTTGCAAATGTATTTGTTTTAAAAAGAAGAAGAAGAATATTGTATGAAGAAGAAAAACTTTCAAATATATTAGTTTAACAAGTATATGCATTCATATATGTATTGTGACATGCTAACTATCTAATTACGCATTACAATGCCATAAAAATAATTAAAATACACTGCCCGATATCAAAAATATAATAACAAGAAAGATTTGCCAAAGAATAATGAATTTTACAATTAAAGTAAATAGAAAGAGACTATAACGAGCAATAAATTATTTGTATTTCGAAATGATAAACATAATACAGAGCGAGAACAGGTTCTTGTCAATACGGTGTAGGGTTACAGTGAACGTCGATGCATGAAGCAAAACGATTTGGAACAGAGTCAATGAGAGTACTGATGGCGTCCAAAGGAATCTATTTCCATTCTCTGCCAACCATTTGCCAAAATGCGTTTCTTGAAGGAGGCAGGGGCAGGTTCTGCAAATGTCAATAATAATAACCCAAACGCGTTTGATTGGTGAGATATCTGGTAAGCACCGTGTTCTGGGTTTCAGGTGTACACCTTGCAGGGGATGTTGGCTGATGCAAACAATGTACGTTCAGTCGTTATCCTGCTGATAAGGATATTGTACTAACCCTGAATGCAGAGGAGTGTTATGGGACACACACATCATCTCCTAAACGGAAAAGTAGGCTTTCATTGTACTGTGAATACTATCACTAAAGTAACAAAAGAGTGACTCATCTGAAAAAAATGCTACTGTACCATTTAATCTTTCATGTCGTGCTAATTTTGCACCATTTCAGACGTTGGCGTCAATGACATAAGGTCATTGGCAGTCTTCTTAATGGACACCATGAGCGCAGGTCACTAACAGAATATCGATGGAAAATGGTTCCGCTCGATATCAGAGCATTAACGGTCTCTTGCACATGCTACAGAATTTCGGTAGATGTGATTTACTGAGCTTCCATCGGGTCCTTCGGAAGCATCGATTAATGCTTGCTGACGTCACTTTTCCTGCAACAGCACTATGCAAACGTTCCTTAGTTCTTTTTTCTAACCATCTTTGCCCCAGTCGGGGCACTGTGAATGCATCCAAGTGTCTGTTAGCTGCGATTTACCATAAGGACAAACCTGCTCATCTCAGTCGGATCACCATGCCCTTCGTAAATACGTCTGTCTATTGAAACTGCATCAGTTGATAATTTCGTGGCATTCTCTTTAGCTACAGGATTTCTTTATGACAATAAACATCTCTCAACGATAATTTTCCAAACAGCAACAACAATGCGAATATTGTCTACTCTGTAGGTTCCTCACTATATACCTTATGTTACTTGTGTAACAACTGGTAATAACAATTTGTTGCAATGTGCTCAAAATTAGTGATATCACTGTAGATGCCAGACCAAGTCCGATAGTTTCCTGGTTAGTCCCTGGACAAATGGTAATTAATATTCCATAGCACTACAGATGAAAATTCAACATTATATAAATGGCGACTGGCTGAAATGTCTTCAAATTTAGATATCTGAGGGATCTGATATCTTGAGATATCTGAGGTATACAGGTCATGTCTGGGAGTGCTCTGCTTGGTACAAGCTTCTAAAATATGAAAACCTACCTACTTTTAGGGTCATAATGCCCCTGGATATCATAGTATATAAAGTTGCCACCATTTTCACCCCTTATATTTCTGAAGAAGTTACATATTCTTAGTGAAGGCTATTATATAAAAAAAATATTTGATTTGAATTAGATGGTTTAGTTAATTTTGCGATCATGAAATACTAACGAATATTTTGAAATATCCATTTCAAAAAATTTGTAAGTACTTCCTGTTTTACTTAATTTAGAAAATAACTATTCATTTCCATTCAGCTATAAAAATAGAAAACCATATTTTTTATTTATTTATAATTTTTATTAAAAATACGGATTGTATTATATCTTCTGTACATTTGTTTCAACAAGTATTTTAAATTAGATGCATATTTTTATAAATGACTTCTAAGCACATAATGATATCTGTATTTACTAAGAATGATAATCAGTGACTTTTGCTTTTCTCCAAAAATTCAATAATTTTATAAATTCATTATTGCGCAAAGCATTATCTTTATGACTTGAAAAATGACTTGATGACTTGAAAAATGTAAATTGTTCATATAGAAAATTTCAAAAGTGATAAAAATGTTTAAGTCATTCCTAAGCAATTTTGGAAACTAGGATTTTTATACAATTATGTACACATTTAAATGTGAAGCACTTTAAAAATGACTTTTTATAAAATTATATATTTTTACAACAATTTTATATAATTATACATATATTTTATGTATATATTTTTCATTTAGTAATAAAAACCACATGAATCTCAACTATACCAAATTTCTTTACAAATTATTAAAAAATTATTTTGGTAAGAATCTTGTTAAATCATTATGTTTTTATTTAAAATAATTAAAATTTATTAATCCTCTTAAAAATGTGAAAACACACTTAAATTTTAGTGTAACTACAAATCAAATTAATATGGAGCTGAAGTGAATTGTTAGTGGTTTTATTACTATAAATTGTTTTGCTATTGATGTTTTAACTTGGAGTTTAAGTCTCCCTCAACATTTAGAATTATTATATTATTTTAACTTAAATATTTATTTATTTTAATAATAATATATAAATAAATTCACAATCAGTTTCCCATTTTAAAAAATATAGTTTTCTAGATGCATTTTCTTTGTATGTCTTTTACTTTCCACATTTTGTAATATACTTATAATATAAAGTCATAAATCTTAATGAAATTTTCTCTTGAATTTAAAAAATAAAAATATGACTTTAACATATAATTGGTATGAACACCAAAGTAAATATACTTTTCATTGGATGAAGATGTATTATATGAATTTTCAGTGCATTTTATTTATTCACTAATTATATTTAGTCATCAAAAATAAATATTCCAAAATTTTAACATGCATCATTACAGAAGACCCAAATTTAATCTGCTAAAAGCTTTGTGCTTCTTAACATTATATTGATGAATACATTTCCGGTCATCAAAGATTCCTCCCACGCATTTTTAAATCTTTTGGGATGCAAGCCAACGTTTTTCAAATATTAGTTTGGAAACTTTGAAAAGTTCTAAGTTATATATTGAAATACATGCAGCTTTTTTTCATAACCACATTTAAATATTAAGTATCCAATTTAACGAACTAAATTAATTCATAAAAATAACAATGATAAAAAGAGATTTACTAGATAAAATATTATATATAAATATAAAGTAAAATTCTGAAAAACGACATTTTTCTTATAATTCTTACCCTGATTAACTTTTAAAAAAGTTTCTTAATTTAAAGGAAATGCTGCATTTTTTTTTAACTAATACAAATTATATTAAAAAAAATACATTTGTTTTGTACTTAAATTCTGATGATCAAATTGTAATAAGTAGCAACAGTATCACTTTCCTTATAATTAGTCATTGTCAATTAAAATCATTTTTGTAAGAAAAATCACACGAAAAATTGAATGTTAAAAATCATAAAATGCATATTATAAAAACTGCATTAGATTTAAAATTTTTGTTGTGGTATGGACCCAGTCTATAAAAAATATCATGACATGTAAAAATAATTCTATCAAAGTACGACATTAAAATAATTTTTTCCAATGATCGGGATATGCCGGGATGTATGGTCCCATTATGCCTAAGGTATCGGCCCGAAACAGCGACCTCTTTGCCGCCGAGGCGTTATCCCGGGTGCACCACAGGGGGTGAACCACCATCGCACCCTAGATGCCGAGATACATATGAAGAATGGTAGACAAACAGGATTACTAGACGAGGATAGCAGATTTTATTAACAGGGATAGCAGATTTTATTAACAAACATTTTATTGACAAGGATAGCAGATTTTATTAACAAACGGTTAATCCTGATGACACATAACAACCACGTCTTACTCGGGAGTCGAACCCGAACCCACCCGTTTGGGTTCTGTAACCACCATACTGGCTAAGCGACACGACATTAAAATATCTAAATATGAATATACTGATACCTCTAATATATTTTAATAAAATATTTAATAATTATATATATTTATGACATTTAATTTAATAAATCACATACAAAATACAGTACTTTATAAGTACAGACACAAATATTACATATACTGTATCTGAATTATAATTTTTATTCAAATTAGTGTATAACACTTTTACTGGCCATAATATGTTCAGAACTGTATACGAAGTGATGAATAAAGTCGTTGAAGGGGATACAGTAAATGTTCTACTGTTACTTGATTTTATTATTGTTATAACATCAATGTTTTTTTTTCCAGATTTTCTGAGGGGTAGTTGACTAGAATGATTGACAACAGCATCAAACCGTGGTCATGAGTCCGAACGCCTTCAAGCAATGGAGCACAGCCTCAGGGCTCGAGAATAACTGGCATTTATTTAAACCACTACAGGCTAAAATGTTGACAGGATCAGCTTGAGTCACATTGCATTTTGGACGCAGGGGATACACTTTGTTACCCGTCACATAATTTTGTGCACGTGTATGTTTCTCTCTTCTTTATATATATATATATATATATATATATATATTTATATATATATAGATATTTATATTTATGTATGTATATATATATATATTATATATATATATATGTATTTATATATATATATTATATATATATATATATGTATGTATATATATATATATTATATATATATATATATATATATAACCCACATTCAGTATTGCAGCAACAGTGGATTATTTTAGGAATACTGGGTTATCACCAATAATTATTCCATATTACTTAATACACTTTTGTAAAACACTTGTTGATATAAGATAAGTAAATGGTACAATTGATAATAATATTTACTCTATATAAATAAATATTTGATTATAAAACAAAATAACATCTGGAAATGTAATTAGTTTATCATTTGTATGAACTTGTCTGCATGAATTGGGAATAAACACGAATAATCATGTTTTAAAATCAATGTATTTTCTGTTTTAATATTTAATAAAGTAAGATGCACCCAAAGTGAGATGCATTTTCCCCCAAACAAATTTTAAATTAAGTGTACTCTATTTGTGACACATGAATTTTAAATATTTTATTCAAATTACATGTGGCATTGATTGCATTATAAACACAATCATAGAAAATAAAATAAAGGGAAATGTTTTTTAAAAAAAATATAACAACGAAATGAATATGCTGATTTTTTAATACAATCTATAATTCTTATATCATTTCATTTTCATGAATCAAATATTTCCAACAAAAATTATAATTTATTGTTACTACAAAAACTTTATAATAATAATATCAATTTACAAAATAATGACTAATTTTAATTTTGAATAATTTAAACAAAATAATTTTAAATTTTATATAATACCAGGATTTCAGACTATATTAAGAAGAAGCAAAAATAAGATTGTAAATAATCTCATGAGATTTAACGGAATTCATGTAGCTTTTAATACAGAAAATTTATTAATGCAACTAAATAAATAAACTATATTTCGGAGTAAAATAAAATCCTAATTTTTTCCTTTACTCTAATATTTTATCATATGTTGCAGTCAAATAATTTATTTTTGTTATTTTTTATCTTTTCTTTCCTTATCTTCATAAATGAGCTTTGCATTTTCACGTAATTTTTGTTTTCTCTTTTTGGGGGAATAATTATACTTTTTTATGTAGTATTATAAATCATTTAAACTACGCTTGGCAGTATACAAATTTTCTATAAAGTTTTTAAACTTATATGAAAGTCAATATTTAATAGATAATACTAATAAAATATGTAATACACATTACATGTCTAAATAGTCTTTAATATGCTTAAAGAGATGCAGTTATTGCAATATGTTTTTAAGGAAAGTTTGAAGAATATTGCAATTCCAATTAATTTAGGCATTCTGTGGAATAAATATATCACATAAGTGGTCAAAATAGTCTACTGGGATAAGTAATTGATTTAATCCCCAAAACAGATTGATTGAACATTGATAAAATATATATTCAATTACAAATGTACAATTTTTGTAACATTTTCTTATTAAACAGGGACACAGAAATGTATGATTCTGTTAATACAAACGCCTACTTCAGTCTACAACTTAATGGTAAATAAAAAAGAGGAATATTCTGGATTGAAATGTTACAGCTACCGAATTTCTTTCCAAATTGAATACAACATTATAAATATGTATGTAAAATAATTTAATTTGTAGTTAAAATATATTTTTTGATATTCTAGCAGAGTTGTAGTTTTTTTTTTTATTATTTTATTAATTTCGTACCAAATAAAATTTAAAACTCACAAAACTAAATTACGATTTAGATTTCTTAAGCATATTTTCTACTTTTCTTTTGAAAATTAAACATGATTGGAACTGATTTATTAAACATTACCTTTTAACATTATGGAACATTGGAAGATTAAATTTGTACGTTTTTCTGACCTCTCTGTTACAAAGTAAAGATGAAAATTTTATATTAAATTGGTCCACCATTATGAAATTTGAAAAATAAATAAAAATAAGAAATGTTCATTATTTATCAATTAAATATGAAATATGTTTTATGTCATAAATTTCCAATATTCTCATCAAACAATATTTATTAGAGTTTCCTGACCTCTTTGACTTGAAATAAAAAACTTAACACATATAACACTTAAACTCCACATCTTCATATTTTCAAAGAATACAAAATATTACAAATCATTTAAGACTTAAAGCATTTAAATTCTATTTATATTAGAAGTCCACATGAAAACCAATTACAGCAAAATTCCGCATAGTGCCTTACTTTTAATGAGAATACATTACTGTAACGGTCCAATATTCTTTTCACAACCAAACTACATAAATGTTACATTGTTAAATGAAGTTCTTCATATAAAACTAATGTCAAAGCTTTATCTTTTTGAACAATAGGAAATTTTTTAAAATATAATTTTTCTTTTATTGATCAAATATACTTTTAAAATAAAATCACATGTAATTTGATCACGTTTACTTTTGAATTACTTTGAAACTTCCAAATGTATATAAAAAATCATGAATTATAAATAATTATCGAAACAAAAATCACAAGTTTGACATGATAAATATTTCCCAGAGTAAAATAATCATAAGTATTGATCAATAATTAAAATTATTACCTTAATTCGAATCTTTAAAATTTTTACTAATACATTTATTTCCAAAAACTACATTGTTTCTATCAATTTTATTTGGCTTAAATGAACCAGAGAGTTGGCTCCAAAACATGATTTCGATAGAGTTATACAACTATGTTACATACAACTTGTATACAGAATATATTTTATAAAGATGAATCATAGAGATATATTTGAAATTTGAAATTAACAAAATAATATTTAAACGTTATTTCAAATAATATGTGCTTATAACTAATACATTATATTATTTTTGGCTTCTATATTTAAGAGAATTATATAACGATTAAGTGATTTTTAGAAAAAAAAACATTGAAATAAACAAATATTTACAACAACAGATTTTAAATAATACTTCAAAGTTAATCGTTCCATCTTTTTATAAGTCTTTATTATTTCGCAAGCAATGATCTATTGTGACTCTTCAAATCTCCTATAAGAAACTGTGGGGACTCATCTCATTTTTTCACTACATAAATTCATCAACATTAAATTTCACTAATTGTATACAGATAAGTCAATTATTAATTAACTAATAGTTTTACATTAAGGATACTGTGAAATAAATAAAATTTAAAAACAGTGTCTTTTCAACAAGCAAAATAGAAACTAAACTCAGGGAAATTAAATATTACAGTTAATAATTAAAGATTTATAAGATATAGTGATGACTCATCACATATTTTCTAAGTTACATTTCACTCATCACAAAGCACTTGAACTCACGAAATAAAATTTTAAATCGAGAAATGAAACTCAAAAATTAGTCTATCAAATGTCTTTGTCTTCTATAATATTAAATTCATAAAATGCTCACAATTAATCACCACAATTTGTCGAGGTGATTTTCACATTTTCTCAGTTAGATCTTAAAAAGAACACAGAACACTTACTTTCATAATCTCATTCAAAGATGACGTGCTGCTTCAGTCCTTCAAATTTTTCACCTATGCAGTTTGTGTTGTCTGTAATAAACATTATTTACTGTAATGCATGCTTTTTGATAAAAGTTAAACATCAGCTAACATCCACCGTAGGCCGATATGTTTGTACAAGTGTATTGTCGTACCATGACAGTTCTGAACACTGCTTTCATAGTGAAATGGAATTGAAGAGTGGTTCTAACAAATAATTTATATTGGTTTGCTAAGAAATGGACACATTGTAGGCAACTGTACACTCGATGTCTACTAATTTTGCTCTCCTACTAGATGAAATGACTGAATCTTAAATTTTTTTCCTTGTACATGGAGACGTTTTTCAAGATTTCTTTTGGGAATCACTTTAAAATCTGAAGAGTTCAAATATCTCAATTTTTTTTCTCAGAGGATAATCAAATATTGATTCTTCAAATATGGAAGTATCTATTTCTGAACAAAAATACCGCCGGTTTACTGCAGTAATTTACTTGTTTTGTGACAGTTGTAATGTAATGAGATGAAGAATTGAATATTTTCTTATAAAATAGTACACTGTAACCTTTCTTCTTTGCTTAATTTAATATGCCATAACACGTGCACCTATCAACAAAGCTTCAATCGTTGAAAATTATCTGGGTTGTAAAGGAAGGACTAAAATTCATAATAATTTTATAAATATCAATGCACACACACAATGATGTATATCTTTGCAACTAAATATTAAAATATTTCAACATTTCTAAAGGTTTCAGGTGATTGTCTAAACTCACACATTAACTCACTCGATAAATGTTTGTATCATATGCGAGCGTACGTGAAAAAAATAATAAATAAAGAAATTAAGGAACTAATAGTAAATATGATAGGCCATTGAAAATACAGTGATAGTGCAACTAAAATGCATCTATAAGATAATAAATTTGTATAAAATAAAAAGTAACATTAAGAAATAATGTTTTAGTTTTAAATTGATATAAAATCTCTTGAGATGCCTTTGTTTAATCACATTCATTTACTCGAATTATTAGTAAAAAAGGAAAACAAACAATCATTTATTATTCGAATAAATGTCAAAAGATATTACTCATGCTTAATTATAGAAATACAGGCAGAACATAAAGTATAAACCGAATAATTATAAATTGCATCATTTTTCAAAAAATATTTATGCGTAAAATCTGTATAGAATCATTACCGATGACAGTTTAGCACTCAGATAATTAAAAATAAACATATCTAAGGAATAATTTCTAAAATATTTGTGTGTAAGATTCGTTAATATATTTTGAATATTTATTTAAAAAAGATAATTTCATAAATATTAAAATTGTTTCAAATATTTTTGGAAGTTCATGAGTGCGCAAACATGTTTATCTCCTTTCGAATGACCTTTACGAGTAAGAGAAATAAAAGTATATTTAAAAAGCTTGCGGCAAAATTCGAAAGCTGCATTTTCAATAACAAAATTTAACTCAGATTGGAAGAACTTTATAAAATTATTTTCACAGTCATAAGATTCTTCAAGATTAAAGTGTTTTATTAATAATTTAAGCCTGTTTTAAGAAACCTGTTTTCATCATTAAAATTATCAGTTTTCTTTAATATTATATTCACGTTTTCTTTTTCCTTTTATCCTAATTAGGCAAAATATTATTTCAATTACATTCACATGATTTTTTTTAATATTGAAATGGATTTTCTCTGATTCACATAAAATATTTTCTTTGGATTGATTTTTTTAAACTCTGGTAAGTACATATTATATTTAATTACAATGAAAGTATTTCCCTTATGTATTTTCAGAAATAACTGCAATTATTTTCATAGCACATTTAATTTAAGAAAATGCTAAGACCTGATTAGTATATGAAATAGCACAAAAGTAACATGAAATTTCATAAAAAAATGAGTTATTACAATAATTAGTGTTACTTAAAAAATAATTTATTAAGCTACTGCAGATTACCTAAACTGACATGACATTAAAACTTTTGTGAAATATTTATGGTTTTGTAAAAAATTAGCTTGTACATAAAAATTTTAGGATCACTGAATTTAATTAAAAATATGATCACCTCAAAAACTATGTGGAGTAGTAGGGTATACAAAAATATGTATTTATAATCATAACCTACTCCAGTAAATGCATAAGAAACAAGATCCATTGTTAAAATTTTTGTAAAATCTCTTACAGTGCAAAGATACATATTGATATTTATCTAAATCGCATCTCAAAAATATCCATAAAATCAAGCTTCAACTAATCTTTTCATACCCTAAATTATTATCAAGAAACCAAAGTGATTATAGTCAATGTAAAGATATGGACCCATAGTATTGATGTTTGATGATAAAGACTGTGTAGAAAAAAATGATTCAAATTATCATAAAAATGTAATCATTACTCCGCTTGTTTTTGAAAGAAGATTATTTCAAGTGCCCATGCCTATGTAAAACACCATTTTAAATATAGACTACATCCCTCTATGATAATTCATCACCTATATCTGTTAAATAATGATGCCAAGTGAATATTCATATTTTCTAAAAAATCATAATTCCTGCTATAGATTTTAAAAAAATTGGAAATTCCATAAAAAAATAATTCAGACATAATATGTTGTAAGTGTGTGAATATTCATATTTTCTAAAAAATCATAATTTCTGTTATAGATTTAAAAAAAATTGGCAATTCCATAAAAAAAATAATTCAGACATAATATGTTGTAAGTGAATATACTGAGCCTCTTATTTTATATCTTAAATTAAAAGCACATAAAAATTGACAAATATAGGTTATAATTCCTTTCCTGATCGATGATATCTATGCTCATTAGACTATAATTCTAGATAATTCTTTTGTATTATTTTTTCTTTCATAGTGAAAAGTAATTTTTTCATCGTATTTATATTTTCTGCTAAAAAATCTTTTTTTTTTTTTTTTTTTTTTTTTTTTTTCTCCACTTCAAAGCAATATTGCTTATATTCCCTACTTATTATTTTTTACGTATTATTTAAACTTTGTTTTACCTTTCACTATATATTTATAAATGTAATGCCTTCATGTTCATTCTAAAAGTCATTAATATTTTAATAAACTTTTACAAGTTAAGTCAGTGTTGCAAAATTGCTAATTATACCTGTAAACAGCACACAGATATATATTTAAAAATCTTGTAAAGTGTTGTGAGAAAGTATATTTTTCCAATCAGTGATTTTTTGCGTTATAAGCATAAAACTATTGTCAGTAGTACTTGATAGGTTTTGTTTAATAATTTACTAATGACCATTGTTACCATTGTTACGTCTATTACTCGTACTTACTAATGACCATTGCCTTATTTTTGTATCATTGTTCATTATTTTCTTAGGACAAAAAATTTTATATAATATATTAAAATTTATATTAATATATTTTTCATATCATATCAACGAATTCATTATTTTTATTTTATTTTATTATTTCAAACATGGATTTCAAAAATATATAGTTTAATATAATATAGTTTTATAATTAAACAAATGTTACTATAAATGATTGATGTGTACTCAAATAAACATTATTCAAATTTATACTATAACAAAAATGTGTAAATAACGCTCACATTTGGAATAAACACTTAAAATAAAAATTTAACAAAATTGAAATTTATGAATGATATCAACATTATTTTGTAAGAATATCAAATGGAATTTTTTGAAAAACTTTATTGAAATATGTTAATATAATTTTTAATGACTTTAAAAAAATAAAACATTTAGAAGTAGGAGCAAATTATTTATAAATTGATGTTTTTAATCAATTTTAATTGATTTAAAATTGCATTAAAAATAAGTATATTTAAATTTTTTACAAACTATTTTAACCTTTTAATTAAAATAAAAAATTGCATTATTATGAGTATTAACCTTGCACAGGAAAAGCAAAAACAAAACACATTTCATACATTACTTTTAAAAATATTCCGCATTTATTTTAACTATTTTATTCAAAACATTTATTAAACTATCATTACTTAGAAATTTGCTTCTTTCTGTTAGAGCTGTCATTAACTATTTTAAAAATTAAAATATTTTACTCTTTACATTTCATTAAAAATGGTAAAGTGGGTGGGCATAAATAATTACAAAATGCATATAGTTTTAAAACATGGAAGTTTTTCTTCCTTGCACTTACTACAAGATATTTTATTGGAAGATATCGTCTTTATTAGATAAGAAAAAGTATGTAGTCTAACCAATTTTGGAAAATGTTTTACTATTTTTTATTATTATGATATTAATTAGGTGATAGTTAATACCATAAAATATCAAAATTATTCAATTATTAACTTAGTCATATTTTCTAATTAAATAACCATGTTTAAAAGAAATTATACATTTTTGAAAACCTTTTCGAATTACTGTTTGCATTAATTGTTATAAATAAAAAAATTTGCTTCCTTATTTGTTAAAAAACAGCAAATCCATGTTTTTGTCACTGCGTTTAATCTCAAGAGATAGACTTCATCTTTCTCACCAAGCACATGATATTTTATATTTATAGATTATCTAACTAGTACTCAGAATCAAATGCTCAGAGAGGCTTATCCATCCTCCCTAAAGCAATAACATTCAATGTTATAATGAAATCCAATACTGAATGAGCAAACGGACGACTATACGTTAAGTTGACAATGGACTTATCTTCTCTCAATATCCACTGTCCCGTGGACAATCGAGTTGACACATCAATACATACACTTGATGAATGCACTGAAATCTGAGGAATGCAATAATAAAATAATATTCCTATGTGTTAAATTTGTACAATTTATATGCAAAAATAATTTATGCGTAATATATGTGTTTAGAATGCATAAATATATTTGTGCGTGTATATAAAAATGGTTATTGCTGCTAATATTTAGTGGATATTAGAAAACGATAGTGGTTAAGAAAGATGCAACTGTTATAATATTTAATTTGATTTTAGTTTCTTCCCATTTGTGTATATTTTTGTTTTATATAAATTATTTCAGTTTAAATATTAAAATAGAATAAAATTTTAATTTATATTCGATTATATCTTTATAGATGGGTCAAGGATTTTATTATAGATTTTTTATTGAGATGAGCTTAAAAAATGCATTATATTGTATGAAAAATCATTAAATGAAAAGAAGGATTTTATAATAATAAACTAATTCTGCAATTTAAACAATGTTGATAAATATGCTTTAATATATAATTTTTTATATTTTTTTATAATTTGAAGAAAGTATAATACTAATTTATGAATATTTTAAAATTTAATAGAGTCTGAAACTCATTATTGATAATAACTATATGAATTATGTGACATGTATTGCACATTATATAAGAGAAATTATTTTTTCTAATGTTTATGAAATATCATGAACAGAACTAATACATTTTAAATTATTAAAGTATTTCATTCTAAAAACAATTTCAAGTTTACAATAATTGAATCAACACTTAAAAACATTGAAAATTCTTTAAAATAAAAACTTTTAAGATGGTTAATTTATATTAAAACTACGTTAATTAAAACAGAAAACAGTAGAAAATTATAGTGATAAAATCATTTTTTTCATACTGAAAACTGCAATGCATTTTTAACCTCTAATTATATACAAATTTTTATTAATTTTCCGTCTAACTAGTGCTAATATTTATTAAGATAAGTGAGAATTTGCAAAAGAAATCAAAACTTTTTTCTTGGAAAAAAACCCATGATAAGCAATTTAAGTAATTTTGCTTTAAAAGGATGCTTTTAAAGTAACACTTAGTTTAAAAAATATAATGACATTATATATACATTAGGTTTTGCAACCTATGTTTTTCTTGCCCTTTATCTGTGTTTTTCATTCAAATAATTATCTTGTTGACAATATTTTTTAACAAATAATTTAACATAAGTAAAGATATCTCTTTTGGATTTTAAAGAAATATTTAAATGTGAAATTATAAAAATTGAAGAACTCTATGACGCAAAACGTTTTGAAAAAATGATTTCCAGTTTCAGATATATAAAAAAATATAAATTGCTTAAAAATCATGTAGGTTATTCACCTAATATTTTCAAAGAGTAATATATACCAACAGATAATAAATGAATATTTAATTGATGTTATTATAACATTTTGCAGAATGGAAACATAATTCATACGTAAAATAATATTGGTATATAATTGAATATATTTAAATTATATACCAATTTGATAATTGAGTATATTTATACAACTTAATCAAATTTCTTATTATAAATTTCTTCTTATTATTATATATATATATATTTCTTATTATAAATCTTCTTATTTGAATTAAATTACAATATTTACATCTAAATGAAACGCTCATACTTTGCGACTTTGCAAAAATAAAATTTTGATAATCTATCAAACTCATATTACAATATATTTCAATAAAAATGTATTTTAGCTGCATGAAAAAATTAAAAAAAGCAATCGCTTATTTTCCATAAAATTTATGTTTAGGAATAGAATATTTATTCAGATTCTTGGCTATTAATTAACTTCCATTACATGTTTAAATCACATACTTTTATACTATAATATTGTAACGTTTGAAATATTGTTTGAACTTTAAGTAATTCTTAAGCTTTCCTTCTACTTATACTTTCTAAATTATATATATCATCAAAATTCTTTCTACTTTATAAATTAAAATAAATTATTTGAAAAATTTGTTAACTTTATATTTATATTATAAATACTCATCTAGAGGAAATTTATGAGCACTCTAAAAATGTGTTTAAACTATGATCAATATGACAAAATAAAATATTGTATCAATACTTGAACATACATCAGAAGAAAAGCATTGCACATATTACTTGAAAATGTAGAACTAAGGTATTTAAAAGCTAATCTAAAATAACATTCATGAGATTTTAATGTATTTGGTATGTTAATGTTTTTTGATGCTATCTTTAAATCAAAATATAAGAATGATAATACTGTGGCGGGTAGCCATATTATTAATACATGGTCCCTATTACAGATTATGAAATATTTCGATGTTCATGTCAGTTTTTTTTCCTGCTGTTTATTAATTATATGTTAAGCACTCATAAAGAGCATTTATTCTCTTTAACATCGTATAATCTACTTATAAATGACAACACATTACAGCGAATAATAGAGTCCAAAAGCGAGTTTTTAAATTCCAGCCATTAATATAATTTCAAAAAGCAAAGTTTTAAATGCATGTATTACATTAATTTTAATATTTTTAAGTCTTGACATGAAGGGAAAATTTGTAAAATGATGCTGTCAGTTATTTTATTTTACTTTATTTTAAAAAAATAGCAAAAACTTTACAAGAACTTTACAAGAAAATGAAAACTTTTAAAATATTTTCAAGAAAATTCAATCTAAGCTATATTTTTTCAAGTAACGATTTTAAATATTTACCTTTTAATAAAGCACCATTTAACATACTCTAGGTAAAATATATAAATTGCAATTCTAATACATCTCTTAAACTGAAAATGTTTTATAAGATGAATAATAATATCTTGCTAAACAACATCACTTTTAACACAACATCACACAAGTTTTAAGAATAATCTGACTCACTCTTGGTTTCTGATCTATAGTACAATTGTTAAAAGGCAGATCATATATGATCTATAATTAATAAATGTTTCCATAAATTTAGTATAGATATCATTACTGATGATCTTATGAAGATAATGATCCAGAAAGCAGCAAGAGATGATTCTTAATAAGCATTTTGTGTTAGAAAATGTCTATTTTTTGTATGAAACAGACGGAATCACTCGTTACCACATATTATCAAGCAATAACAATAAGTGGATTTACCTGAGTACAAAAATCACATTTAACTTATCGATTCCAGTTAACGATAATTTTCTTTTGATTTCTTTTGTCTTAATAAACCAAGAAAGCTATTGATGAAGTAAAAATGTCTTAGTTTACCAATAAGAGTAATACATCAGTTCATATTATACATATATTCACATTTGTGAATTATTTCACTTCAGTTACATAATGGGAAATTTAATGGCAATGACAGTTTAATATAAGGTTACCATCTTTCTAAATATTTTTATTCATATTTCTCATAAATGGCAGTGCATAAAAAAACTCCATATCATATTTCTATTTTCAATTTTGATAAATTTTGAATAAAATTAAAAATTAATTATTGAGTGATTATTATTATTACTAAATGAATATATTTAAATGAAACTGATTATTCATTAAAATATTTTCATGTTTATATTTTAAGAATGTATTACGTATCATAGGGGAGATAAAAACTTCTCCCATTTGCATACATTTTTACAAATAATCTATAAATAAAACCATTTTTCTTAATTGAATATAGTATCTTATTATAATTTTAATATAAAATACATAACTTTTTTTTTGGAAACGTAATAGGAGGTAAGATTTACGGAAGAGCTAAAATGTATCAGAATTTATAAAACGTGTGTTTACTCTGAGCTATTACAGGATTTTTACAATAGTATTAAATATACTTTTGTAAAAAAATAATGATAAATGTTTTCTTTTAAATCCACGTTAAACAGTTTTAAAAATTATATTAAAAGGAAATAAAAATTGTATGCAATTACTCTCCTTTTAATGTTCATAGGAAAATTAACATCTTTTATTTTATTTTAAGAAAGATGAAATAAAAATTATTTTAAAATATTTTTTTTCAATTTAAGCAATTTTTAATTTTGTTTTTATTATTTAGATTTCTTCTGATTATATTAAAATCAAACTAAACAAAGAAATTGCAAGGTAATTATTTTAAGTCAATATGAAAAATAGGTTTAGAAATGCAGTAAATACAGCAAGTAATAAAGTAAGCAAAAAGCACATGCAAAACTATCGTTTACAAACATTAACAAGATTCTACTATTATTCATATCTTAATTTGTCCTTTAATTAATTTTAAGTTTGTTAACTTTTTACATCATACTTTGTTACTAAATTATAACATTTTTATACAAATATAAAAAATAAACTTGATAATTCACATTCTTGCTGAATAATAAACAAAATGCATGCCAAAAACATATTTACCCACTCCATCTGTTATTCCCAAAACTTTAATTTCATGAAATAAAGTAATGTGAAGAATACATACTATAAAAGTTAAAGAAATAAGCACAGCAGTAAAAGGAGAAATTTGAATAAATATTTCAGTTACAATCTTCGTTCACCATATACGTATGTTGCTATCGTTTCCAGAAGAGATAATCCTTGATAATAAAAATATTAGCGAAAATTCCTAATCACCAGTTAACTGTTGGTTAATAGTGACACTTTTGATTTCAGGATAATTTATGAATTTTAGAAAAGCAAATCTTTCTCAAAGAAAATCCCTGATTTTGAATATTCAGTATCGTTATGAATGGAAAGATAAATTCTTATATGTCACATTAAAAAATAAATTCATGATTGAGTAGAAATTAGAAAAAAACATCCAAATTGTTTCGATTTTAATGTATATTTCATGAATTACATAAATAGATTTTTTCCTTAAAGAAAACAAAATCATAAATAATAGATGTAAAAATGCTAAAATAGATCTTTGTGGTACAACGTTAAGACTACTATGCACATTGCCAATTTATTTTGCTAATATGCTTTTATAACTAAATGCTTACAAAGTAACATCCTATTTCATTTGGAAACCATACTTAAAATGTTGATATCTTATTTTATCATTTTTCATTGCAATGTAAAAACATAACACAAGGTAATTGAAAAGAAATACAGAAATATTCTTTAGTACGAAGCAATTTATAATATAACTATAAAAAATTTAAAACTACCTATAATATGAGAGTTACTCATTTCAAGAATTGTCAAGAAGAAACTTTTGAGGATAGAAAAATTATGAATCACTAAAAGAGCATATAATTAAATTTAAGAGAAGAAAAAATATTTTCAGCTTTACGCAAACTAATATTACATCGATAACTATTAGATTGTTTATTTATAAAATACTTATTTTTTTAAACAATCAAGCACAAAAATTTATTTTGACACTGTGTCAGATGAAGATATCCTAATAGTGATAACATAAATGAGTGACAGAGAAAAATACAAGTATCTAAAAAACATTGGTTGTACTTAACGCAATCGAAAAATATTTACACAGAAGTTTGACACTCATAACAATCATCAGTGTATCTGCTATTATTGTTGGAATTACATTTCCAAATCAATGGTTAAGAAAGTAGGTTAATATTTACACAGAAGTTTGACACTCATGACAATCATCAGTGTATCTTCTATTATTGTTGGAATTACATTTCCAAATCAATGGTTAAGAAAGTAGGTTAATATTTACACAGAAGTTTGACACTCATGACAATCATCAGTGTATCTGCTATTATTGTTGGAATTACATTTCCAAATCAATGGTTAAGAAAGCATCAACGCATATGTTAAGAAGAAGAAGAACTATTTTTAGCTGTTTATTTGGAGACTTGACCATTAAACCTCAATCGTGAAGTTATTACTAATTATGGAATTATCGGTTAAACACCATTCATAAAAATCTTAAAGATGGCGATAGCAAAACAGAACTGAGGATAGGATTCCAAGACTAATAGATCATGATCAATACTGAATGTTTAATGCATAATAAAACTTTTAAGCTTGCTGAAACGAATAATAAAACTAAACGTCAGTCATGGGACGTAAAATCTCCCAGTTCATGTTAGTAATCACATTTCTTTTCTCACCAGAAATTTACAAGGAAAAATTGCATTCTGAAAGAAATTTTAGTCAGGTTTTTAAAAATAATGGATGTTTCAGAATTATGCTTGTAAGTAAGCTCATTAATGCCGAGATGAAAAAATCAAAGTGGGATAAAATCCGTAAAATGTATCTTTGTTTAATTAATTTGTATCCAATCCCATAAAATCCCATTTAGATAGTTAAGCATGCTTTTCGAGAAGAATGTAATGAGAGTGTATTAATCCATCATACACTTCCTTGTAAATATCAAGCAAAGGAATGATTGTTGATAGTTTCGGAATAAAATATATTTATACTTAACTTCTCTTCTTGGTAATATTATAACCAGTAAATGATGGAATTATTTTGTTCACCACACATGCTTTCACGACATTTCTGTTAATAAAATTAGATATAGAAATGAATAGTTTTTATGTCATGAAGAAGAAATAGAATATTTTTCTAGGCTTCACCGATGTCTTGTAGACATTTGGAAACAAAATACCTTTAAAAATTATCAAACATATTTGGATATTTTTTGTCAACATAATGCGTTCTCAACTTTTGTCACCGGGCATACTTTTGGATATGAAGATCACATAAACTTACTTCATATATAAACTATAATTCAAGCACACACACACAAAAGGCTTGTACAATATCCTACAAATCATAATACCCCACCATGTTCTTTGAAAATTTATACAGATGGTAGTAAAGGTGAAGGGGGAGTCCCGGGCAGTGGGGTGTACGTAACCACAGTCTCCGGAGAACTATAATTTAAAATAAAAAACCCAGATAATTGCTCCGTGTTTAAATCAGAGCGAATAGCCATTAGAAGAGGTTTACAGTATGCAGTAGAGGTGGAGGATCAATTAAGGTTATCTGAATATTGACTGACAATCCTACTTCAATCCACCATCTTTTAAATTGGAGCACTGTTGGAGATCAAACTAGCCTGCACATACTAAATCTTCTTGAGAGACTGACACCCGAACACACAGTGCATTTCC
The DNA here is from genome assembly GCA_030067965.1 of Latrodectus elegans. Taxonomy (NCBI): domain Eukaryota; kingdom Metazoa; phylum Arthropoda; class Arachnida; order Araneae; family Theridiidae; genus Latrodectus; species Latrodectus elegans. The sequence goes on along the minus strand of CM057811.1, from coordinate 69,663,510 downwards.
AATGGATTCCTTCACACGTGGGAGTAGAGAAGAATAAAAGGGCGGATTTCTTGTCTAGATCGGCGTCAGAGAAGGGAGTAAACTCAGGAGGAGGGCTCACATCTAGAGAGATTTCTTCCCTGCCCAAAACTGAATTCAATAACCTTATGAAAATTCCTCTCAACCCTCCATGGTACTTCGCCAAAATACCGGGTGAGACCTTCCATCTTAGACCAAGATCTTATCAAACTGCCTTTTCCCGCTATCTGACTGTGCACACGAGAGGAATCGTTTTTCAGCTGGAGCAAAGGACATTTCCAGATTGTCATTGGTGTTCCGTCAATATCACCCCCCTGGACATTTCTTAACCTGCTTAAATTTTAAAAAAGACGATGTTCTTAGGGACCCATCACATTTTTTAGACATTTAAGATATTTTTGGTTTTATGGCGGTTGTCTAGCCTAGCTGGACAATTTGAGATGAGTAACAACAACAATATCCTACATACAAATATTTTCAGTTATTTCACCTTTATTGGTACTATATTTTCAATCATATTCTATTAAAGATGCAAACTATTTTCAGCATTCATTAATTAGAATATAAATTATCATCTGAATTGAAATATATTAAAACAGAAAACGATATATTTGTTTACATCTCGTAAACATGTATTCATTTAAAAATATATTATTTTTGACTGATAAAATGTATTTCTGCGTATTTGTTCGAATATAAGAATTCAAAATAAAATTAGAATTGAATTTATTTCTAGATCTCAAAAACTTTCATCTCTAGGAAATATTTTGGCTCGCCTAGTCACATTCTTTCTGATTTCTTACCATTAGATTGGAAATTTTATTTCTGAAGTGATTCGGAACAACAGCAAAAATTCAACCCAGGAAATGAATTGAGAAAAGGAAAGCTTAAACTCAGTTTTTCCTCTTCATTTCGTTTAAAAGTGAAGGATTAAAGGTGAGAGATTTTGTTTACTCTTTGCTAAGAAATTGTTTTTAGGTTTCCAAGAGTTGTATAAAATAATTTAAATACTAATAAAAAGTCCTTACACCATATAGTAATTAAGATTTTATCCTTACAATTAAATGTATGGTTCTGTAGGAGAATTATTAAAATCTATATCTATGATATATATATATATATATATATATATATATATATATATATATATATATATATATATATATATATATATATATATATATATATATATATATATATATATATATAATCCTTATTAATATAAAAAATAATAACTCTAAATGAAATTTTATGCCATATTTTAAGTAAATATTTTTTTTTCAAATAATAATTAAAATCATCAACATTAATAAAAATTGTATTCTTTATCAGAAAGTTTCAATGTTCTGTAATCATTTAATAAAAGTTAATGTTTTAATTTAGTTTTTTAACATTAGTTTGTGTAATATATCTAAATACGAATGAAAAATATTCGCTCAGTTCGTTAATGATTGCGCAATGTAGTAATATATTACAATGTACATACAAATAATTTAAATTAACATAATTTTGTTTATTATATGCAACAAAACAATTAAATTTAGGGTATATTACCTACGAAAAGAGTTTATATAGATATAAATTTGGATTATTCCCTATAAATTAGCCGAGCTGGCAGCCGAATGCTTAGCGGTCTTGCCATCGGTTCAACAGTTCTTGAGTTCCACTCCCACCTTGGGCATGGATGTTTGTATTGGTTCGGAATTCACTTTAAACCGTAGTTCCTGGTCTGATTAGCCCTCGTGTGCAAAATGTGATCGTTGAGCGACCAACAAACCTACCCTTTAAATAAACTTTGCATCCAAATTTATAACTTTTTCTTCGGAAAATTGAAGGAAAAATATGTAGATTTATACAAAATTGGTAATTCGTCTTTAGTTAAGTATTAAAAAATGTCTATAAAATTAAGATCCGTCATGGAATTTCATTTTCGTTAAAAAAAATTTTTATTATTCAGTAAAATATTCATTTGTATAATATATTCACAAAATTTCATCTGCATTTAATGACGATAAATAAGTGGTGAAATAATTTCTATAGTGTTGACAACGAACCTAAATATTCGCGAATTTATTTCTTATAAAAATATTTAATATTTTTGAAACACATACATGTAAAATGAATTACATAATATTCTGTCCCTTGTATTAGTAAAATGACTTAAATAAACTGTATTCACATACGGGATTAAAATTAGAGACATTATATTTCTACATCAAATGAGTGAAACATTTGATGTAGAAATATAATGTCAAATGTAGAAATGATGTCAATACAGATGGATTGATTAAAAATCATCTTAAAATTACTTTTTTAAATTTTCATTTTTCTTAAAAGAAGTTATATCAAAATTATAGTGTGTCTAATATTATATTTCTATTTCATTGTGTACATAATAAAATTAGTTTAAATGCAATAAATTTATTTTATTATACAATGGAACTTAATAGTATAATTGTATATATTAATATTGATTCGTTTGAATAAATATTAAATATACATTAATTATTTTCCTATAAATATAAAATGCTGAAATATTCACTACTTTGTAAATTTTACAAAGACTTCTACACTAGATACCTTATATTTTAAAATAATTTAATGATTCTATCAAAAGTGTTAATATTTAATTCTTCGATTTTGGTTTTGAAAAGGTATGTGGAAATGATTAAACATGAATTGTATCTGAATTTTTTTTAAAGTGTCATTTGTGCTTTTGGCAATATAAAAATATTTATAAATGTAAAATCTCAAAAATAATCGTTCTGCTATTTTCCCATGAAAATTGCATTACTTGATAACTAAAGTTTCTCATAAAAAATTATATAATATTTTATAGTAACTTTTTTCTCATTTCCATTTAAATTTGTTATATATTGTTGTTCCAAAATAAAGGAAAAATTCATTTATTTTTACTTCTGTACGCATCTGATTCATGATGAGTTCTTTAAAATAGATGAATCATTTAAATCAAGTATATTTGTTAATTTAATTAATTTATTTGCTCGAAATTTCTGATTCTTTTCTATTTTAACTTTTCTCGTATTTTAATTCCTCAATATTTTATTTTTGTTTATAAATATATGTATAATAATTGTAATTGTTATTAATGTTAATATTATAATTTATAATATTGTTTGATTGCAAGTGTTTTAAAATTCCAATGTATAAACTTATTATAAATTCAAATTAGTTTTTTTTCATTTGAAAATCCCATATAAAAAAGTAGCATTCATAAAAATAACATTAAGTTTAATCAAAGAATTTCTTTTAATAATTTAAAAAAAATTATAACAAAAAATTTTAAAAATAATTTATAATTTATTGAAAATATTTTTTGCTTTTTCGATTTTATTTAAACTTATTACGATAAATTTTTGCTTGCAGTAATTTTTTTTTTTATAATTTTTTATTATGAAATAAAAAAAAATAATGTTAATGTGTGTAGACGTTACAGCACAGATCACCCCCGAGTTACAACACCGAATGAGGAATGGTATTTGGTAGTTACAGCCAAAATAAACAGACGGAGTACAGCATCAGACTTGTCTCGTCAGCCCTCTTTAGTTACCGGTACAACAATTTCAAGGCAGACAGCGCACAGAAGCTTAAGGCACATTGGTTTATATGCTCTTATGCCGATCAGATGCGTTCCACTTACCGCAACTCATTGTCGTCTGCGGTAAGCCTGGAGTAGAGATCATGCATTGTGGACAGCACAACAGTGGTCTTGTGTGATGTTTCCCGGTGAATCTAGGTTTAAAACATACTTTCTGACTCTCGCCGGACTTTCATATGATTAGGGCCAGGTACCCGTTACCACCAAGAGAACACCATTGAACGACACCGTTACAGTGGAGAAGGGTTGCTCGTTTGGGAAGGAATTATTCTGGGTTCCAGAACTAACCATAAACTCTCGCTGGACTTTCATATGATTAGGGCCAGGTACCCGTTACCACCAAGAGAACACCATTGAACGACACCGTTACAGTGGAGAAGGATTGCTCGTTTGGGAAGGAATTATTCTGGGTTCCAGAACTAACCATAAACTCTCGCTGGACTTTCATATGATTAGGGCCAGGTACCCGTTACCACCAAGAGAACACCATTGAACGACACCGTTACAGTGGAGAAGGATTGCTCGTTTGGGAAAGAATTATTCTGGGTTCCAGAACTAACCATAAACTCTCGCTGGACTTTCATATGATTAGGGCCAGGTACCCGTTACCACCAAGAGAACACCATTGAACGACACCGTTACAGTGGAGAAGGATTGCTCGTTTGGGAAGGAATTATTCTGGGTTCCAGAACTAACCATAAACTCTCGCTGGACTTTCATATGATTAGGGCCAGGTACCCGTTACCACCAAGAGAACACCATTGAACGACACCGTTACAGTGGAGAAGGGTTGCTCGTTTGGGAAGGAATTATTCTGGGTTCCAGAACTAACCATAAACTCTCGCTGGACTTTCATATGATTAGGCCAGGTACCCGTTACCACCAAGAGAACACCATTGAACGACACCGTTACAGTGGAGAAGGGTTGCTCGTTTGGGAAGGAATTATTCTGGGTTCCAGAACTAACCATAAACTCTCGCTGGACTTTCATATGATTAGGGCCAGGTACCCGTTACCACCAAGAGAACACCATTGAACGACCCCGTTACAGTGGAGCAGGGTTGCTCGTTTGGGAAGGAATTATCCTGGGTTCCAGAACTAACCATAAACTCTCGCTGGACTTTCATATGATTAGGGCCAGGTACCCGTTACTACCAAGAGAACACCATTGAACGACACCGTTACAGTGGAGAAGGATTGCTCGTTTGGGAAGGAATTATTCTGGGTTCCAGAACTAACCATAAACTCTCGCTGGACTTTCATATGATTAGGGCCAGGTACCCGTTACCACCAAGAGAACACCATTGAACGACACCGTTACAGTGGAGAAGGGTTGCTCGTTTGGGAAGGAATTATTCTGGGTTCCAGAACTAACCATAAACTCTCGCTGGACTTTCATATGATTAGGGCCAGGTACCCGTTACCACCAAGAGAACACCATTGAACGACACCGTTACAGTGGAGAAGGATTGCTCGTTTGGGAAGGAATTATTCTGGGTTCCAGAATTAACACACATGTTCAAAATGTAACCATGACAGGCCACATCCATCGGGATGTCATTTTGGAAGAACATGTACGTTTGTTTCGGGGCACCATAGATTCAAAATTGCTGTTTATGGATGACAACGCCTTTCCTCAACATGCAAACATTGTGGACGAATGCCTTTATCAAAAGGATATCACCTGTATGGACAGTATATTCACCAACTTGAATCCAGTAGAGCATGTGTGGGACATGTATGGACTACGAATTACAACCCGTCAACCCCCTGCCTCATGTCTATCGGAACTTCGGATAACATTGCTTGGAAAGTATTGTAATATTCTCGAAGAACTGATCGATAATTTGATACTCAGCATGCTTAGGCGTTGTATTGCCTGTATTGCATCGTCTGAGGGGGTAACACATTATATATTAACTCTCACACCAACCATGTTATATTGGTTTTTGCAAATAGGTTCATTTTTGAAATTTGCTCCAGGCAGCAAAAATCGCAAGTTTTGTTAATGATGTCGAACATATAGCATCTTTGTTTGCTCTTTACCTTTTGTTTAATAAATAGACTTTACAAATAAGACACATCTGTTTTGTTTCTGCCTCTTTCTTTGCCTGAACTTGCATCATCATTAATTTAAGGACACGAGGGTAAGTAATGACACTGCAGATAATATCTATTAATTTTAATTAAAAGGTAATACCCATTAAGATATAAGTTTTATCTGAAATAAAACTAATAATGTATCCATTAGTTTTATCTGAAAGTAAAGAATAATTCAATTTTAGATATTTCTGTTTTTGCATTATTATATTTGCAATTTCTTTATACAAAATTATTTAATACTAACCTAATTGGATATCTTAGGATACGATTTCATTTATTGTATGAAGTTTTTCTTATGACATTATGAACATAAAGGGTATAATGAACAATTTCTTAAGAAATAAGTGCTGAGTAATACTAATTTAACTAAAATGAATGCCAATTGATATTCATTGACATTACAAATGTGTTTTTAGAGTTATTTACGCTTCAAAAATTGTTCAATCAAAATTGTTGTTGTAAACAATAGGAAATACTTTCAATGTATCTCAAACACTTAATAATGCCCCATTATCATAAATTTGCTAAAATAGATAAGATGATAGTTATGAAAAGAGATAATAGAGAATTTGAAAATTAAAACTGTCTTTTTGTGATTGTTTTTATAATGTGAAATCCTTATCATAAATTGTTTTTATTTCTAAGAAATGCAAATTTTTCGTATACATGTATTTGAGCTTATATGTACTTAACAATATTGTGTTTTTCATGAAGATGATTTTTTGTGTGGTGCAAATCATTGTTATTTTCCTTGAGAAAATGTGCTTATTCTGAGAATTTTTAAAATGTATAAAATGGAAAAAAATAACTAAATGTAAAGCAATATTTATTTGATATCAAATTAGTTATTGTGTAAAATGTAACTGAATTACAGTAAAAAATATGTTATGGAGTTTTATTCAAATAATGCCAATTTATCTCAGTACAATTAGGAAAGGAATATAAATTTGTGAAATATATAAACTTTAGAATTTATTGATAATTATTTCAGTAAATGATTCACTCAAATAAAAATTCACGATATAAATAAACTTATTTCGAATTGACATTGCTAATTAATTTCTTTGAGCATACCATACTACAAACGAAGGAAAATTGAAAATGAAATTAAAATTTAACGCTGTAGTTGACAAATATTCTAATTAAATAATTAACCGTTTAATTTCCTGCTAAGTTTAATTAATGCGAGGTCTTCTAAAAACTAATTATTTGTAAGGAACATGCACTTAAACAAACTTGAAATGAAACAAATTACTTTAATTCTAATAAATGTAAAATAATATCAATATTTTAATTAACTGTTTTGCAACATATAATTAACAAGATATGATAATTTCAAGCGAATACATGAAAAACAAATTTAACAATTAGTTTTTAAGTTAAATAAAAAATTTTAGCTTATTTCCAAAGAAAATACTATTAAATTTAAAAAAAATTAGAATTATCTTTTGAACTTGCGGACATTTTTTATTGAATGCAAATGAAATGGTCCTGCAAAAAAGTAATTTGTAAATACATTTTTAACTCATCAAATTATTAAAATAATTCAAGCGTAAAATTTGAAAAATAATTAAAATAAAATTTAAGAGTTAGTTGTGGCATATATGAAATTGCAGTTAAATTTCAACTCTTGATCTATCCAAAGCATTTGGTAGGATTAAAGGCATTGTTTTAACAAATATAAAAAAATGCATTAGTTTTAAGTATGTTTAAATTGGGGTCGTAAAAAATAATAAAATAAATCTCGCAAATAACTTTTCTATAAAATCTACAGAATTATGTACAAGTATATGGGAAGCAGTATTCTATAGAATTAAAAGATACATCTAAAATTATTTAATATTTACAAAAGATGTATCATAAATGAATGTATTATTTTGTTGTGAAAATTTTATTATACTGTATCATATACAAACTTCTTCTATTTTGTTAAGAAAATATAACAAAAATACATCGTATGGCTAACACACAATCTTCATAACATATGAACTTAATTCACATTTTGAATGTTATATTAAATGCCTAAAATAAATTGAGAAAATCGTAAATTATTTTTTAAATTTTTTTCAACATTGCATGAAGTAAAATTATGTTTTATTGTTTTAAAATTCCATAAAACTGTTATCATATAAAATAATTACAAAGTGTAAATATACACTGCAGGCAAAATAAACTAAGTAAAACAATAAAAACTCAAAAAAATTTAAGTTTAGTACTTAAGTTTTTTACAAATAAGTCATACGCCTTCAGTTGATTCGGTCTAAGAGAATATGCATAGCAATATTTCTAAGAAAATTAAAAGTGAGATTTCATTTAGAATAAAAGTTTTTAGATGAATCATCTGAATGCAATTTGAGAAATGACAGCTTTTGTATGAGCTAAAATTTAAAAGAAAATTTCTCATAATACATAATTAGTCAAATTCAATTATTTTCGAAAGCAAAACTTTTTTTTAATATTTTGACAAATCGTAGAATATTTATCATAAGTTTATTGATTACAAGGTATTTTATCATTATAACTTAAGGATTATTGATAAAATTGCGTTTTTAAGCATTAATATATTTATCTTAAAATAGAACTTTATTATTTTGTGCACATAACAGTTACATTGATGTGTATATAAAATGTTGATATTTTAGAAGTTAATACGAAACAATGCACAAATTCCATATTTTCCTTACTGAAAACAATTAAAAACATTTATTCAATATTAATATTTAAAGATAAAATGTTTTACAGTTGATAGTTAAATTATTGAAAATTATACTCAATTACTAAGATTTAATATATTTAATAAATATTTTTTTAGAAAAACTGAAAAATAATTCACTTTCTTCAAAATATTTTATATACATTAAGAAAGAATATTTTGAATCTTGAAATATCAAAGTTCAAATATTTTAAGAAGTGTCACACTTTTTACAGATTTTCCAGTATTAACAGTTAACTAAGTTTAAAGGAAATTCAGGGAAAGCAAAATTTTATTCTGTATCCTTTATACCCAGAAAAATACTCACTTAAACTCTAAAAAGTTCTACAAACAGGAAGAACTTTTACCCGCATCAAACAAGATTTTATTATTTTTTTTTTTCATTTGAGAAACTTTTATTTTTTACTTATAAGATATACGATGGAAGTTTAATGTTATTTTCGAAACGAAATAAAATCTGGTGAAGAAATCCCATGGTTGGGATTTTATGTCCGCATTTCGTGAAGTACTAATAAATGTTGGAACTTGAATTTATATCTCAAAAGGGAAGGTTCAGTTTGGAATATTTCACGCTTATTTTTGAACTGTGAAATTTACATATTTTAAACTTTTCTTAATTTAATTTTAATCATAGCTCTACAGTTTCAATTGAAATGCACTTTGTAATATTTCCAAATGAATGTAAGATATATCTGATTTAATTTATAAATTTCAGGAAGATTTAAAATGTTCAGAAAGTATATCGGAAGATAGCTTTCTCGACGCGACGTGAAATTAAACATTGTAACATGAATATATTAAAAGAATAATAAAATAAATGAAAAATTTACGTATATTCTAACTAAGAATATGATAAATATATTCAATTAATAAATATTCATTCTTATATACATTGGAAATTCTGATGAAGAAAAACATAAAAAGGGGTTACGAAATATTTTATTTTCTGTATGCATCAGAGATAAGAACCATTGTTTCAAAGAAACATTTATATGTTAGTAGCTAAAGATTACAAATTTAAATCTAAAAAGTATTTTAATAGATTAAAATAAAATAGAAATAACATTAATTGTTGATTGTTGGCATTATATCAAAATAACAAATAATGGTGCTACCTTGAAAATTAAGTTATAAATATTTGCAATAAAATATTTTATATTTATGAAATATTGTTTGCAATTACTTGAAGAAATACTTCTTGTAAATATATATATATATATATTAAACTAGGAAATTCGCATAAATACAATTATAAGTTAAAATATTTCAAGCTTCAATGCTTCAAGTGGACTTAGTTTAAAAATTATTATTTGAAATTCTCTAGCTTGAAATAACTAGTTTATAGATTGTCTATTTTATAATTTGATAGTTTAAAGTTGTCCTGTTCTAGACGGAATGTTAGGATTAAGATCGACCCGACCTTGGATCCCTTTGTAAAACACATCAGTAAATTTAGTAGCCGCCTCTTTAAAAATTTCCATTTCCCCGTATATTTGATCCCGCATAAAAGAATCAATGTTTAATTTTAAACGGTCATTGATCAACAGGCATTGCTTGCACAAAAGTACTAATTATACTGAGAATGCATTAAATAATTAAAGACTATTCCGAAAAACTGAGCCCGCGATTATATTGGAACCTACTAAGTGTTGAACAGAAAGCCAAAGCCTAAATCAATCGCAAGTTATTTTGATTAATCTGATAAGCAACTATTCCCAAGCATTGCACACACAACAATCTTTTCTGTTTCCATGTAATTGCAAAAAAAAATTGAACATAAATAACGAACAGTAAAATTTGGACAAGGAATTGCAGAATACTGATAATTTTACAATTTCTCACTCCAATATAAATGTGAACTTCTATGAAAAAGAATTGTTGACCAGTGATTTTTCATACGTTTTCATAAAATATTATCATTATTTTTATAAGTCATTATCTTATTTCATTTGTTTTGCCATATGTTTAACGAAGAGTACCCAGAAACACGTTGATGCCTGATTTTTGAGTAGACTGTTCTCGATTTGGTTTTTATTGCAAACATTACAATTTTTTCGAATACTGGATCATCATAAAATTTAAAAGTTGGAGCAGATCAAAAGGAACGTGATTCTTGATAAAATTAAAAATTATCATCAAAATAAACTATTTAGCAATTAGACTATTAAATAATTTGATATTATTCAAGTTAAAGATTTAAATCAAAATGAATATAAATGCCACTTGAATTCAGATTAAATATTAAAAACATAAAGCTATCAAAGTGTCAACAAACGCTACACTAAAAAGGAAAGAAGAGTGAGTTTTAAAGAATATCATAAAAATATTTTAGATTCATATTAAACTGATGATGTCACAATCCCAGGTTTTATCAAATCTAATAGCAGTAATCATTAAATTTAAAAAAATAAGAAAATAGTCCATTAGATGAAACATAATTTTTGTATTATATCAATAGTTATATTTCAGTGAAGATAAAAACTTATTTAAAATGATTTCAGTATTGTTAATCATATAAAATATGATTCAAATTTAATAAGATAATATAAAGGTTTATATTAATTTTGTCAAATGGATTAATTATTTAATGTGTAAATAAATATCAATAACCAGCAAATATAAATTTCAGTAATCTTTGCTTCAGATTAATAGATTTTATTTGATTATTTTAGAACTTATTTTATAAGGTAATGTTCTTGAATTGTTTACAATAAATGTAACATAAGCATATTATAATAACTTTCAACTTTTTTATATATTTGCATTTCTCATTGTATTTCGTATTCTAGTTAAATTAAAATTTTTGGTATACTTAATTTTATTTTCGACGTTTAAATATGAATTAGTTTATTTGAATAAAGCATCATCTATGAATAATTGAAACGTAGTAATTAAAGGTTTTTCTTGCCTAAACATGACTATAATCGACAGTTTATCCTCTTTTGGCCTTATAAAGGGGTGATAATAAAACCTTATGAGTGATGTCTTATAGCATTCAAAAAATGTCTGGGTCTTTGTTATTTAACAATAATTTAATAGTATGTTGCCAAAACAAGACAACATATTTGTCAAATTTAATTTTCATTCATCTTTATACATTTTAACATCAAGATTCATTTATTTCTCTTAAAACGAATAGTTTAAATTTTAAAATCAAATGCATTTAAATTATATAAATGTAAATAAATTATTTTCATCTGTGAAAAAAGTAACATTTTGAACAAATAATCGCATTTTCTTTCCATTTTTATAATGAAAATTATTATAATTTTATAGACTGGTAAGAAACAAGGAAAACATTTTCATAAATTTTAAAATTTAATTTCAATAATTAATGTTTATTTATGTCAATATTAAATTATGAACCAAGTATATATGCCAAAAGAACAAATTCCCTCATATTAAGGATTAGTTCAATTATTACATACGCAATCATAATTATTTTAGATTGAATAACCTAAAAATGATTTTCTCATAGTTCTTAAAATAATTTTTGAAAATTCATTTTATGAGTAATAGATTTAAGAAATAAAACATATAAGACTTTCAAATAAATAAAATTCAAGACTTAAAATGTCATAATAGTATTTTGTTAAATCCTAACGTTTCGTTGAGATTAATTTGGAAATTTAAACTTGTGTCTAGACATTAAATTATTACCCTAAAAATGAAACTGCTGAGTTCGATGTTTTGCAATATATATTAAACATAATGTAATCACAGTTTGCAGACTTAATGTTGTCTACTTACTCTTATATTTCCTATGTTTAGTTACTCTAATTCGTATTTCGATAAATTTCCGTATTGAAATGAGCTACAAAAACTGAAATATAAATAAATTCTATGAAACTTTAAGAAAAAAATATTTCTTATCCTAATTCAAAAGAAATTCAAAATTAGTTTCGGTTTTGTAGCAAAATTTATGCTTTGCAATATATATTTAAAAATAATTTATTAAATAAATTTTTGGATAAGTTTAAAAAACATATGAATTAAAATTAGCCTTCAAACAAATTAATAATAACCAAGAAGAATATAGCTTATGAAATCATATATTTATCCATTCATAACTTATAATTTAAACTGAATAATCTTAAACCATATAGCAAATTTGCTAAGCAAAAATAAATGTCAAAACTTTATTTGTCATATTTAACTGTATACACATATATATTATTCAAATTAAATAAAGTACCTCCATTAATTTTTTTAACAATTTAACTCCTGGAAAAATATAAATGAAAAGAAAAATATAATTAACACACAAAATTGCACTCTTACAAACTTGTAGTCTTTGCCTGCCGGGAAAGTCAGTTTATATATAGGTACAAGACTTATAAGGCATAAAAAGTAATTATTAACGGGAGAAAGATTAATTACATTAATATAATGTTCAATATATAGATAAATGCCTTGATTGATAATTATTAAATCTCACAGGCAGGTTATTTCTTAAATATTGCCTATAAATTTTCAGTTTCTTCTTTATACACTTCTGCTGAACAAATATGGTATAAATTTCACCTTCAAAGCCTCGTAGAAATTTTGATAATATAATTATTACATTTCATTCATCTAATTGTTTCAATTTCTTTTAAATTTTCAACTTTTTGTATTGAGTTTTTATACTTATTAGATTATTTTACATGTAAAATATTGCTTGTAAGGAAAACATTCTCTTTACAGGTTACAGTCACATTTATAAGATTTGTAAAATATAAAAATATTGACAGGAATTTTCTTTTTTCATACCACCTATTTTGTTCACTAAATCCAAAACTATAATACATTTTTGACCATATTAATTTAATATTAAACATAGCTAGATTTCTTATAAATATAGGGAATTTTCTGTAATCTGTGTAAATGAGACTTATGGATTATTTAATTTCATGTCTTTCAAAATTATTACCGTAATATTTTCTTCATAAGCATTCATGTAAATAGTCATTTTTATAGATCTGTATTTACTTTTTACAGAAATTCATTTAAAATAATTGTTTTATTATAACAATTTTTTCTTCCTCACACACACACAGGGAAGTGCTTTTGCTAGGATAAGAGTTATTGTTCCTAGTAGTTACATATTTATGACCTTTTTTTTTATATATTTCACTCTTTAATTGTTTTTTAGTTGTTCAAATTAGTTCATCAAACACTAATCAACAAATTCATTTTTCAATCTCAACAGTTTGAGATAATTACTTTCTGTTCAGTTGACAAATAATTAAAACTACAAACTTATTTACACTGATACACATAAATGGCACGAACATTTTACTAACATGATTCAGACACATTAATACAACTGTAATATAAAATGCTGATATAAACATAACCATTTAATGTCTTTAAATTTTGTGTAAATATATGTATATATTTGTAAAGGCATTGAAAGGGTGAATTTGCCCTTATTATGAGAAAACTATGTTCTTATTTACTTAACCATTCAAAGAAAAAATCGTACTGTTATCTATTCATTTAGCTTTGTTTCCTTTCCTTTTATTTTTCCAGTTTTATTCAGACTTTAACTTAAAAGTTAGCATGTATTAGAATATTTAACATTTATTTAAGATTTTTAGAAAAATGCTAGAGTACAAAGGATTTAAGCAAGTATTAAATTAAACTCCACAGTACCTATTTTTAGTGTCGAAATAAATAAAGCTGAGGTGCAGGACTTATGAATTATTATATATATAGATAGATAGATAGATAGATAAAGATATAAAATGTATATTTAACTGCTTTGAACTATTATATCTAGGTGCTGTTTCCGCTTCTGCTAAATTGATAAAGCTTTTGAACATCTTTCAAAATCAAACAAGTATTATTACAGGTTAATATAAATTACTCCAATGCTGGTCCTGCAATTTCTCACCCAAACTGAGCCTATAGTTAATGTAATTCAAAGGATGGCTACTATTTTATATAATAAACTAATTAGACTCCCAAACAATGCTTCTTAACGTGATTATGATTTTAATTTAAATCGTAACTTGAAGATTCAGAGAGGTGTTATTCAATGTGTCCATGCTATTCAACGCTATCAAATCATTAATGATTCGCCGACAGAATTGCTCATCTTCTTTACCCCTTCCATTACATGAATCTTGATGTAAGGTTGGATCTTACTCAGAAAAAAGGATGTCAGAGCTCGCACCAAAAATTATTCGGGTAATTGATCTAGTGACCAACCATGCCCGTTATCCACCTGATAATTGGCTGCAAGCTTACATTGATGGTTCACTTTCTGATTCTTCTCAAGTCGCAGGTGTTGGCATCTTTAGTGAACATTACTGTTTTCGTCTTCCGTTTGGTTTTTTCGCGACTCACTTTGATGGTGAGATGGAAGCTATTCTCATTGCACGTGAAGAACTCTCCATACAACTAAACTCCTTTGAAAGAATCTTAATCCTTTTGGAATCTATTTCTGCGCTTCAAACTCTTTCTAGTAATAAGGAAATTAAGAACAAAAGCTCCCTAAATTGCAGGACTTTGATTGAGAGATCCCTTATAAATTGTCATTCCAGTGAATTCCCTCCCACTGTGGCATACAGGGAATCGAGAAAAGCTGATCTCTTTTCTAAGAAGACAATCTTAATTCTGCAGAAACCCTTTGTGAAACTGAGATTCCATTCCTCTAAATTTGAAATTTCTGGTATCTCTAGGCGCTTTCGCCGTTTCGTTCATATATATATATATATATGTATATATATATGTATATATATATATATATATATATATATATATATATATATATATATATATATATATATATATATATATATATATATATATATATATATATATATATATATATATATATATATATATATATATATATATATATATATATATATATATAACTATTTTCTTCTTAGAAAAGTCATTTGAAGTGTTAATTAAGCAAAATCCTTTTGATATTTTTTTTTGAATGTTACGAATTTTTTATAACTTTAAAAAATTTGTTCAGTTTCATTTTATTACAATATAAGTATGTTTAAAATATTTCAAACTACATAAAACAATATTTTACAATAAAAATGGTTTTAAATATGTATGAAAATAGTAATTATTACAGTATTTTTTTTTTTCATTTAGAATTCGAAAGCTCTATTTGTGAATTATCAACTTATAAACTGTGAATACATTTTAGGTTTTAACCAATATTCCACACTTATTGAAACAATTGCAATAGATATTAAAACTAAATTTTCATAACCTAGAAAATTAACTTATAAATTGTAAGATACTTATAGGAATGGTTAATAATGCAGAATATTATTATATGTTGTTATTCGCATTATTATTCAAACTTATGAACAAAAAAAGTATAAAAGTTTTTCTTTTTAACAAAGAAATAAATATAAAATCTGTTTGACTATAATGTATTATTATTGAATAGTTATCAAAAAATTACCTTGAAACTTAATCAGAATTTAATTCGAATAATTTTTATATATGTTTTCTCTTCATTATGAATGCGTGTCCTTTACATGATTTGAAAAAAATGCTCACATTTTATTTACATCCTATATGCGATCAATGATGTTCATATATTTAATGATCTAAAGAACAAATAATTACTGATATTATCTAGAATATTCTTCAAAGTAAATATGAGCTTTACAGTCTTGGCAAGAAGCCTTATAATGTTGAGAAAGAGCATGTTTATTTTAATGCTTGGAATACAGAACACTTGTATATTCTTTCTGCATACTCTAATATCTTCTAATATCTTATAATTTTAATACTAATAATAATATATATAGATAGATAGATAGATAGATATAGATATAGATAGATAGATTGATTGATTGTTACTGATGACACCTGGGCTGATGACAAGCTCGTTATGCGAATTTATGCCAGTAGAATGAATCATGTATTTATTCGGAAAAAAATGTGAAAGTACGACTTTGCTGTAAGCTCCTCCGATAGATGTCACCACCACAAATTCCACTCCATCAATTTTGACATTAATCTGAAGAGGAAGGAAATTTTCTCCAGAACATTACTCCTATGATAAGTGCTCAACGATATACCATAGGACTTTCTGTTCCACAGATTTAACGACCATGTAAATCTCATGAACTCGGTGGGTCTTTGATGGCATTGGAAATCGAACACTACCCTTTGAAAACATATACATGAGAAATTTTTTATCAAAAAAATGTCAATGGTGTAAGAAAAATACTGAATTAAACAATTGTATGGTGATTAGAGTAAGAGCAATAAATTGTTAGATTCAGAAAAGATAAGATCATGATTTTATCTGTTTAATATACTTGGTTTTATCGCAATTACTTTTAATGAATAAAAATTGTAATTACATTTTTTACTTTATGCATGGGCATCAATTGATTCCAGGTATGCTATCTTTTGACATGTGAATACAGTCTGCTCTCCAGTTAAATTTCTTCCGATAAGAAATTTATTTCCAATAATTTATAATGATTTTGCATTAAATGCATAAAAACTACATTTGGTTATCAGGTTTTTAGCTACATATTGTCAAAATAGCAAAATATTTTACAATCAATGTTTGATTACCTTTGCGCCGTGACTATACCACTCCATAATTTACAAAATAATTATAAGTTCTTTATTTACATTACTCACATTTATCTTGGTTTTACTTAGAATTTCAGAAATTTTCTCATATATTCTTTGGATTTACTTAAAAACAGATTTTTTTTCCATTTATAATTAAAAAATGCTAGTAAAAGTAATTAAGGTTTTGAAACTGTTTAAAAAATATCTGTAACACGTTTTTGCAATATTGAGCACTTTACTGCAATATTTTTACAAGGTCCTACTTTGCTTAAGTACACATGGGAATGGGTGTCTTGTGTCCATCATTGATTAATTGTTTTTGTTTCTCGTTTATAAACAGTGACTAATCTTGAATAAGTTATAATTATTTAGATGAAAGTTACAGGTCTTCAAAGATAGTTATGTAGATGCATATAAACTTCAATAAGTCATTATATTTTTTGTGACAAAAGTATAATATACATACCTTCTAGTTTCTGATTAATCATTAAATAGCTGCCAATGGGTTCGTGTAGCTCTAAATAGAATTTAGCCCTTACTCCTCCATCTTACAGATATTATCAAATCAGAATATGTTTCACATATTATATGAAGATCAAGTCAAGTTAATTATGGTTTAAACTTATTACAAATGATGCAAAATCAACAAGATAATACAAGATCAACAAGAAAAAACAGGATAATGTAGATAAAGGTGAAAGTATGAATTATATTTTTTTTATTTATGAAAATAAGGAAGGTAGAACTTGACTATCAACAATTTTTGCGTGCAGACGACTACAGCTTTTGTAAGCTATATCAATCTCATAGATCCAGATTTGAGACAAAAAGCATAATAAATTCAGGTTTCGAGAAATTCGTTAAGGGCCTATAATAACAAAGATTGCAGATAATAAAGATTTAATACTATAGAACATTGTTGCATATTTCAGGAAATGTTCGAAAACATTCACGAAGATTGAATGGAAGAGAAAACTAATATATAATGAAAATAAGGACAGAATTTTGTAGAAAGTAAACACATAAATGATCAAAAGTACAGAATACTCCAAGAACTTAATCATATACAAATTAGAAAATTGGTTTAAATCATAAAATGACTGTAAACTGCATCGAAAATATATTTCATGTGACATTAAATCTAAAAATTCAATCCTTAGTGAGATAAAAAAAATACACATAACATAACAAATTAAATCATAATTTTGGACTGTTCATTTATTCGATTTTCCCTTTTAGTCAACATTTTTGGAAATCTCCATATTTCTATCCAATTATTGTATATTAACGTTGAACTGAATATTGCATTTATTTAATTACTCCAATCGAGACAAAATTGCTTTTAGTGCTATTTTTACGACGTTATGTTTCGAATAATATTGAAAATACCATTTTCTAATAAATTTGCAAGTGTTTTGGCATTTTTTTTAAGTCGTATGCAAATTTGAATAACATATTTGAATGTAAATTATTAAAAGTGTAATAGTAGTACAGTTATTTGCGTCCCGAAATTGAGTAATATTGTAAAATTATATTCAGTTACCTTTTATGATCTGATTGAAATTAATTAGTCAAATAAAAAAGTGAAAATAAAATAGTTATAATTAATTCAAAGCATAATTGTATTCAGTTAGTAATATGAACCAATTTATTAAATTTTGTAAAAATATATAATAATTTCTTTGTATTATAAAATTAAATTTAATTAATATATTTAAAATATTTGAACTTTATTTATCAAATTTTGCTCAATTTTATTAAAATATTTATTTGCTCTTGATCACCAAATCATCATTTCTTAGAAAAATTCATTTGTAGAAGAAGTTTATTTTAAATTACAGTTCCAGATTTCTGTAATTAGAGGTATTGAAAGAGTTTCTTTGCCACTAAAAGGCTAATAATTAAAAACATTTTTAAATGCAATTTTTGTAAAAGCTAATAATTACTTTAGAAATGAAAAAGGAAACAAATTTATTAATTAAATTAAGTTGTTAATTAGTGAAATTCATTAATAATAAGACAGGGGAAAATTCATATTTAATTTCAGAAAAGGAGGTTTTAATAAATAAACTGTGTAGAGTGAGTGTGTCTCTCATAAATTTTTAAATTTGTAAGCACTTAAAAAATTCGTTGGCATTGAAGTATTCGGGCTGACACATGTAACTGACTGTCTGAAAACTTTGGTATTCCATATCCTTGATGATAAGCTACGCTTGCACTTGTACAAGATGTAATAAATCCATTAATTCATTCCAACTAACACAGATAAGCGTAAGACATTCACAAGATAGACTTTCATAAATATCGATGAAGGTTCACAGTGATTGCACAGCACACACATATTCTAGATTGATGAATCTCATTTTCACGGCATGAATCCGCCAATACTCATTGCTATCACATCTGAACAAAGATGATAGACATATTTTCATTAAAGAGTCACTAAACCCCCAACATGTGATTTTTTATTGTGACAGTTTAGTGTAGTAATAGTCCTGTACAAATTAGGCTGTAAGACATACTCAGTTACAGCAGACTGCTACTTAAAAATTCAACAGATGATAGTTATACCGGTCATATTGGATTTACGCAGTACACTTTTTTGCAGGATGGGGTACCACCCTATTTAACATGAAGCAGTCTTAAGGAATACTAGAATATTTCATATTAGATCATTTGATGATGAATGATTAATGAGGTGTTACCATAAAAGTGATGAGCTTTTTCACTCATCGAATCTTTTTACAATAGTATTTTAAGTGCAGCAAATTCCTGAATGTATTTTTATGTTAATTAAAATGCATTAATTTTTATTGTGTGTTTCCCATAATTAAAAAGAAATTTAGTTTGATAAATGAAATAAAAAATCTGGAGACTTAATTTTCTGTTTTTAATTTATTTATAAAGAGAAAAACATTATACTGAAAGAGATAAGCATTTTAGTACTATAATTTTGTAAGTAACCCTCTGCAAATAAAAAAGAGTACTATTATATAGTCACTATGAAATAAATTTATTACATGGATGATTAAAAAAAGTGTTACTTGTTTTATTTAATACATTATAAAATATACTCAGATCAATACTTTTGGATCACAATTTTGGTATCATTTTTAACTAACTATTACAGTTTTAAATAAATTTATCATCTATACAGGAAATAAAGCGTAAGATAATATTAAACTTTTAGCTAAAGATTTTTCTATCATGATGTAAACTTTTTTAACAGAAGTTATGCCATTTCATTAATGGATTTAACGTGTTGAGAAACATAATAAATTCTCAAAAATTAAATATTGCATATTTTTTATAATGAAAATATAAAATATTTGGTATCCATTTATGGGGTTTTTTATAACTTGTTTAGTTAAAAATAAATAGATAAATCACCTTATGTGAATAAACGTATTTAAATTTAACAATAAATATATAATGCTAATATAATGTTTTTAATAATAAATCAAATAAATGCCTAATAACATAATTTATTTTTAACCGTGATCAAATAATTTATGCATTTTTTCACTATAAATATAATAAAACAATAATCTTAATTTTAACGTTTAATCCTATTAAGAGTCTACACAATAAACGATGAACATTAGAATATAATGACTTCATTGACAAAAAGACTAACTTAATAAACTTATAAACTCCAATTTTTGCATCATTGAACCAACTTTATTATACCCTCGGGTATAATAAACAACATTATTTGACAATTATTTGGCTCCATAAATCAGAAGCTTGAACACTCAGTGGATCAGAGCAACTTGTTGCAAAATTATTGATTAATTTTGTATTAGCTTTTCCCAATATGTATAAAATATATTTTTCTCTAAGGAATTTAGCTTTTTTATCTAAAATTAAATTCCGAAATTTTCTGCAACAAAACACAAAATTAAATACATTCTACTTTATATACGGAAATAATGAGCGCATGTATATTATGCTAACACTTATATGCAATGATTTTTTTTAAAATAGAATAAAATAACATTTTACAGATTAACAACGAAAGGAGAAAAATTTTGGATATGTAATAATTTGTTTCAAAAAATAACAAAGGTTATCAATTATTTTCTTTAACTATTCAAAAAATGTATTTTTCACTTATAACATAATTGTACATTTGCTGTATTTATTCAATATGATATTTTTTGTGCTAAATAAATGTAAAACTTCATCACTTGAAATTTATATGTTGAGCAAAATATGTGTAAGATAGCATATTATTTATTAAACATAAATTTCAGTTAATTTTCAGATTAGATGCATAAGTGCTTAATTTGAAGTTTTGCCTTATATACACTGAGATATGAAACAGTTTTATAAATATTATGAGTGAATTATTTTGATAATTTCAAAATCATTCTATTAGAATTTACAAATATTAAAAACTGTTTTCCAATATAAATTCTTCCTAGACCTATTTATGATGTTTAATTCACAAGAATAAAAAAAGATTAGAGAAGGTGCCTTAGAATTACATTTCTCACTGATTTTCTATATTAAGTACTCTTTTTAATTGAAAATTTTGGCAATTTAAACTGATTCTAAAAAATCAAAAATTGCTTTTAGTCTTCACTAAATATTCTGAAGAGCATGCATTATTTCCAATGTAACTGCAAAAATTATACGAGGGTCACTCTGAAATTTTTAAGACACAACTAGATTCTTAAAGTTATACTTACAAAAATTTAGGTGAGTTAAAAGTAGTCTCCTCCAGCATCAATGCACTTTTGTAGACAAATTTTCTGCAGATTAAATGCCTCAAGCCATTCATTTCATAGAATAGGTGAAAAAATGCATTTATAGCCACATCAATCTCTTCTTCTGAATGGAAACGACGCCCACGTAAGTTCATTTTTAAATTAAAGAATAACCAAAAGTCCCACATAGCTAGATCAGATGAATACGACGGGTGCTCGATCAATTTAATTTGTTTTTGTTTAAGAAACTCAACTGTTAATCCGGCTGTATGTGAAGACACATTGTCATTGTGAACCATTAGTCCCCTAACATTCAGTTCTTGTAGAATTTCTGGAATATATTTAGTGGTATATCAGTTTGCCGTTACTATTTTCTGTCCTTCTCTCTTGATGGCTTTGACCAACCGTGGTACTTTGGAAGAAAACGGCAAATTTCACTTTTTTTAGTGTGTGTTGTTTTTTCACCATTGTCGGCGTGGGATAATCTTTGCTTTCTTGACGTGTTGGAACGTCAATAAACAGTATGTATGCTTCATCACCTGTTAAAATTTTAGAAATGATGCGCTGGCCACCATCATTTTGCAATTTAAGAGTTTCTTTTCTGATACTCACACTCTCCTCTTTTTCGTGCTCAGTTAGATTATGGAGAACCCAACAGCAGACTGCTTTTTTCATATGTAATTCTTCATGAATGATTTTGTGTATGGCTGCGGATCCAATGTTAAGTTTCTTCTGTATCATTTGATAGGTACAGCGATTATCATTCATTAACATTTTTCGAAAGACAGACACATTAGACGGGATTACTGCTGACGGCAGCCTTTCGGTGTGTTCTTCATCCTGAAGAAAATTGCGACCTCTTCTAAATTCTCTATACCGTGTGAATACAGTTACACGAGCTGGACATTCATCTCTAAATGCTAATTGCAACCGTTGAATGCATTTTTCTTGATTTAATCCTGATTTAAAATCGTAGAAAATCATAGCGCGTCAACCCCATTTTTTCAAGTTTATTCTACGCTGAACAAGTTGAAGTAAATCAGTAAAAAATCGTCTCTTGTGTTAAAATACTTTGTCTTTTAAAATTAAACCGTTATTTTTATTTTGTAAATTATCGTATGCGTGAATCTCAAAAATTTCTAAGTAACCCTCGTATAGATTTCAACATGAATTTTGTTGAAGCTAACATCTTCGTTAAATGTTTTGACTTCAAATTTTTTTTTGATATCTTTAAATCAATCCAACGCAAGTTTCTTGCATGAACCAATAAATGTTGTATGAACTAAACAGAAAATATACTGTCATATATTTTACTATAGTCATTTGAGAAATTTTTCAATAAAATATATTTTCTTCACATTCTCTATTCTAGAATAATAAACAATATTTGCAGTAAAATGTTTTTCATTTTATGACACATATAACTCTATGTATAAAGAAGTTTAGATTCGTAATATGCTATTTTTGTTTCAAATTAATTTTGAAACTGACTGAAAATAATAATTAAAATGTTCTCATGCGCTCTTTCTTAGTGATAATATTTTGTTGAGTAAATTAGAAAACATATTTTTTATTGGCAGCTAGTTTTCCTTCGTTAAAGTACATAAATCATTTTTATTGTAATTCGATGTTTTTCAAAACCTATGAATTTTTCAATATTACAAATTATAGAAATATTGAGGTACTTTATTAAAATTAAGTTTTTTATAATTTATTTAATAACATTTTACGTTGATGAAAATTTACAACAGTAATACAATGAATGTTAGGTTTTTGTTAAAATGTTTTTTGTTTGTTTAAATTGATGACAATTTTGTTAACAGCTTGATAACAAATTATATAATCAGTTTATTTTAATTTATTAGAAATATAAATATTTCAAATTATTTTTATTTTCATATAAAATTCAGTGGGTATTAAAACATTTTTAGAACTATTTCGTAGCCGTTTAATTAATGTTTTAAATGTAAAGATTATTTTTTAAATGTTCTATCTGATAGACTTTTTTCTGGACTATAAGTCTCCATCGTGATTTCCATAATAGAAGAGCTTTTCGCAATATTTCCCGGAGTATTGCTTTCCTTTCTTCTTCCACTACTTTCCAGAGTCCATCTATTGTGGTGGGTTTGCGTTTACAAAGAGCCTTTTTTAGCAGACCAAAGGGACAATGGTCCTTAGGTGAAACGTCAGGAGACTTCGCAGGAATATATTGAAAATGTATACATACAATACCTGCATTAGTCATTATTTTTTCAAGGAATGCAATGGTAGTTTTCGAAGTATGACTTATAGCTTTGTCTTGATGAAGTTTCTCTCTTTGAAAGTCATTGGGATAAAGAAGTGGAATTTCTTTTGTAAATATTGGGCATAAATTCTTCTCCTGATAGTACGAAGAGTTGATTTTAACATTTCTTTCCACTCTTCTAATTTTTAATTTCTCATTGTAGGAGAAACCTGCGACAGTCATAAACCCTTTATGGAAACTTTCTTTACATTGACGGAAACGGGTTTGTACAATTTTTCTCCTCATTTTCTATAGTAAAAAGACATTTTTTGTTACAGTCATTTAGGTAAACCCATGCTTCATCAAGGGTCACAATGTTTTTCCATTTATCTTATGCTAAGTGGTTTTCCTAGAAGATTCTACAAAATGTTTCACGTTGAGCCACATGTCTCGGCAAAAACTGGTGAACATTATGGTTTTTAGCATTTTAAGTTGTAAATACTGGTTTATTACTTTATTTATTGTTGCTACTATCGATGTATTTAAAGACTTTGCAATTGATTTCTGTGTTGGCTGATTTTCTCTTGTGTTCAGCGATTTCACTTTCGAAACATTTAAAACAGCACATACTTTTACGGATATTCGTTTGCAGTTTTCTTTCTATGTAGAAATAATGATTGACAGTTTTTGCCAGTCCGATTAATAATATTGCTTATTTTGCACTTAGAAATTTTAATACCATGCAATTCACAACGTTTTTGAATTCTGGGATAAGAACGTATATCTTCGGAACGAGCAAAAACATATCCTTCATTTCACAGCATGTATATATGTGACATTTTGAAAGAAGAATAAATTTAAAAGTAGTAGACGATATTTTTCATTTCAAATAATAATCTGTTGCCAAAAATGTTTATTCTAAATCATTTACTTTCTTCTAATTCATTATCAAAATCATTCTAAAAATGTGTTAATACTCTCTGTATTATTTATAACAATAAAATTTTTTGTAAATAATTAAATTACTAATCCTAGTATTTTTAAATAAAAGCATTTTTGGAAATGTGTATTTCTAGATATAGTTTACCAAATACTATCTCTTTAGCAAATAAAATCTGCTAACACCCTGTATTCAGAAATGTATCATAATTCTTTCTAAACTATATGGATATACTAATATAATATGTATGAAATACATTTTAAAAGATATAAATTTTGTACAAGAATAACATTTAAGAAATAAACTAAAATCTCTTTTCACAGAAATTGATAAATTATGTGCTCACATCAATAGTGTAATTTATCTTTTTTACCATTCATCAGTCTGTCTTAAAAATATCATCAAATAATCAATAACACTGAATGAAAATTGATGTTTGAAAAATGTAATGCATCCTTTCCATTATTTATTACATAAAAGAGGAACCTGTTTTTGATGCTTCCGACATAAGTGAATCACTTGGCGCATAATAGCAGTCATAATCAAAACAAATGAATGAGAAAATAAATTTAAAAGAAAATGAGAAATAAAGTAATCCTAATTTAATGTATACATACACACACACATATATATATATATATATATATATATATATATATATATATGTGATTGTTTGTATATATGTATATATATATATATATATATATATATATATACATATATATATATATATATATATATATATATATATGCATGTATGTATATATGTATATAAATTTATATAGATAGATAGATAGATAGATATAGGTATGTATTCCAATATTTTATGCAGTTTTGTATATATTGTGTGATATATAACATGTAAAATAATTCTTGCTAAATCGTATTTTATGATTTATATAAATGTATCCATAGAACCAAACAGAATCTTTAACAAATCATTGATTTGTAATTAATATTTTTTATATTTTAAATAATAGGTATTTATGTATATTAAAATTGATATATTGATTTTTTTTATAATATTTAATATTAGATGACTTATAAGTGAGATGAAGAAATTGCCTATTATTTATTATATTCAGTCAAATTCCTTTTTTAAACAACATCTTGTAATAAATCATGCTTAATAAATATGCAAAAATAATACTATGAAATATGAGAGCCGCGATGGTCTGGTTGGTGAAAGCACCGTTCTCATTATTAGAAGGTCGTGAGTTCGAATAACAGTTTAGCAAAATACACGTCATGTTCGATCAAGGTGGCTGGAGCATGTAAAACTTTGAGTGATCTCAATGTCCTCCAATTGAAATGATACCTCTGAGGGTAGACAGCTGAGTATTATTCTTGGTCCTCGCTTCAAAATCGTGAAGACTATACCCGATTACTTCCATCGATTTGGTAAAACCATGCTGATGGAACAACAAAAAGATATGGAATCACTACAAATAAATGTGTTAAACTGCACAGTTTCGATTAGTCTCTTAACCGTAACATTATTATTTATACTTTTAATAATATCACTGAAGAAAGCATTTGAGAATTGCATATAAGATATAAAACCTTGAAATAATAAATTGTATCTTGAAGTTATACACGAGGGTTACTCTGAAAGTTTTTAAATACGCACAGACGAGAATTTACAAAATAAAAATAACGGTTTAATTTTAAAATACAAAGTATTTTAACACAGAAGACGTTTTTTTTTTACTTACTTACTTACTTCAACTTGCTTAGCGTAGAATAAATTTTAAACAGAAGAGAAAATGGAGTTGAAGTGAGAACATTTTCGCGCTATGATTTTCTACTATTTTAAAGCAGGACTAAATCAAGAAGAATGCATTCAACGGTTGTAATTAGCATTTGGTGATTAATCTCCAGCTAGTGCTACTGTATTCAGATGGTTTAAAGAATTTAGAAGAGGTAGCAATTTTCTTCAGGATGAAGAACACACAGGAAGGCCCACGTCGGCAGTAATCTCGGATAATGTGTCTGCCGTACGAAAAATTTTAATGGATGATAATCACTGTACCTATTAACTGATACAGAAGGAACTTAACATCTGATACGCAGACATACACAAAATTATTCTCATGAAGAATTACAAATGAAAAAAGCAGTTTGCTGCTGGGTTCCCCATAATCTAACTGAGCACCAAAAAGAGGAGCGTGTCAGAATCAGTAAAAAAACTCTTAAATTGGTAAATTATGGCGGCCACCGCATCATTTCTAAAATTATATCAGGTGATGAAACGCACATACCGTTTTTTGACGTTCCAACACATCAAGAAAGCAAGGTATGGGTCTTTGAAAATGATCCCACGCCGACAATGGTGAAAAAACAACGCGAAATCAAAAAAATGATGTATGCCGTTTTCTTCAGATGTACGGGATTGGTCAAAGCCATCAAGTTGGAAGGGCAGAAGACAGTAATAGCAAACTGGTATACCACCAAATGTCTTCCAGAAATTCTACAAGAACTGAATGTTAGGGGACTAATGTTTCACAATAACAATACATCTTCACATACAGCCGGATTAACAATTGAGTTTCTTAAACAAAAGCAAATTAAAGTGATAGAACATCCGCCGTATTCACCTGATCTTTATCTGTGCTACTTTTGGTTATTCTTTAATCTAAAAAAGAACTTACGTGGACGGCGTTTTCATCCAGAAAAAGAGATTGATGTGGCTATAAATGCATTTTTTCTTCTATTCCAAGAAATGAATGGCTTGAGGCATTTAATCTGTGGAAAAATTCTTCTACAAAAGAACATTGATGCTGGAGGAGACTACTTTGAACACACCTAAAATTTTGTAAGTATAACTTTTAAAACCTAGTTGTATCTCAAATTTTCAGAGTGACCCTCGTATAAATAGAGTTAAAATAGAAGTTCATGTGAGATTCTATAATGATACAAGCTTATATATTCTTAAAAAATACAAAAATATTAACAAGTATCCCTTTAGATGTTAATGAAATGATAATAAAACAGCTTAGGCTTTAATTGTATGGAATTAATGTTTTTAAATCCTGTTTAATTTGAATGTCTTATATTTTATTTATTTCTTATAAACAATAGACAATTACATTTATTTTCTCATAACTATTTATTATTAAATTCCCTTTCTTTATCCAGAATTCATAAAAAAGCCTGCAAAACGAAACATATTAGGTTGGGTAATAAGTTCGTAGCATTTTTACTAAAAACTTTTATTTAATCAAAAAATAATAATTATATCAATACATTGATCAATTATATATTCGCCGTTGCTGTTTACAGCATGTTCCCACCACTCGACTTATTTGTTGATGCCGTTCCACTTAAAATCACCAGGTCTGGTGTCAAAGTAGTTGTTGAGCCAGTTTTTAGTTTGAGCCAGTTTAGTTTCCAAAAAAGAATATTGGGATATGATTAGGTCTACAATATTTCATATCATGTACCATACCATTATCTTTTTTGTCTTGTGCTAGCTAGGTTGACAATATGGGATGCGCTGCTCCACTTTTTCATAATGAACCATATTTTGGTGTTGAGTACGACAGCTTCAGTACACACATGCCATAAGGGCTAGCTTATAGGTAGGCAACCATTCACACCACATTCATCCACAGAAAGGACAAAGACAGGATAAATAGAGAGAGAAAGTGCATCTATGCCCGAACCGGGATTCGAACCCAGAACCTTCATATCTGCAGTCAGGCAATCTGACCACTAGACAAAGTGGTCGGCACCATACCATTATGGCAGCGTATAAGGAAGATGTTATGGCTTTACTACATCTTGTTTCTTTATAAAAAATATATAAAGGCCCCTCTGAGCTGTGCCTTTGTTATCGTCCGCATAATCATTAGAAAACTCCTCAAATCGAAAGAAATGCTTAGATAATGTTGTAGAATACAATATCTGAAATATTTTAAGATCAACGTGGATCAGTTTAAAGATAATGATTCTTCAATAATACACTTACAGCTTCGATGCTCGCTGGTTATCTGATGGTACTTGTGTCTCCGCCTCTTCTTTTATGCACTGAGCTGTTCTCCTTTGAATGTGTGTGGTCATCCATAAAAGAATATATTTTTTGTCCTGCATAGGTCCGAACAGAGCGATACTGAAGCTATTTCGGAAAGCGCACTAGTTTGAAATGACCGAACACCTTTTTTAAAATAGGCCTCTACGACAAATTCATAGTGTTCGTTACTGCAATGCATGATGACGAACTGAATCGCAATTTCACTCAATTTAATGATCACTGTCTTTCGCTTACAAAAAGTACTAAATACTTTTTTGTATCGAATGACTAATGCTATTTTTAATTTTTAAGGTTTGGGCGTTTTATTAAGATTATTTGTTAATGGTAAAAAAATTTATAAATTATTGACATAATATAGAGAGATCCATACATTGCTGCAATAAACATGAAGTTTGCTTTGGTTTTGATAATCAAATTTTGTTTAAAAAAGTTATATATATAGAAATTTACATTTCAAAAAGTCTGCTTTTCCAGAATGAGACTGAAAATTGTCATTTTCATTCAAATAATACATCGTATCGTTAGCATTATAGTGATAAATATGATAATTAATTTTCATATATTGGCTTTTATTAGATATTTGTAATATTGTGATGTTATTCCTCATGGATTTCGTTAATCTAAATATTGATTTTATGGGAATTTTATGATTATAGTGTTAGATATTTTATCCCCCCATGTCAAGTGCTTTGTGTCCGTTAAGTTTGTGTATAAGTTTGTAGACCTCCGCTGGATTGGTGGGGGCGGTATCTTGTATATGCGTCGTGGAGAGATAGTGTTGTATTGTTTCTTCAAATATTTTTTCAGTTGATCATACTTTGATGTTGTTTGGAAGTAATTGCTGTTCAAAACTGTTGATAATGGCTTCCGCTTTATCTTTATCTGTATGGTTTAAGCCATTTGAGCCTAGGATAGGCGGGATTATAGTAGTTTTGTTTTTCATCATACAGTGACCTTCCAAATGAAGTTGTCATAGGTATTAAATGATGGTAATTTATCTCTCCAAAATGTTTGGTTGTAAGCTTTAAGCTGTGCTTTAGAAATTTATTATTTCTTCTATTAAATTCTTTTTGATATTGGGGTCTCGAACATTTTGGTACATTCTTCTGGGTTTATTCCTTTGCTTCTTTTTTTCTCATCTTTTTCTGGGGAGGGAGAGGTGGGCGTGAGGTTGCACTAGACTCTGTGATTGGTCGTGCGCCTCAAGCACCTAATTCGTAATTTTCTTTGTTTCTTTATCAATACGTTCATCCGTATTTAATGTGATATAATTAATTTGATTATTTTCAAGAATTTTAGTGTATTTTTTCCAATTTTGGTTGTGTTTGGAGAGGGATCATTTGTTTTGATATTAGTGTTGAACTCGATCATGATTGGGTTATGATCGGAGCCTAGTTCTGTGAGAGTGTTAATACTAAGTTGATATTGAAGTCCTCTCGTTATTGCAATAGCTATGTATGTGGCTGAATTTTTGCCGAAATGTGTAGGTGTTAAGGGAGCATGGATGCTTAGATCGGCTTTAATTTCAAAGGATCTGAGTATTCTTCCTAGTTTGTTTTGGTTTGGCCATGCCCCGTTTTTAGCGTTAAGGTCTCCCCATATTAGAATGTTGTAGTTAATTGAAAGTAAAATTTCTAGGTCCATGTTAATGTAATTATACTTAGGTATTGGTCTTATGTAGATGGAACAAATAGTATCATGTGGGAGTAAGGGCATAGTTAAAGTAACTATGGTCGCTTCTACTGTTTGGAGTGTGGGTGTGTCTACATGGGGATGTGGGAGGGAACGTTTGATAAAGATGCAAGTGCCTCCACTGGGTCTTTGTGAACTATTTTTCCTATTATTTCTATACGTTTGATAGTTTTTAAGTTAATTTTTATAGGGTGTTCAGAATTGTTTCTTGTACTAACATCACATCTGCGGAGTACTAATTTACAAATAAACGTAACTCATTGACTCTATTCCTCAACCCGTAGGCGTTCCAAGAGCAAACTAGCAGACTAGTTGGGTTTGTTAACATCAATTGTCTTGATTGTTATCCTGGAAGTAACTCGTGAGCTTAAATAGTTTGTCCATTGGAGACTTAATTTGTTGGAGTTCTTGAAGTAGATTTTTGAGGGGTATTCCTCTGAAAATGTTCTTGATTTCTGCCATAATTTTCATTAAATCTGAAAAATCTAAGCTGCTTGGGGCGGAGTTAATTGCTGAAGCGGAAATTGATGGAGCTTACTGGGAGGGAGTAATGCGTTCACACAAGAAACTCCTGGACTGACATAGTTTTCTTGTTTTCGAATTAAATTTTTATTGAAATTTTGATGGATTTGAGTCCTTGGTTTAGGTTTTGGGAATCTAGTGCATCCTTTGTAATTGGCTGGGTGATTCCTTTCACATTTGCAACATTTAGGTGTGGGCAATTTTTCATGGGGGCATTGATTGGTGTTATGCGTTTCAGCACATTTTACACATCTCGGGGACATGTGACACATTTCCGAGATGTGATGGAAACGCTGGCATTTGTAACACTGCGTAATTGATTTTGGGCCTCGGTAAAATTCCGCAACTATGCCTGAAATATAGCATAGGGAGGTCAGCTCATATATATTGGGGCTATCTGGAGCTATGAAATTGTGAAACAGGAATAAGGTCATGGGGGCTCCGTTCCTTAAATTAGTCATTCTGTTGATTCTACTGACTTGAAATACTTTACGTATCAAGTCGTCTTCTATGTCAGTAATTTTGGTGTTGAGTCGGAGTTCTCTAAGAACAAATTTTTTGGGCTTTTCATTTTTGTTTCTGAGTAATATGTACTTAATTTTTCTGCCTCTAGGATTGAAGGTAACTCTCGATGGGCATCTTCTGTTTTTACGTAAATTTTCAGGTTTTCACCTGAGGTCCTTGCCTATATTTTGTGCTTGAACACGCTTTTTAATCTGTTGAGGAACTCAAAATGGTTGTCACCATATCTCACAATAACTGGTGCTATCTTTTCTATATTTTGTTGGGTTGGGACGGAGTCATCATCCATCTGGTCTACTGAGCTTTGTTCGGTGCTGAGCCCAGCGAAGTGGTTGAGAGTAATTACGGGAGACTGTGCGATCATAACCGACATAACTTTCCCGGTTTTTTTGGGTTTTATGAAACCCGCATCATACTCATTAATTCTCTTTTTTTAGTTCCAGCAACATTAGCCGGTTTAAAATTATTTGAGTTACTAGACCTCAACTTTAGAAGAAATGCTATTTACGAGGGTGGGGGGCAGAACAGAAGAAACAGTATAGCTACATGTACTTGTAGACTTTATAGTTTCTCTGATGAATTCAATATCTTCTTCTGTTTGATCAATCAATGACTATTCAGGGTGAACAGAGGCCGTACAAGGTCTAATACCAAGTACTAGCATACGTTTCTATCTAATCTTGCTTCCATAGCTGTAGCAGGTTTGGTGGCTACAATGTTGTTTAGCTTAGCCGGTTGTATCAATTGTTGATTTCCATTTTCTTGAGCCATGTCCATTTTTCTATCCAGGTCGTATTTAAATTTCGCGGAATTTAAAATATCAGATCGTTGTTAGCACTGAAAAGTGCTTTTTCCTTCCGCGTAGGAGAGGTAGTGGGGAGATACCGGGGGCAACCCAAAGTAATGAGAGACAACTGTAGTGAACTGGAGCTCGAGCAGAAGACGTCTGTCATCAGCAGAGGTCAAATCCAGTATGAAAGTGAGTGAAAAATGTATGATATATTATTATAGTATTATAATAAATGTGTAAATTAGTAAGTACATGTATATTTAAAAGAATAAAGTACATGTAAATTTAAAAAAAAATTAATCCTTCTCTATGTTGTATCAAGTTACATCTATGTTGTATATGTTGCATTAAGATGTTAACATTTTAGTTTTACTATCAATCGTAACCGTGAAAAAAATTCAGTGATAATTTAGCAATATTATTTATTTACTGATTGAAAATCTACAATGGCATAATCTCACAAAAGTAGAGAGATTCATAAAAACTTCCTTGAATCGTAACTTAATAGTCACCAATGTCTCAAAATAGGAAAATCAAAAAAATATAGCAATAATAATTTCATATATTAAGTACTATTTTATTTATATATTATATCAATAACTAACTGATAAATATAATTCTTTCATTTTTCAATGTTAAAAATGAGAAAGTTTCCAATCGTTTCAAGCTTTAAAGACCACAACTAATCATCAAAATTATAGAGTGTTTTGAATTATTCAACGCACACTTAATTATTTTTCTTGCTGTGGAAGTAAACTTAATTAATTAAAACGAATATGAAAAAAAGAATATATAACAATAAAATTTCTTATAAACTTTTAAGACAAAAATGCTATTTCTTTTATAATTTTATTAATAAAATAAAATTAAATTACATGCTATTCATTTTTCTTAAAAAAGGTGATTATAATTAATTTCATTGTTTCTCATTTCTTTACAAATGTAACTAAATTTGCACACTTTCTCTCTCTGCCTTAATATTTGAAGAATATATTCACAATTTTTGAGCATTTATTTTTTTTTATTATAAAATTTGATAATTATTGATAGATAGGACATATACAAAATAAGGAAAACTGAGAAATATTTCACTTCTGTAGTTATTATTTTAAATATTTCCCTTCAAATAACTTGTTGAATAAAAAAAACAAATGTGTACAAGCGAGTTTTATTGGGAACTCAATTAAAGTTTTAATTGAAAATTAATATTTAAAAATAATTCAAATTAGAAAGCGGAATTATTAAATTTATATTCGCTCTTCCGTAAAATATTTTTTTTAATTTACATCGCATTCAAAAACGCGTTAATGATGTATTTAATTTCTTAATTCATGTATATAATATAATCAAAATTTATTAAATGATAATTGTGATGTTAAAAAAAAAGCTATATATTACATAAAAATTAAAAATGTAAAGAACTAAAACATAAAAATCAAAATGTTATTTTTTAAAAATTTATTTTAAATTAAGTTAAATAATTGAATATCTTATTTGTTACAATGCAACTGCGTTATGACTTAATTAATGATGTTTTATTGAATGTAAAATAAAATGGTCATAAAATTAATCAATATATCATGGCTTGAAAATTTTGCGTTAAATTTATTCATTCATTATTATATCTTTAGAATTATCTCTATTTAAAAATTCAGTTAATAATTTTCAATGTATTTCTATTAATTTATAAATTTAAAATAAAACAAAAATATTTTTTTTCAATGTAATACTTTAAGATGCACTGAAATAAGCACTTATACTCGTATTAAAACGTATTTAAATAATTTGAGTTCCAAAAGAGTTCTTATGTTTCCCTTTGTTTTAATACATGAAGCATATTTTACCTGCTAGCTTTCAATATTTTGATATCGATTCTCTTTTTCAGAGTTTACAAAATACAAATATGTTTTTTCTAATTGCGTGTCATTTTTCACTACCATTATGACTAATATTAAGCCTTATTAAGACTCGATTACAAACTGGCTTGAAAAGTGATGGAATAGAATAAACTACTGTAGGACAAAAAGATGAGTGCTTCATATTTGCTTTTGGTCTATGTGTTTGTTGAGTTTAGTGATAAGAATGTATCCAAATTATGAGGCTAGTGAAATACCATGAATTATCAATTTAAAGTTTTTCTGGAAATCATTGCAAGGAAAACATTGGATTGGAATTTGGATTTTAAATTTCAGATTACCCACTACTATTATGAAGTAAAAAACTAAGTATAACTAAAAACTCATCTATGTAATTATAACATTAACAACAAAAAATCTATTTTTATTTGAATAATTTCACATTCAATGTTTTAGAAATTGACTAAAACATGCAAACCTTGTGGAAAGTATTTTATATTTTTATCAGTGCATATTTATTCAATGAATTATAAGTTTACTCTTTCAATGCAGTTATTTATCTAAAAACAGTTGCTTAAAAACTTTGCTTGAATCTTTTAAATATGTGCTTCATTTTTTTTTAAATTTCAAATCAGTAGAATTAGTTATATTTCACGGCACCTGGTAAGTTAATATATTTAATAAAATTGACCTTTAAAATTTAATGGGAACTTTCTTTAACTACCACTTCTTTCTTTATCAACATTTTCAAACATTTGTTAAAAATAACTTTCTGTAAATTAATTCAATATTCTACTGTTTGTATAAATGTAATATATTAAATTGTTGAAATTTGAATATGAGGATAATTTTTTTCCCGAAAGCGATTTGAAATGGCTTTGTAATTTGCATTCTTACATACAGAAAGTAAATTGCACTTCGTAAACAAGTTAAAATTAACATTTTTTCATGAAATTAGTTTCCCAACATCTTTGCAGTTATGCTTAGAAAATTAATCTAATCATATACGTAAGAGTTAATTGTAAATATGTTTAT
The DNA here is from genome assembly GCA_030067965.1 of Latrodectus elegans. NCBI lineage: Eukaryota > Metazoa > Arthropoda > Arachnida > Araneae > Theridiidae > Latrodectus > Latrodectus elegans. Next base: position 69,628,175 of record CM057811.1, on the reverse strand, counting down.
ACTTTCATAATTATTATAAATTTACTATGAATTTTTAAACATTATTTTTCGAGATTTTTATGACTTCATTCAGAATATTATCATTATCTTTTTTTAATTTAAAACAGTTTACAAAAATTTAATTGATTTGGATAATATAGTAAAAATTTCTTATTTAAATAATTTTCGATAGTTATATGATTACTTATAGAAACACATTCTGAACGTCTTATATAAATTCAGATATATTCGGATTTTAAAGGATAAATTCTAATGAAATTCCTAATTCATAAATATAACAGAAATGTCTTTATGACAAAATATGTAAAGATTGCATTATATCTGTGAAAGTATAAGTCACATATTATGTAAATTAACAAATATTCTAATGAAAAAATAGTGTCATTCGCAGAAAATTGTTATATTAAGCATGTTTGAGACCAACTAATTCCCTATACTTAAACAATAATAATAATATAGAAGATAAAAATATTATTTAAATAATTAAACTGAAAGGCTATTTTAAATAGTTCTACGATTTTTTAGAATTTCAGATAAATATTTTGTCGCTCATGTGACTAAATTTAAGATCACAAGAACTTAAAAAGTGAATAATCGAAAACCAATTCGTTAAAATTATATAGCAGCAAACTGATTACATAATGGAACGTGCATTTATTAAGGAAGATGTAATAACGTTAAGAATTACTGCATTCAGCCTAAAGCAATATTCCAATAACTATTTTATGATGCTTGAAATTATTTCATAACATATAAATGCTTAGTGCTGCTAATAATTTCATTTGAGGCAATGTTATAAAGAAATATTTGAACTATATAAAATCAGAAATAAATTTAAAATTGACGCTCAAAATGTTTAAAATACTTAAAATATTGCTTACTAATAATCCTACTATGAATAATTTTCAATACATTTGAAAATTAGTATTGCATAAAATCAAAGAAAAATATTCTCTACTATCTTATAAGGAGATCCTTAGTATAGAGTAAAAATTGCTAATTTTCACTAATTATAATGTTGTTCAATTCAAATGCATATAGATTTATAGTGTATTATTTTAGACTACACTATCGCGCGCGCGGTAATTATTAATATGTACATTAGATAAATATATTAATAATTTTTAATTAAATACATGTTACACATGTGCTATTCCATGAATATCTATTTGTTGAGTTGACAGTATCTCATCACATGCAATACAACTATTGAAGGAAATAATTTAGTCTAAATTCATCCGTGCACTTTCGTAACTTTGCGTCATATCTATTTATAAAAACTACAGCTAAAAAGTACAATAAAATGCAAAATATATAACTGATGTGTTCTCATATCCCATCTTATATTAAATACCTAAATTATTCCTTAGCAACTATTTCCAACCCAAATATCCTGTTCAGCTGTAATTTGCATGTGAATGTCAAATTATAAGTTATTAAAAATTTTACTTCTGCTCATGACTGATATCATGAACAACTATTGAAGTATAAAAATTACTTACTTGATAAAATAGTTTATTTGTAGACTTAAAATCAGAGTACAAAATGGTTTTGTATGCGAATTTTATATCATTGTAGTTAACATTAATATTGGAATTCCACCTATGCACGCTTTTGTAACAAAAATATAAAAGTAATAAAACTAACATATTTCTATTTCTGATAATATGCAAGCAATAAGCAATTATTTGTTTATTATTCCCACTGGTTAACTATACTATAAAAGAGTGAGATAATTTGAAAGTATCAATTTAAACAACACATGTTTCATTACTGTGTCCAAATAAATTTGAATATATTTTTTTTATTTAGAATGTATTTCGGAAATGCAATATTTTCTGCAAAAGTCAGTGTTTGTACTAAATTTTAACACTTTGGTCTACTATTTTATATGATCAAATAGTTTTTTTTATTTATCGTACTTAGACATAACATAATAATTCTGCAATAATCTGATGCGCACGTGTATCATTTTCTAACTCCAGCTGAATTTGATTTTCTGTGAACCAAATTAAATACTCGTATGAAATTCAAGCAAAAATTAGATTTTATTCATAAATTTAAGCATGGAAAACAAACTCTTCCATTTTACCTAAAATCTTTGCCACGTTTTTGTTCAATTTAAAAATCTATGAAAGAAAAATCTGTTTGGAATAATTGCAAATTTATATTAAATATCTAGATATATATTTACAATATCTATTGAACATAGAACGATATGAAGGATGAAATTCTGATTTTTCAGTGATTGCAAAATTTATATGATTATTGTCTACATTCAAATGAAATAAACTATTTTTCATGTACTTCAACCACTGTGCTCATTTCCTCAAAATGTTTGCCGTTGCTTTTCGGGAAATATAAATAGTGAAACTAAATTTGATATCTCCCATTCTTGTTAAAGTTATTTTAAATTAGAAATCAGTATTATAAAATGTATTAATTTTTATATAGCAACATGTGCCAAACATTGAAACTATATGTACTCTAAAATACTTTTAATTTTTTTTTCAAATTATAAGTACTTAAAGAAGATACTAGGTATCTCACTATTTTTAATATTTCTACCAAATGTGTGTCATTTGATTTCAATAGTGGGTGATTTAGATATTTTGTGATGTCAGATAAGTGATATTTTGCTAGATATTTTGTGATGTTAGATATTATGTAATACGAGGGTTACTCTAAAATTTTTGAGATACGCGCAGACGAAAACTTACAAAATAAAAATAACTGTTTAATTTTAAAATATAAAGTATTTTAACACAGAAGATTATTTTTTACTGACTTACTTTAAATTGTTTAAGGTAGAATAAATTTTAAACAAAAGAGAAAATGGAGTTGACGCGAGAACATTTTCAAGCTATGATTTTGTACGATTTTAAAGCAGAATTAAATCACGAAGAATGCATTCCACGGTTGCAATTAGCATTTGGTGATGAATCTCCAGTTCGTGCTACTGTATTCAGGTGGTTTAGAAAGTTTAGAACAGGTCGCAATTTTCTTCAAGATGAAGAACACACAAGAAGGCCGCCGTCGGCAGTAGTCCTGGATAATGTATCTGCCATACGAAAAACGTTAATGAATGATAATCGCTGTACCTATCAAATGATACAGAAGGAACTTAACATTGGATCCGCAGGCATACACAAAATCATTCATGAAGAATTATAAAGGAAAAAAAGTAGTTTGCCTTTGGGTTCCCGATAATCTAACTTTGCAACAAAAAGAGGAGCGTGCCAGAATCCGTAAAGACTCTTAAATTGCTAAATGATGGTGGCCACCGCATCATTTCTAAATTTGTAATAGATGATGAAACGTACATACCGTTTTTCGACGTTTCAACACGTCAAGAAAGCAAAGTATGAGTCTTTGAAGATGATCCCACGCCGACAATGGTGAAAAAACAACGCGAAATGAAAAAAAGTGATGTATGCCGTTTTCTTCAGATGTGCGGGATTGGTCAAAGCCATCAAGTTGGAAGGGCAGAAGACAGTAACAGCAAACTGGTATACCACTAAATGTCTTCCAGAAATTCTACAAGAACTGAATGTTAGCTTACTAATGCTTTGCAATTACAGTGCATCTTCACATACAGCCGTATTATCAGTTGAGTTTCTTAAGTAAAAACAAATTAAAGTGATCGAACATCCGCCGTATTCACCTGATCTAGCTATTTGCAACTTTGGTTATTCTTTAATCTAAAAAAGAACTTATGTGGACGTCGTTTTCATTCTGAAGAGATTGATGTGGCTATAAATGCATTTTATTTCATCTGTTCCAGGAAATTAATGGCTTGAGGCATTTAATCTATGGAAAATTCGTCTACAAAAGTGCATTGATGCTGGAGGACACAACTTTGAACACACCTAAAATTTTGTAAGTATAACTTTTAAAACCAAGTTGATTCTCAAAAATTTCAGAGTGACCCTCGTATATTGCTAGATATTTTGTGATCTAGATATCGCATAATATTCTGTACATATTTTTCAAAATTCATAATTTCGGAAATTTCAGGAAGCGCATTTTAAACAGCGTAATGATATACTATTATAGTATCCATTTATTTGGTATATAACAATATAGTTATTATCATATGATAATATTAATTATGAATTAATTAATATTTTATTAGTAACTTCATAATTTCAGTCTTATGAATTCTAACTTAAAGTTGTCCTTAATGTACTCTTTTTTTTGACAGCATTGCAAATTATAAAGTTTCTATTCATTAACTTCTTAATTTTTAATAAAAATCTTTAAAGAGGAAAACAAAAAAAGGAAAGTGGATTATTTTATTTAAACATTTGTAAAAAAAACATTTTTAAACAAATCAAGGTCAATATTCACTTCTGATTAATATGAAAGTCGTATACTCGATTATTACTGTATAATACCTGAAAGTATATTTCTAAAGCAATTTCAAATATGAAAATAGAAAAGAATAAGGTAGAAGAGAAATATATTGTTGAAAACAATAGACGAAATGAAATGTCAAATTTCATTTAATAAACTTCTGCTACTCAAGTCTGATATTCAAACAATCAAATTAAATTATGAAAGTGAATTTAAGAAAGGAAGGAAACGTTATATTAGTTGGCATGAGAGAGAGACTTTAAAAAGAAAAGGTAATTTCTGACTCCAAAATGGAAAATATTAAAGTTAAACATTCTAGATGATCACATTAAGAAAAGACTCTTTTCAACATTTACATTTCCAGATGATTTAAACTTTCATTTGAATTCCTCATTCGTTTTTCTTAAAATGATTTTATTTTGAATATTGGAAATAATATAATTTTTAATTGTAGTAAAATAAAGCTATTAAATTTTTTAGATTTTTAAAGCACTTCATAAAAATTAGATAATATGAATTTAATACGTAAGATTCATTTCTAAGTGTGAAATTTAGATTAAGATTTTTGTTTAATTTAAACCAACATTATTGCTTTGATCGTTGTAATGCAAGAACATCTTAGACAAATAAGCCAATGATTAGATATTCATCGTGACTACGCATTGCATAATGCCGCCATATAGTGAAAAACTTTGTTCTTTTGGGTATTAATCAAGTAATTAGATTTAATTTGAATGCATTAAATCTATGTTGTAGAAAAACGTGTTTAAAATAAAGATCCTCCTATGCCTTTATTAGTGAAGATATGAGTAGTTTTCAAATTTCGTAAGGTGAGAATCTTAGATATAATGAAAAGTGGAGTAATTCAAGGTGGCCTATATCCTCATATATATAGGCCACCTTGAAAATACCCTCATGTGGTGTAAGGAGAATTGGATAAGAAAGAAGTATATTAAGCGTTGATTAATACATCAATTGAGAAATAATAGTATCACGTTGTATGACACGCATATATAGGGATAACTGGTTCACTCTCTGTCATCCATGTAACAAAAGAACATTGGTTATAGACCGCTGTGGCATATTTTAACATCACAAAGCATTTGACTGAAAGAAAGTTGCTGTTACAGTATTCATTAAGAGTACTACCACTGACACTCATTCAACATCACATGTGTTTGAGTAGTTTTGATCTCTGACGTATTGTTTTGCAACGGAATAGAATCAGAGCGTCTGCAGTGATAAAACCAGATATTTTTGGGCAATAGCATTTTACGGGTCGAAGCCCCTATGCTGAACATCACAATGCTGCCTTTGCTGAACAGCAGTACCTCACTGGTAACATTTTTATGATAGCATGGGGCTCTATTGCATATGACTCACAGTGATCCCTAATAGTGATTCAATGTTTATAGTAATCCAAAAGCTCAAAGTTCATGCAAGATAATCTACAACCACACGTGTCGATACTCAAAGATCGTGTCATCCTTGAATATTGACACGTGTGGTGTCAAGGCTCTTGACAGGAGTTCCAGTACCCAGTTTTCAACAAGTTAATGCTTGTTCGCACAGCTCAAGGGTTTTTCGCAACTGTTCGGTCTGCATTACCACCCTTACTGCAAAATTCGACTTCTATAATTGAGACTAACCAACTACATCTGGGATCATTTAAAACGCCAAGTTTAAGAGATGTTACAGAATATCATCCGGAGCTTTAATGCTTCAAGGTTCAACCGTATCACTTCATGCATTTATGGTAGAAAGGCTTCAACAGAATAAAATGTCTACATTTTTCATAAATTTTTATGTAAATAATCATTTTTCTTTAACTCTCTGAAATCTCATATACCAATGTTGTATTTCAGTACATAAAATTTCATCTTATTCTTATAACTTTTTATGTAGAAATTCTTATGTCAATGGATGCTATTGACAAATAAGGAAATATCTAAATTTCTCATTATCATATAAAGTATGTTTAGTTTAAATGAAGGAAAAGTCTCAATCTAAATATTTTTTTATTTTCTTTATTTTTATATTTTATAAATGAAAAATATTAATATTATTACACAATTTATCTAAAAATTAAAAACAAACATATAAATCTAATTTTTAGGAACAATTTAATTTCTAATTTAAGAACAAGGTAGAATAAAATTTATTTTACCTTGTTTTTAAGCTGTATTTCTATCCTTGTAAACCCACTTTAGCTCATGAACAATTTTCTGAAGTGAAAAAATTAAATACATTTTATATTTTAAAATTTTTACGTTACCTAGAGGTCAACCTAACAGCCTTTTTCATTCGAAGGCTATTCATAGCTATTTTATTATCTATTGCAGACATTTATCTCGGAGGGAATTTTTAAATACTGAAGGTCATGTTTAAGTATTGCAAGAGAGGAAATCCAAAAAAATCCTCAAGTACCCATTACAACAAACATCCATTCAGAAAGCAGAAACACAACACCCATTTCAATTCTTTCAACCCTGGTTAGAATCTAACTGCTTACCTTATGTATCAAAAAGTGTTGTCCTTCCGTTAAGCTACAGGAACCGAAATAGTAACAGATAAATTATATTTAAGCATGACGAATCTGTTCTATTTACATTAAATTAAAAAACAAATAAATATATAACACCATAAGCTGTATAAAAAAATAATGAATAAAAAGATGATAACAAAATAAGAAATCATCAATATTAATTAATTTTTTTTCCTTAAGAAGCTTTCCATAATTTCTTATGCTTAAAATAAAAAATTCCGTCTGGCATTTATATCTGGTTTAAATCTTTCTTTCCTGTGTTAAACTATGCGCTTTATTTACTAAGCCATATTAAAGCCTAGCATAATCTTTATCTCCGTAACTTTGTAGTTTCCATTACATCAACGGTAGATAATGAAAATAATTCGTAAGTTTGATATTTAAGTGATTATCTTCCCATTATTACTTGGTAAAATTTAATGCAATTTAGCAAAGAATAATTAACACTCATTTTCAGCAGTATTAAAGTATTTTAAATTCTTGATTCAGTTCTTAAAATGATTGATTTATAATATTTTTTCAGACTGTTTTTACTTATATTTTTCATTAACTATAAATTTGTTATAAGTTTATATCATTTACGTAACATAATTTTTTCAACATTCTTTATTAAAATATTTTATTAAATAATCATTTCTGAAAAAATTGCCATAAAAATATGCAGCATGAATCTGGAGAGGATCTTTACTAAATGGTTTGATACAATAGTTAAAACTGCAAAATAACAAAATGTGGTAAAATTTATTTTAAAGCAATTACAAAGTTGATCTTGACTTCATTGTGCATCATATCAAGGTTATTACATTATTATTTTTAAAAACAATTGCTATATAATTTTGATTTCGTAAATTTCCTTTCATAGAAGAAATCAGAAATTACTCCATAAATTTTTTCCTCAAATTATTTTATTTATACTCAGTATTGCTATGTATGAACAATTAATTTGTATACATACATACACACAGATATGTTTATATATATATATTTATAATAAACAATATATATATATATATGTATATATACAGGGGTGTTGGATAAAAATATGGAAACACCTTGTGAAATGCATGTTGAAAAGAAAGATTGATTTTAATGAAATATATAGGTTGCGCTCTGGTGTTTTGCCTGCAGACGCCACCTATATAACTTAATGCGCTGCACAGTTCAGTCGTTGTCGGAGCACTGTTATGGTGAGTTGACATTGCATTATGTCAGAGTTAACGGACTTCGAACGACGGCAAATTGTTGGAGCGCGTATAGTAGGTGCTTCCGTAAGCAAGTTAGAAGAGATGTTTAGTGTTTCAGGAAATACTGTATGGAAGACTTATTCTGCATATTTGAAATGTGGAAAAACATCATGCGCTAAATCACAGCACGGACGAAAGTGTGTGCTGAGCGATCGTGACAGACGATCATTAAAGAGGATTTCACGAAAAATAAGAAGACCACAGCTGCAAAAGTTACTTCTGAAACAGAATGTCATGTTACCAAACCCTGTGACTACCAAAACAATTACGAGGGAGCTTCATTAACAGGGAATTGCTGGCCGTGCTGCAATTGAAAAGCCATTCATCAGTGATGATAATGCCCGTACAAGTAAAAAGTGGTGTTTAAGTCATAAAGCCTGGAATATAGAGCAGTGGAAGAAAGTAATATGGTCTGATGAGTCTACTTTCACATTGTTTCCCACTTCTGGCCGAGTTTACGTCTGGAGAACGCCATCTCAAGCTTATAATACAGACTGCTTGTTGCCAAGAATGGAAGATGGTGGGGGTTCTGTTATGGTTTGGCCAGCCATATCGTGGTTATCTGATGGTCCCATGATAACTCTGCCATGGCAGATTACTGCCAAGATTTATGTGAACATTTTGGCCGATCAGGTCTATCCCATGGTACAAACTTTTTTCCCCAATGGTGATAGAGTCTTTCAAGACGACAAAGCCTCTATTCGCACAGCTCAAGCTGTCCGGGACTGGTTTTCTGAGCACGAGGATGAATTGTCGCATCTCCCTGGCCACCACAGTCACCAGACCTGAATATTATTTAACTTTTGTGGTCTACATTGGAACTGAAAGTGCGTTCTCTCTATCCACCCCAACATTGTTATCTGAACTTGCCACCGTTCTTCAGGAAGAATGGTTCAATATTCCATTGGGGCAAACATACAGGAAATGTATTTATCCATTCCAAGAAGACTGCAAGCTGTTTTAAATGTCAACGGGTTTCCTACACCATATTAGGCAAGGAAACGTGTTTTTTCCAAGGAGTTTCCATATATTTGTCCAACCCCTGTATAAACATATATATATATATATATATATATATATATATATATATATATATATATATATATATATATATATATATATATATATATATATATATATATATATATATATATATATATATATATATATATATATATATATATATATATATATATATAAATCAACTAGACTATCAAACAATGAAAGAATCATAATGCTTCTTTTTCCAACAAAGATATGCATGATAAATTTTCTAAATTTAGAAACTAACATAACAAAAGTGTTATATGCATTTTTATAGCATTAATATTAATTTGTTTAATTAACCTTTTTAAGAGGGAATACATGTTGATGTCATATTAGTTACATTTCTGGTTGAAATAGAATGTTTTTTTTTCTTAAACTTACCTTTTGATTTTAAAAGTGAATCAAAATTAATTTAAAAATCCCATAAAATAAGAAATGTCAAAAAATAGCACCAATTTTTAAAGTAACTTCTCTTCAAATGTTGAGAGATATTTGAATAGTAGAATGAAGTATTTATATTTTATTTAAAGTAATATTATCTTGCAAAATTATACTTACAAAATAATCTGGTATAGTTTACAATTCACACGCACGCACACACTCATGAATAACACACAAATTATCATCTATAGTGTAAGTCTTGAAATATATTAATGATTTGAAATAAAATAACATTTAGTTATATACTTCATTATTTAATTTCACCTATTGATCAAAAAAAAATTAAAACATTGTACTTCATTTTAGAAAAGATTTTTCAAAGTATTTTCAAGCGTTTTTTTATTTAAAAGGCACAATAAAAACATGATAAGTAATAATGTAATTTTACTTTTTGATTTCATATGTATTTTTGTATTTTTTAATTAAAATTCCTACATAAACATCATCTCTCTTCGTGAGAGACTTGTTACATACAATGAAAGATATTCTAATTCCAATATGGACGCATAAAGCCAATCAAATAATTGTTACAAAATTCGATAATATTATACATTTAAATTCGATAATATTATACAAATTTATATAATACTTGTTTGAAGATTAATAATTAATTAAAATGACCTTTTTTCAAGTTCAGAGCAAGTGGTTAAAATGTTAAAAGTTTTTTGGAATTTTTCAATTATTTATAAAATTATTATATTTTTTTTTATTTATAATTTATTAAATTATCTGCAAAACAGATAATTTATAGAAAAGCAAAAATTAAGATAATTCAATCTTTAGTTCATACATTTTACTATTTAATTTTAATAGAGCTATTATTTTTCTGAAATGTAATGAAATCTTTGAATTTGTTAAAATAATGTAAGTAATTACAGCTGATGATTCTATTACCCAATTTGAAATATAACTGTAAAATTATGTATAAATACAATAATTTTTAAACGTAAATATCAGTTTTATGTGACAAATGTAATTTAGGTACAGCTGAAATTTAAACGCTCAGCAAAGTCATAGACAATCTGAACATTCCCATTTAATCCATTCATTATGGTTGACATTTAAATCAATAGCTGCAAACAAAGAGCCATCTGACGTCATCATAGAATTAAGATATACGGTTCACTGGATAAACGTAACTGTAATGTCCTTTTTGTAATGGGATTATAATTAAATGAAGGAAGTTACCATACAAAACTTCGAGATCACTAGTCACACAATCAAGTATACTTAGAATATATTAAATTATTATGAAAGAAATGTTCAACATTGATGCAGAGTAGAGTTCCTTACATAAAATTAATAAACGAATTTAAAATTATTCAGCGAGTTAATTATTGTTTTCTGCATTTTGATTAAACATACATAGTTCTTCTTTGTACAATTTTTATGACAAATAGGAAAAGTAATTTAAAACACATTGAATATAATAAGCAATATTTAAATATTCAAAAATACCTTAATTTCTGTAATTCAGAATGAAGTTAGACTTATTGTGAGTTATATTTGAGTTTCAAAATAAATACTAAAGATTTTATTACTTTATTAATCAAAAATATCTCAAAGTATTATCTAAGAGCAAATGCACGGATGATGGAATTATAACAAAATATAGTTAAATTTTATAACGTAACAAAAATTAATAAAAATATTTCTTTCTAATTCTGAAACATTGATTAATTATTAAAATCCCTGATCAAACAATGCATATTTAAAACAATCAGTTTAGGATAAAAATTTAATCTGATACGGATTTTGAATTTTCGATATTTATTTTATAAATGAAAACAATTTGACATTTGCTTTTATTATTAGTAAGATTAACAACAGTTTAATGTTAAATATGTTAGGTCAATGTAATTTTTTTCATCTAATTTAAATAAATTTTTTAATCGGCAAGAAATTTACACTTTCTGACAGCGCCTTTTATTCTGTATCATAAAATAGATTATTTGCTTCCATATTAATGTGTAATTCTTAATTCTACTAATATATATATATATATATATATATATATATATATATATATATAAATATTTATATATATATATATATATATATATATATATATATATATATATATATATATATATATATATATATATATATATATATATAAATATTTATATTTATTATATTATATTATATTTTATACATGTGTGCTTGTGTGTGTGTTTCAATATTTTACATATAAGTAAAGATCTGATAGAAATTAACTGTCTTAATTTGATATTGAGGTTATAAAATTTATATGCTACCATCGAAGTCGAAAGCTCGTTTAAATTCATTAATGTTTGCATTTCGTCTATTGCAATGTAAAAAGTTTTGATTTTAATAAAAATGATTAAAATTGTTTCAAAAAAATTTAAGCATTCATTTCATATGTTGAAAATAAAATAAAAATTGTATTTCAAAATAATACAATTTACTGTTTCTCTAAGCCCGCAGTAGAGAGAGCATTTTGCTACATAATAAGCTTAGAGATACCCTTAATTAAACTGACACCAATAATTAGAGATGTACGTTGTACCTCAAAATTATATATATATACATAATACACACACACACACACACACACACACATATATATATATATATTTATATATATATTATATATATATATATTATATATACAAAACTAGGGTACTATGTCTTCATCAGGAATGAGATGATCAAGTATGCAAATTAAATACTTTTTTCTGTCATACACGAAGGATATATGTCTACAGATCTTTTCGAGCGATTTTCAAGAAGAGTGTTTGTAATAAAAGAAAAAAGCTTTAATAAATATCTTTTTTAGGAAAATTGCTTTTAAATTATAGTATAATAATCTTTTATTTTTATTAAATAGAGCATCATTATTTTAGTTTAATAAATGATTATAATTGCAATAAATGCTGGTAACTTCCTAACGTAATAAATTGTTAATTGAGAATGTAAATGAAAACATACAAATTAAGTTCTGTTTTTCTTAGCAAACAAATATCCTCATGGGTGTAGATTTCAATTATGTTACAGCCTGTAATTATGTTGTTAAATAATACAAATGTTATTTATGACATGCTGTATTCAAATAGAATTTATGATTGTAATACAAATGCACTTTTAAAAATAACTGGTAAATAATCTAATATAATTGTATTATCCATTATGCTTTATTTCTAAACATAATTAACATGACCACAATAATTCTAAGGTTCACAATAATTCTGAAAGTATTTTGATGTCTTTTACTAATTGTATTTTGAAGACAAAAACTTATAAAAGTATTTCATATAATATTCGTTAATGAAACGTTTATATTTATCTATAGTTCCATGATTTAAAACGCGTATTCGCATTGCACTTATTTGCTTAACGAGATTATCTTGAAGTATAAACATTTGATAGTGTTTGTTCATGTCATCATATCTACAGATCCAGACATGATCAAATCTATTACTATTAATTAGGTATTTTAACCAAATATCTAATTAATATTACTTGGTCTCTCCAGTCAGGATATATTAGCTGCAAAAGTTTGTCAAGTGTTTCTTAACTAACTTAACAATACCAACAGCAAAATCTATACACTTCTGAATGTTTTATTTTCCTATATAATGTTTTACATTTAATTGTATAAAAATTATAAGTGATTTTATATAATGATACGAGCAAATAATGAGCAATCAATATGATTATTAATATTTCTTATAAGAGTAATTAACTGTAACAAAAACTTACATTTAATAAAATTGAAGATAATATGTAAAATGTGATAAATTTTCGCTTTGATCATGCAGTATTTAATAAATTAATTTTCTATTATTAATTCTTAGAAATGTCAGCTTTCAACTTTCAAAGAACAGTAATATACAAAACGTTAAATATAAGGCCCTCAAAATTTATTTCCGAATTTCAAAGTTTCTGATATTTTTTTTAGCTGAATAAAAATTCTTAATATTCAATCTTTTACAAATAAGATTCTAAAATTTATATTCATAAAAAATTCAAAGTTGAAATGGATTTGAAAAGAAAGTAGTTTGGGTAAAAAAATTCAGATAGCCCTTTTTAGATAAGCTGAAAAGTTTAGAAAATCGGAAAAGAGAGTTTTAAATAAAACTATCTTAAATGTAAAAATATTATTTCGCATTATTTTAATTTTTTAAATAAAATTTCAAATGTTTTATAGATAAAATGTTTGTAAATTTGAGACAAACCGTAAATTATTTCCTTGTTTTTTTTTCTTTCATTATTTTGAAATGACAAGAGATTTTAAATTTAAGGTATCTAAAAGTATAAAATTAACGTATTTATGCGAATCTAATGCATATAATAAATTTACCTTATTTATAGTCATCCCCATTTTAAAACTTTAAATAATAAAAAAATTCTTTGTTGGCGAATGTAATGCATATCAGTGGTATGAGAAGAATTTATTGAATCTTATTTTATACATTAACAAATTTGTATATAAACTATCAATCAATGGTTTAAAAATTTTATTTAATATTTTATACCATATTTTATACAACAATAAATTTATGCATAAATTAGCAAGCATTAACCTATTAGCGGGCTATTGTTATGTGGAATAATCATTGTTTATTACCATTACAGTATATGCGGTTCCTATCGTAAAATATGAACATGAAATTAATCATAACATTTCTATCTAGCTAACAATTTCTACAATCAGTGATTAATAGCAAATGTCCTTATTCACTAATGTTTTCATCACTGGAATCCTCACAGCTCTCTTCGTCTGAAGCAGATTCATTTCTTCTTTCCTCATCATCATCATCCTTATCCTCGGCGTTCCAGAGCACGTCATCTTCACTGCCATTCAATAAATTTGAAATGAAGCATTTCTGAAAAGATTTCACAATCATTGGGGCTTCGATGCTTTTCCAGGCACCAGTGACCCAGTATGCAACAATGTACGGTGCAGCACGCTAAATTTTCCCTGTTGGGGTCAATTCACGGTTTGGCTCACAAAAATATTTTTCGTACTCTGTCTGAATGTATCCCTTAAATGATTTATTTATACTAACGTCCTGGAGTTGTAACACAGACGTTACCTCCAGAAATGATAACAAGATCACTGCCTAAGCTGTGCATCTTCTTTTTTACGTCGCCGGTGAAATACCACGAAATGCGTCCAAACAAAGCATTGATGGTAGACTGGAGAACCCACCGGGACGGCATTGCCATATGTTTCGGAGCCAATCAAGAATTAATGATCTCGTCATTTACCCTGTAATGTCTCATACTCAGCCCTTTCGATTTCCACAGCTTTCGATGGGGAGGGTGAGTATGGAGACGGTTGGTGCGAGGAGCAGGCGAAGAAACTGCATTTTGTTTTTGGATTGATACTGGCTTTTGTACACTACAGAGGCGCTAGAGTTTTAGCAAACCTAAATGTGACTTCTTTGTAAATTCTTTAGTTTTTTGTTAGTTAAATGTCTTGTTTCAAAATTTGGAGTCTAAGAACATAAGTTTGTCATGAAACAAACTACAAGACTTGATGATAACTTTTTTAGTCCCCTTCTCCGTAATGGTGTAATTACGAGGCAGATCAAACCAAATTGGTGTCTCATCAGCGTTGCCAATTTGAACCAATAAAAAATTCTTTTCCTTTCGAAGTGTGATTACATACGGCTGAAATAATAGTAGTTTTCCCTGAAAATCTGCAGGAAGCTTTTGGCATATTGTTGTACGGCGTCTTGGAGATAAGATCATCCGCTTCAGAAATCGATCCATTCATCCACGACTAGCCTTAAATTCTTGTTTCAATATTCCAAGAACTTCAGCCTCCTCTTTTGCTTCATTTCTTATGGTATCACTAGTCACAGGTTGTCTATTTTTTCTCCTTTCACGTACAAATTCCATAACTTTATCTTCAATTTTAGGGTTCTTCTTTTGTGAGAGCCAGTGGATTTCTTTCTACTAGCTTTAGTAGCAAACAGTGCCAATTTCCGTTGCCGTCACAAGCGAACATTGCTCTCAGCTACGTTGAACTCTCTCTCTCTCTCTCTCTCTCTCTATCTCTCTCTCTCTCTCTCTCTCTCTCTCTCTCTCTCTCTCTCTCTCTCTCTCTCTCTCTCTATCTCTGTCTCTCTCTCTCTCTCTCTCTCTCTCTCTCTCTCTCTTCCTGCTTTCTATTGGCATTTTTTCAGCATATGGAATTACTTTACGTTTGAAAGTAGCGTCATATGGCATTCTTCTCTGTTTGCCATTCATTGCGTGACTACGTACTCTGCAGTTTGTATCCTCTATACAATAATGTGTCAATGATAAATGTAACGGTAAATGCAGTCAAAAAATACATTAATCCATTGTTACGATTTAAACTTGGTTGACGTCATCAACAAACTGCTGACCTTGCACTTGAAACTAATGCACCATCGAATCTAATGCGCAACTCAATTTTGAATATTTCATTTGGCCAAAAACAATGTGCTTTAGATTCGCGTAAATACGGTAGTTTAAAAGTATTCCCACAAGAATTTTACTTTATATTTACTTGAAAAAAAATTAGGACGATGATATGAAAATATCTTACAATAAGTTTATACCATTAGCATAAAGCTATTTTAGGTGTTTCAGTTACAGTTATTTATGACACACTTCATGGTTTCATAGGTACAGGGAATGAAAAATGAATCAGTCTATGTAGTGAAAAGATTTCATTTGATTTTACAATTCTTAAAAATGTTCACAAAATCCTCTTTCATTAATTTAGAAATTATATGTTTCAACATAATAGAGAAGATTTTAAATTTTTTATTCAACAAATCAAAAACATTTATAAAAATGATGTTAGCAATTGGTTTTAACGGTGTTAAATGTAGTTGTTTCTCACTTTAATTCTATTGGTACTCCATTTAAAAATGAAAGTTAAAAATTTAGAATATAACATTTTTAGAAAAGAATTCTTTGCATATAGGAAAACGTTTATGCTTGAAGTTAAGCACAAAAATCAAAATCCTATTAAACATCGCTAAAGAGTATTGTTTAAATGAAACAAAACAATAATTGCAAATGAAATATTAAAAAAAAATTTAAATATGAACATTCCTTGAAAGTAATCATTGAAAAAAAGAGAATTTCTTAGGTATAATTCATAGGTAATCATTCTTCCGCTTTATAATTCGTAAGTAGTTTCTAAGGTAATATAGTTAAATATTTGGCTGAAAAAATTGTGTCTCAAAATATTTTTTTTTTTAAATTTGTTAATGTTACACATTTTTAGCATCATATATAAGGTATAATATTATTTAATTAAATTTTACTTATCTACAAAAGTTGATTTTACGGTAGAAATTCACTTTTCTATTTCCTCAATCCATAATGAAAAAGGTAATAATTAACTATATTAATATATGTTTTCATAATTTTTTTTTACAATTTCTTGAAATTTCTTAGCATTATTAAAGCTAATGTGAATTATATTTAAAAAAAAATCAGAATTTAGACTACTTGTCATAGCTCTAGTAAATATCATAGATTTACTTTCCTGTTTTGTAAATTTACTATTCAGATACGTTTTTACATACATTTATTGTAATATTGCATAATTTCGCCAGTTAAACTAATTGATAAATATTTTAAGCAAATTTAAGCACTAGAATCTTGATTTAATCAAACATTAAAAAATATAAAGAGAGAATAAAATTTATTTACCTTAAAGATACTTTTTCACAATATTTAATTATATGAACAATATTTAATTATGTACTACTAATACTATTCCAAAGTTATAAAAAAATTATATTTACCGATTCCTAATAAAAAGTCCTTTTTACTAAACTGTGTAATATTTTAGATTTATTTTGCCTATGTAACTCTATTCAATTCTTAAAAGTAATTTTCTTAAGTACTACCTAATAAGTTAATTAAATTTCTAGAACCTAGATAAATATACGAAACTTTCAAAACTTAATACTTTTACGAATTTCTGACAGGAATATTAATAAATGAATTTATTAAGAAAAGAGAAATGGCCAAATGTAAATTTTTATTTTCACTAAACTTTTAAATACATTAATTCATTAAATAAATTAGGCAAATCTATTTGGAAATAAGTTTTCTTTAGACTAAATGTGTGAATCTTTTTAAACTTTTTGCTTACATTTTTAATTTTCTAAAATTATATAAAGTGGTTTTTGCTTTGAATAATTCACTTCTACAGTAAACTTGTTTTCCTGCATAAATTCTCTCATGAATATATTTCTAAAAAGTTCACGAGAATATATTTTATCACTAAACAAATTGCTTGATAAATAAAAAATTTGAATATCTTGACAATTTTTTATTTATACGGTAATAAAAATTTTCTGTCTAATTTAGAGAACAATTAATTAACTAATAATACTATATATATTTCTGACATTTTATTTTTTAAATAATATTGTTCCGAATAAATCATTGTTTTCCATCCTTAAAATGTATTTTAAAGAATGTATACTTGAAGAAAATATTTCTTAGGAACAAAAAACTTATTCTTATTCAGAATTTTAAACCCTTAATTCTTGTTTACTTAAAGAGATATTATTGACGCATTGATATTAAACGCAAAATAACTGCACAAAACAAAATCAACAATAATTTTAAATTTTCTACAGCAAATTAGTTTTGAGAGTTACTACCAAAACATTAATTTTTAAATAGACAAATTTTCACATGCTAATGTCATTATTTGCACTTTTTCATATTTATTATCTAAAACAATGTCTAAATAAATATTGATTTCAATGACAAATTTTAAAATTTACTTTTAGTGTTAAATTTAAAAAAGTATAATAGAGCATACAGATCATATTCACCGTATAGGCAATTAAAAATGATTTTGATTCCATATAAAATTTAAAGTAATTTATATTCCAAATAAATTTTAAAATATTCATTGTAGTTCATTCATTTGTATACGCAGATATAGAATGGGCGCAATGTACGCCTTACAGTTTCAAATATCCCGACGAAACTTGCCTGAGTTTTTATTCATTATGTTTAAAAATTAGTAATAAATTAGAAGTTACTTGAATACGATGAAATTTCTCATAAGTCTTTCAAGACTATTTCTTCAGAAGTCCTGAAAACATTAATTCTAATTTATTGTTTATTTTTTAAAAGATGTTTTGATGAAAAACGACTATTTTTCAGTATCACATCATATCTTTTTAGAAAATATTTTATCCAGTTCGCATACTGATTTTAAAGCAATATAAGTTGAAGTTAATGAATTTGGCAACCATAAAAAATGACACATTTATTTACTATAAAGTATAATGATAATATATTTGGCTGAAAAATCAGATTTCTTGATAATAAGAAACAATGAAGTATAAACTATATTTAAATGCTATTTAAACTCTGAAGTAAGAAATAATCGATGCATACAGATTTTAGTATTGAATTGAATATCTTAATTTCTAGTAAAGTTAAAGGAATTTCGCAAATATAGTTATAATAGGAAAAGAAAAATATTAATTCAATGATTATTTTACCGAAGTTTTAAGTTATTCGAATTATTATTTTACCAAAGTTTTAAAAATCACATATTGCTGCCAAAAATAAAGCAATCAAAAAGTATATAAGAAAATTTCTGAAATAAATGCATGGGTTCATAGGTTTAGTAAAATCTGTTTTATATATATACTATATTTTGAGTTATATATATGTATATTATGTGTGTGTCTGTAAAAAGAGGTTCTAGAAAAAACCATTATATTTGTCAAATTTTCGTTGCTTCAAATTTTACATTTTCAAATTTAACTCAAAATTGTTACAATAATAATTTTTCCATAGCATAAGAAATATTTTGCTTGAACCATTGTAACCCAACAATTTCTTCCTCAAAATTTTACTCTGTATTGGAATTTTTCTTGAATAATAAAAAATTGGTTAAAAGGCATCGTAGTTAACATGATTTAACTTTTTTGTTAATAATGTTTATTAGGTATAGTAATTTTTATTTTAGAGCAAATATATTTTAGCAACTAATTGTTAGTTTTAAAATATTTACTGAAAATCTTAACCATTTTCATTTTTTTCACCACATTTATGATGTCCCTCAGTTTCAGTAAATTATGTTTAAAGTGTTATATGAACAAAACTTTAATGTGTGAGATAATAATGTGATATACAAATAATACAAATAATATGTAATACAAATAATAATAATACAAATATTATAATAAATGTGATATACAAATAATGAACAATACTTTAATATGTGAGAAAATAAATTATTATATTTAAAATTATTTTCATTTTTGAGGAACTGAAATATTTAGTTGCATTTATTTTAAATAAGTTTGACTGTTTTTTTTGCAGTATCTTTGTCGAAACACATCAGCAGTTTCTTCCTGGTCTTATGAAGGGCAATTCAAATAGTTTTTTTTCCTTCAAATGGAAATATATTTGAGAGAAATAGGAAATTAATGATAACTTTTTACATTTAATTCAAAATAAAAATTTTAAATATTTTTTTCAATGATGTACTACCTATAGTATGATCATACTTTAGGAATCTAAAGTGTACTTTTTCAGATAAACATCAACATGACAAATAAATAATCAACATATAATCTGAAACTGTTAATCTGAGCAAATAATCTGACGATTCTTTTTTAGATATCGTTTCAATATTTTTGAATCGAAAACTATTCTGGTAATCAAAATTGCTAAAAATTATAATTGGACAATATTTAACAAATATGGTATGTCTGCTATATTGAAACTACTTAAATTATCCTTCATAAGACTTATAACTTTGAAGTAGGATGAGTCAATACCTCTTCTATTCAAACTCAATAACTCTTTTCCAAGTTCGTCTTGCTCCATGTTCTCTTGCATTATTGTATGTTAGAATATTGTAAAAATACCATTGTTTGCTAATACAAATCCAATTTGCAATATAGATTTATTTAACTATATGATTCTTATAGCAAACATTTAATCAAAATAAATGTTCATGTTTCGTCATTTCATAGCGAATAATCTATTGAAAACTTAATTAAATACAAAATGCTTTTCTTTAATAATTTATAATAAAAAGCCAATTGTGTCTTTCGCACTATATATTGGCCCTAGACACCAATTTTTAGATCTATTAAGTTATATCTATTAAAGATTAGAAAGTTTACTACTGAAGCAAAATATACTGTACCAGCAAAATGGAAATCTTGGTGTAACAAAGTTGCTTATCGTTGATAAATTAGCTTTATTTTCTTCATGTATATTTTATAAGTCAAATATTTGCTGACTTTATTTTTTCCACACTTTCATTTCTCTCATTGGTAGTCTGGCATATATTTTAACAACTTCTATTTCTAATAATTTTTATTAGTTTTCTTGATCAATAAAACTAAAAAAATAAAAATACAAGTTTCAACTTTGATAATTATTGTAAGCATTTAAGAACGGCACTTAGAAAAATATTGTAACAACTTTTGATTAGAAACATTTACTTTTGTATTGCATTACATCTCTTTTAGAACTCAAAAAGAATGCAATATCGACACATGCTTCATTCATTATTCAGAATACTTTCCATTGCAAAATAAATTTTAAAAAATATTTATGAAGTAAAAATATCATTTTTTTTTTAAATTATTTTTCCCGATATTAAAGTACACTATGAATTGAAAAATGATTATTAAATGACGGCATGCGAAAATTCAATCCTTCTTGATCACTGATGTTTTATGGGTTAGTTATAAAATGGGGAAATAAGTTTTCCACATTTCCTTTCCTTTTACAGTGATTTTACACAAAGCAGTTTATTTGTTTTTTTCTAATTGATAATTTTCTATTTGATTATACCATTAATTTATGGTTGCTGTTACTAGAGCCTAATGTTGATTTCAGAAAGTCAAATTACCTTTGTTTGTAAAATTATTGATTCTGAACAAAAATGTTTCATTCTGTATTTAATCTCCTTATTATCAATGAATAATCTATTTATAGAAATATTTGAACAAATTGTTCGAAATAAAACTAATTAAAAATTCGCTTAGGAATTTTTATCATATAAAACTATACGACTTCAAATTTCTTGCACTGACTTTTTCGTCTCCGATTTAAAACTCTAACTGTAACTTTGAGCAATAAATTTGATTATTCAGACTATTATATTTCTTTAATATCATAAATTGGTTTAATTCATGCAATTCATTTGTCCTTCATTAAAATTCTGTCAACATTCTTTGTGAAAAATATGTTTTTTGCACTTTAATGAAAATTAAATGTTGATAGTTTTCTAAAATAGACAAAATAATTTATTATTATCTGCTTTTTATAAAAAAAAACATCTGATATTTTTTACTGAAAAATTTAATATTTTGTATTTATTTAAATTATATATAAATATTTCATTCCTTATAATGATGTTATTTGATTGAATATAAATTTTTATCAAAGATTTAATTTATAAAGGTATTATTTAATTTTGCATTGCTTACACCATGCTTTATTTTACATATTTGTGTTTTGTTCTCTAGCTGTTTTCAAAATTTAAACTCTTCAAACATTCTGAATCAACAATCAGATTCTCATTTAATAAAGATTTCCACATAACTCTATACACCATATCTTCTGATTCCTGATTTGTTTATTTCAACATGAGATCAAGTAAGTATATTACTTTTACTCTAAATCAATTTCGTTACAAAATGATTTGTCATTAAATGTGGGGATTAAATGTGGTTAAAAATTTGAATAATTATTTCGAAATTGTAAACACAGTTAATAGATTGTTTAAACTTTTAAAATGTTTCAAAGAAGTTTTTGTAAATTGTCTGGTCACATGACGCTTTTCTAAATCAATTCCTCGATGTATATTTAGATTTATATAAATTCTTCGAATAATTCCTATTCGGTATTTCGTATGAAGGTGAAGTAAAAAGCTTCATAAAAGAAAATCAAAATTGCTTCTGTAATAATTTAATTTTTGTAATAACTAAATTAAAATTATAATCTACTGCATTTCCTTAAAAACTTAATACAATTCATCATTATTGATAGCTATTAAAGAATGTTTTCTTGTTTTCAACTTCTTTTAACAAGAACGAAAATGATTTCCCTTCACCACAAATTCGAAAAATTCAAGCCATAAAAAATAAATAATGTTTTTATTAAAAGACGTTTTTCCAGAAATATTTTGTGTTATTAAAACAATTGGTATGAACACGACAGAATCAATGCGTAATATTTATAAATGTCAGATATTTTTAGTGAGTGAAAAACTCCCATACAGAAAATTTTCCAAACACATTAAAAAACAAATTATTATATATATTTTTAAGCATGCTTTACTTAGACGATATTCTTTTGTCATTTTTATCATTTCTGAAACAGTTTTTATAGCTGCATATTGTCATGTAAGAAAAATTAAAATTATAAAAAATTAAAATGTGAAATGTAGAATATTCTTAAAATTTACTTTTCATCCATCTTGTGATTTAATTTTATATACAGATGTGTGAGAAATATTTGCCAAAATATTCTCTGAAAAAATCATTTCATGCTCATCAAATTAATTATTTGTGCTTCACATTCAACTTTAATATGTATATTGCTTTACAAATGAAAACTTTGAATTCTTTGAAGAAACAGAAAATAAAGTTTGTATTTAAATGACCTTGATAATCATAAAACTATTGGATAAAAATATTTTCACCCTATTCATCATTTTTGAAAAGAGTAAAGTAATCATGTTGTTTACTGAAGTTACAAATCTACTATTTTAATACTATTTAATCAAATATTTTCAAAAAGTGTTTTGTTTAAAAAGAGTTAATTGGAATCATTAAAATATAAGAAATGGGACAATATAACATCTTTCTAAGAAGCTGTGTAGTTTTACACTTTCCTTATGAAGAAAGAAAATTTCAAAATTTGTGCAAGTGTATTGGGAAAATTTAATGATGTCTTTACAAAGTTAAATGCTTGTATTTATAATTTTTCTGTAACTATATGAAGAGTGAAAGGGAAAGACTTTGTTCATTGACGTTTTGGTAAACAAGAAGTTTCTATTAATTAGATAAAAAAAATGCTGTTATTTTTGACAGAATAACATTTGATGGTTTTGTTTTAATTTTATGAAAAATATTTAAAGCAAAAGTAGGAAATTTTATAATATAAAACAAGAATTTTAGGGCAAAAGAATTTATAAACTTGTTTCTTTCCTATAAAATTCTAAATATTTATCTATGTTATTAATTTACTTTATAGTTAAATCAGCAAATTTAAATTATATAACAATTATGTGTTACTATGTCTTATATATTGTATGTACTCTAAATTATCAGAAATCCAATTGAAAGAAGGTATTTTAATAAACTTTCTTATGAAAACAATTTTTTTAAACATAAATCAGTGTTTACTTTTATAAAATAGTAAGTAAACTTAAATATCAGGATATTTTTAATGATATAAAAAGCAAAATTCATATTTCATTTCTAGAATTTTAGAAGCCCTGTTTTTTCATTCATATATTTTAAACACGGATTTAATTAATTATTTAATACTATTAAAAACATCATAATTGACACTTTATACTAGTTAAAAACACTTTAATGTAATACATTTAGTTTCTTAAGTAAAATTATTTTCAAAACTTGGTTCACAGGGTTCAAAATTAATTTGCGCAGATGAAAATTTTATGGATAAAACTGGATTTTCGTCTTATAATTTATTATAGTGAAATAAAACAATTGCTTATCTCTTCTGTTTTTCATTATAAAATATTAATTTTCCTTCGAAAATTCCGACTCAGATGTGTCAACAGCATGAATATAATGTCACAAAAGTTTGCCAAAATTTACTAATGATATAAAATATCTGAGGGTAAAATGTTATCATCTAGATCATAAGTAAGCTATCTAATAGCTAACAAACAGTGTAGAGAGATATCACTTTATGAGTGCAATTTTTTTGTTTGTTTGTTTGAGACATGAAAAATAGCAAACGTATTTAAAGGATTTAATAAGGAGAACAACAATTGGCACTAATATTTATAGTCAGTCTTGATACCTCTCACATAATTTTGATAATAATATCTTTGATACAATCACAGCTATTGTAATTTTAAATATAATTGTTACTCAGAAGATGGAGAATTCCCTAAAAATGTTTAAAAGATTAATAAAAATATTGAACAAATTACCACTGAAATTTTTAACTTTATCAACTGCATGTAAAAGAATTTTGCTTGATCACTTACCGGAAAGATTAAATCATGCGTTCAATTTATTTTGCTGTTTTCGCAGATAATTAAAACAAATACAAAAATACACAAAACCGCCATATAAGCATTTCATAAAGAATCATAAAGTTTAACAGAGCATAAAAGTATTTGCTAATTTATTTCATAAATTATCGCATTGTTTTAAGCAATGCAACCAAACTCTTAACATAAAATGTTTGATTTTATATGGAAACTGTTAATTACTAACTGAGGTATAAGAGCCAACTGAATGACAAAAGAAGTTAAGGAGAAAGAAAACAAATATACTCCGCATTGGTCAATGTAATCACTGCTTCTAGCTGTTAAGATGAGGTTCAAAATATTTTCAAATAATTGCGTAGAAAAAATTGCATAGATTTTTCATTTTTCGAGGAATTCAAAAATAAAAATCGTAAAATCAACTGTATTAAAAACTAATTATATTTCTCGCTACAGATCACCTACAGATTAACTTATAGCTTTTAGGAGACATAAAATAGTGATAAAGTTTTCATGTGGAACTTGGGTCAGTTGAAAATGATAAATTCCAAATAAATTTCAAATGGATTTGATTGACTTATAATATTAGGTCTAACACAAATTTGAATTCACTGTCACATAGAGAGGCCCTCTATTTTCATAATACTGTGTTTAAATTTAATAAGTTCAGTATGTTACTTAATGTTAGGTTCGCCAATATGTGAAAATGTGCAAAGCATCAAACATTCTTCAAAATTCTTTCGTAATCTTTATTTTTAACTATAAAATTATTTAAAAGTTTCTTCATTACACAGAAAAGTTCTGAATGTTATCGTTTTTATAATCAAACATATTTTCAGAAATTTTTCCTAGGTAAAAAGTTAAAAATTCCAGTTTTTATTATTGATACATATTTTTCGAACATACATTATTTCAAAAAAATTGAAAGGTATTTATTAATTTTGCAATTATATTGTATTCATTGTTAACTTCATTTGACAAATAAAAAATGGATTATATGCCAATTCTTTAATAACAATGCATAATTAATTTATGGTATAAAGCAATTTCATAGATTTCTTATATGATTTTCTCATTTCATTTTTCTAGCCAATTGTGCAGCATTCAATTCAAATGTGTTTGATTAAACATAAAATGCATTTTATTTTGTATCTTTTCCTGCAGTTTAAAATAGACAAAAATGTTATTTTTCTTAATTTAGTTTTATAATTACCTTAAAAACTTTCCAAAAAACTAAGTTTTAAATGTAGATTGAATGAAATACAAATGATAAACCAATTTTATTAATGACATTTTATTTACTTTAAATAAAATTAATGACTTTGCATCTAATACAAAAACATTCTTCAATATTTTTCTTAGGAATTAAATTATGTGGTTTCTTTTAAATTTAAAATTTAAATTTCATTTGACTTTAAATCGTTTTTTCTTAGAAAAATTCAAGATTTAAAATAAATCACTAATGGAATGAAATAATTTGTTCTAAATGGAATTGCTGTTATTGATTGAAAATAAATTCATGATATCAAAATAAAAATAATTAAATAAAAAAATATTTTTAATTTCAGTTTTATTTTGGTTTTATAACTTAAAAAAATGCTTATTGATTATTCACTATCTTCTAGAAAAGAATATTCTTAAAATGTCTGTGTATTAGGGAATTATTTAATTTTTCCATATTTCATTATATGTAAATGGTTTCATGGCTAAATTATGTAATTTTGAAACATGGACTCTTTTATATGTGTCAGTTAATATTTACTTTTTAAAAAATTGTTAAACGGACACAAAATGTTTAATTTATCTTTTGTATCTTAATAGCACACTGAAAACATTTAAAGCTCTCGCTCATTATTAAATTATTATTTATTTCTAAATTCTTTTATTGGACTTATGCTCACTTTTATATAAACATTTTTCAAAACACTATTATGTTTTACAAAGTGCCAATATAAATTATTTGCATTTACAGCTAAAATTTAATTACGTATATTTGCTTTCAGTATCTTTTTCATCACAATAAGCAACCCTTATACTTTATAATTAATGCGCCTTAATTTTTAGTTGTACTCTGTTATAATTATTTGTTTTATTATTTCTTGCGATATAATAATCCTTAATATGTTTTGCATTTTATTTGCATGAATGTTCAATAGATGCCTTATAACTGAATTTAATACAATTGTAGATTAATATAGTTCAAAGAATAATTCAAAATATAGTTTCATGCTTAAAATGTATAGAGCAATTTCAATGATAGTATGACTCATGGAATTATTTTATAATTACTTGGTAAGCAAACGCCTTCAATGAATTTATTGAAGTATTTATTTCAAACAAAGTACAGACTCTTTATACTTAATAATATACAAAACATTAGCTGGATCAATAAGACAAAATGAACACTGAAAGTAAATATAATTTTTTTTCTATCAAACCTATAAATAATTCAAAGTTTGTGTTTATATTGTTCTTCAGTATCTGCAATATAAGCAGTTTATCAAAAAATTTATATCTCATGTATCCAAGTTTAACATTTTTTTATCTTGGAAAGGAACCTCTAAATTTACATGAAATAACTCCAAAACAATTTCTTAAGTACCTATTTCCTCCTCTGTGTAAGTAATTATATTATTCTCCATAATCCACTGCGCCATTGGTTTTATAGTTCATAAATAAAGTTAACAAATTATTTATTTTCAGTTGTCAAAACAATCTTATCACTAGTCATTGTTAATGAAATATTCATTGAAAACATTATTGTATTTTATTTTTCGATATAATTTATTTAATTCTCCTCTTATTGGTGGGGAAAATAAGTAAAATATATGAACTTATCAGTTTAACCTCACAAGAGTATTACAAAGCAAAACTAAGTCGATTTATAGGAACTAAGATCACTGTTTAGATTAAAGAATCCTGATAAGTTAGAATGCAGGGTAATTAATAAAAATACTTTTGTCTTTTACTTGCATTTCTCTTATATTTTGCAAATAGGATTATTTTTTCTTACAATTTTATTTATAGATTTTTCCTTCTTCAAATTTTAACTTCAGTGTTTTATTACCTATGCATATTTCTATCCATTTATTCCTCACAGCTTTATCTTTTTAGCAAATCTTATCTCATAATTATTTAAATATGTTAAATTTTTCATTCTTTGTCCTTTCATTTTTCATAACTCTACATTTCATATAACAATAATCTATTAAAACAAACATATTTAATTTACTATACATATTAATTTCTGTAATTTAATATTTTAAATCCACTTTCTCCAATAATCCTGCTTGTGTATAAATGTTGTATTCAATATCAGATATTTATAATTAATGAAGGGTTTCCTCTTTTAGAACTTTGATTCAACAGTTCGTGTATTCGAATCCCACCTTGGGAATGGATGTTTATAGTGGTTCAAAATCCACTTTAAGCAGTAGGTCCCGATCTAATTAGACATTGTGTGCATAAAATAACCACTGAGCGACAAACAAACCCTCTTTTAAATGTATAGATAAGCAAGTAACAAATGTCAGATTAATACACAAAAACTAATCCATTTTATAAAATATATTTAAGATAACAGTATATAGTTAGCCATCTTTCCTTCAGTGTAAATCAGTATTATTTTAATATATTTTTTAATTTTATATTCTAACTCAATAGACACAAGATCATGATTCAAACTTGAAATAGAAAGGTAATTACAGTTAATTATATTTAATAATAGAAAATTATAATTTACATTAAGTACATTACATTGGAAATTATTAGTTTTCTTTCATGCCATCAGAGAGAATTATGTAATGTGCAACGTAAAATATAATTTTAAATTATTCAATCTAATACGCAGTTTTTATTGTTTTAGTTTTGAATAATATTATTGTAGACATTTTAAAAATAAATACTATGAATATATTTTTTCTTTGAAAAACATATTTACAAAATTTATCAAATTTATGAACAAGTATATAAATATTTTACTAATACTTAATTTAATTTTAAATAACAATAATATAAATAAACAAATCAAATTCATATACGATAGTATATGTATTACTTAATCTATATATCTGTTAATATTTTCTATTTATTTCTATGAAATGCTTAGAAAAATTCCTACAAGGAAACAATTGTAATATTTAAGAAACGGAATAATATTCCAACCGAAATATCGTCTTTGCGATTTCCATAATGAGCTACAAATCTATATGAAATACAAAACTGCTTACAAATAGTAAAGAATGTTCTTTGTATGGCAAAGGATTTCTGTGATCAAAGGAAAATCATTTTTAGCCTGGCATGTAATATTTTTTTCTTTTCAAGAAATTTTTACTGGTTCTCCCTTTATTCTTTGGAGCATGTCATGGAATACGTTTTGCAATATAGAATGTCCAGAAATATTTTAAATTCAATTCTATTTAACAGCGCCTGTTTTCAGATTTTACAGACAATTTTTCAAATGTAAATCGAAGTGTATGTTTCAGACTATGTTAGATTTTCAAGAGGAGTCTACAAAAAATTGTCTGCTGATAATCTGTCAGCTGCATTTAAAAACTTCAGATTTCATTCGAAATATTCCTGTATTAATTTTTGATTTAATCAGCTACACATATTAATAAAAAAACTATTCCTTAACTATGCAGTTATAAAGTAATATTAACTCTCTTATGATTACGTGGTTATAAATAAATCATTTTTTATCCTAAATTATATATATATATATATATATATATATATATATATATATATATATATATATATATATATATATATATATATATATATATATATATATATATATATATATATATATATATATATATATATATTGTTTGTCATACCGAAATTGTTTCCTGATCTCTCAATGTTTAATATTTGTAGATCAATTTCATTTTAATGGTTTCTCATATATTAAAAATATTTAACTATTAACATAATCCCTGCTTATATTAATTGCAAGCAGTACCTTTTCAGTTTCTGATGATATGTATTTATATAATGATATATATTTTATTTGAGGTTTATTTGGTAAAATATATTGCCAAATAAATCTCATTATTTTATTAAATTTATTAAATAGTTTAGAAAAATGTCTTAAAGACAAGCTTATATTTTATGTCTTATTCATTCGTAGTAAAATTTTTCGTTGTAAACTATTGATTGAAATAAGTGTTTTTATTAAAAATTTCCAATAAAAACTAATTTTACTAAATAATCACAATTTATCGATGTAAAATATATGTTTGAAATATTTTCTAAGTAATTTAAGAAATTTCTAAATCATTCCCCCTAATTTATTATTATTGAAAAGTAAATTATATCATACATTAAAACTTTTTAACACTTGTTTTTGCATATTTAAGATTACTTTAATGAATTTTAGTTTGACAAATTCAGTATTTCCGCTTACAAAATCTTATTAAATATCTTCCTCACTTGATAGCTTTACTTTAATTATTAAGAAACATTTCTACGAAATTCTAAATGTACTATAAGTTGCGGTGTTATTATTCATCTGAAAAAATTTCTTCAATTTATTTCCTGCGTCATTTTGCAGCCATTTATAATGATAAGAAATGTTGAGTTTTCTGTTCAAATTTATTATTTTTAAACAATATAAGGTGTTTAAGTACATTTTAAGTTTTTCTATAAACATAAAGTGTTATTTTTACTTATAAAATCATATTTATTTGCATTATAATAAAGGAAAAAATATGGAGCCTGACGAAAAGTGTCACTTAATTTTCATTAATATGTCTCAGATATAATGCATTCAAAATCAAATAAAGTAAAATTGTTGAATATGATTTATAAATGGATGTTATTATAAAATGTACTTAATGTTAATCTCTTCGCATTAGAAAGGTAAATTTTAGCTTTAATGAATTACACTTCTTTCATATAGTCTTGTACAAATCAATTTTTAGGATATCTTAAATAAAATTACAATATTATTGTGAATTTAATTAAAGGTTTTCTTAAGTATATTTATAATTTATTTTTAGAAAAACATGCAGAATTCATATACTTTACACTTACACTAAATGATTGAAAATTACCTGTAGAAAAATATATTCTGGATATTTATAAGGTTATCACTTTTCATTCACTTACATTTCCTTAAAAAGGTGTATAAGTAAATCTAGCTGAATTGCTGTATGCTCACTTATACAAACTGTTGATCTCAAAAAATGTATCCTTATTAAATTACTTAAAAATAGCATGCTAAATAAATCAACAAATAAATCAGCTTTTCATAAATCAACAAATAAAAATGATTATCTCGTTTCTATTTTGAAATTAACATGTGACATTCGTTTCATACATGTTTATAAAGTGCTAATCTAATATGTGTATAATGATTCAAAACTAAATAAATAAAATATAATTTTTAATAATGTAAACGCACATCATTAAATAAAAAGACAAAGCTCTGAAAAATGTTTCAATAATTTATGCTACAATTTTTAATGAATGGATGATAGAATTAAAATATTATAATACATTTTGACTTAAATTCATATTTTAATTACATAACCATATGAAATAAGAAAATTATGAATGTGAGAGAAAATATCTATGAATAAATTGAAAAAAATGTAATTTGTGTACTTAACAGTAAGTTTAAAGTAAATTGTAAAAACAATTTTATTTTTATAGCGAAAACAATTACTAATGATCACAAGGGCATGAAGAGTCTATCATCCTAATTATTTCAAACTTTCTATCCGTTTATGCATACAACTAAAATAATTTATTAAATATTGTTGTTTGTAATTTTGATGAGGTAGTTAATTTTTATCCTTTTTTCTTTCTATAGATAAATTTTAATGAAAACGTTTTTATAATCTGTTTTTAAAACTTTCCTCACAACTACTTCAAACTCACTCTAAGAAAAGAGTAAAAGATACTTTTTACTTTTAAAAATATTGTAAATTAAGTAAATTTTGTAAATGAATTACATATATTATATGCATGAACGAAATTCACTAAACATAATTAATAAAAGGATTGTTTAGATAACTTCGTCATTTAAAAAATAAATTATCCATAAATATTAAAAATTATCCATTTAATATTATTATTATCAATCAAGATATATTTTCATCACTTAGAAAGTATATTCATATAATTAATTTTTAATTTTGCATTTCAAAATATTTTTATTATTTTTATGTCCAGCTCATGGATTTCAGAAACTGTTTTTCAATTCATAAAATAAATTTTTTACATTCCTGAAAAATATTTTAATTGCATCAATCACAATGAATAAAATCTATTAACATGAAATTGGTAGGTAAAAACATTTATATTTTCCTATTATTTAAAATAACAATGATTCTTTAACTAATAAAATGTATAGCGTAAGAAGATCGGAATACATAGGTATTTGTCATTTAAAAGTATGAATTTTATTTCCTGTCATCAAACAAATAAAAAATTTCAAAAACCTTGTAATTTTTAGAATTAATTCATTGATTATACACTGTCTACAAATAAGTATTTGGACATTTGTAATAGAAAAGAAAAACTAACTTAATTTAAAATCAATAGTTAGTAGAGTCTCCACGAGAGGCAAATACAGCGTGAACCCTCGGGGGCATATTTTCGAAAAGTCTTTGTATTACAGATAGTGGTATTGTCTTCCACTCGGCTTGGAGTAGACATACAAGTTTCTTCACCGATTTTGAATGGGTAGTGCACCCCTTAATTCGGCTATGCAACTCGTCCCAGAAATTCTCGATAGGGTTCGGGTCTGCGCTCTAGGCAGGACAGTCCTGTCATCAAGTGAACTCCATTGGCCCCAAACCAAGCCTTGTTTAATTGAAACATGAAAACTGGCATTTTCGTCCTGAAAGTAACAGGGGCCTAACTCGTAAAACTGCTACAATGTAGGTAGCACATTGACATCCAAAATGATGCAGTAGGCATCGGCATTGATCTTACTATGATTAGAGACCAAGGGTCCCAATCCATACAAAGAGAAACACCATCAGACCATAATTCTACCTCCGCTGAACTTGACTGTTGGTACAATGCATTCTAGTAGGAGACGTTCTCCAGACAGACGCCAGACCCAGTCCCTGCCATCCGAATGGCAAAGGATGAACCTTGATTCCTCGCTCCAAAAAACCGGTTTCCACTGATCTACGGTCTCATTTCGATGTATTTTGCCCCAGATTAACCGAACAGTGCGGTTGGATTTTGTGATCAAAGGATTATGGGTAGCAGCACGACCATAAAATCCCAGCTCATGTATTTACCTTACGGATGTTATTCATTGAAACAATACTCCCGGGTGCTGAAACTCCTCGTGGATGAGGTCCATCGGTTAGGTGCGATTCTTCTGAATTTCTCTGGACAGCACTCGTTGGTCTCTTACTTTGGTCTTCGTTTGTCATCTGACTCAGGGAACATTCTGATAATCACCGCTCACCTTCCACTTCTTAATCACATAGGCTACTGTCGATTTTGGGTACTTTAGATCCCTTAAGGATCGGCAACATTTTTGATACCTGATAATTAGAAATTTCTCAAAATCAGAGAGCTACGAGCTTAGTGGCTGATGCCGATGCTGATTCCTATACGATAAATACCGGTGGATGCCGTGACATACCTCAGGACCGATGATATAGGTGTCCAAATACTTATTGGTAAACAGTCTACTATTTTAATCATTGTTTGCTATTAATTACAAATAAGTTTAATAATTTCCAATTCGCTTACGTATCAATTGAGCAGTAGTCATTAATTTTAAATGGAAATACCCTCTGAATAAAAAGTATAACAAATACGTTATATTACTAGTCTGTTTTAAAATAAGTTTATTTTTGGAGAAACAACATTAAAATGTGTACAATAAGAGTGACAATTAAAATTAATGGTAAGAAAAGTTCAAAGTTCTAAATTCTATCATATAATATCTATATATATTCAGTTATATTTAAAACCCCTAACAAATAAATTTTTAATGATTATTATAACGATTTTTGTAACATTTAAATTCTATTAAATATATTTTATTTTGAGACAATTAATTTAATGTACGAGAGATTTATAGTAATATTCTAAAAAAACAGTTGATTTAAAATAATTTTAACTAACTACATTTGTGTAATTACATTTGAATCATGTTTTCATAAGGTTTATTTCCATTAATTATAGTAAATTAATTTTTATAAGCTATATATATATATATATATATATATATATATATATATATATATATATATAAAAGAGGATTACTTTAAAATTTTAGAGATACAACTAGTTATTCTTACAAAATTTTAGGTGTGTTCAAAGTAGTCTCCTCCAGCATCAATGCACTTTTGTAGACGAATTTCCACAGATTAAATGCCTCAAGCCATTAATTTCTTGAAATAGATGAAAAAATGCATTTATAGCCACATCAATCTCTTCTTCTGATTGAAAACGACGTCCACGTAAGTTCGTTTTTAGATTAAAGAATACCCAGAAGACGCACATAGTGAATAGTGAATCAGGTGAATACGGCATATGTTCGATCACTTTAATTTTTTTTTTTTTTAAGTAACTTAATTGTCAATCCGGCTGTATGTGAAGATGAGATGCATTGTCATTGTGAAGCATTAGTCCTAACATTCAGTTCTGGTAGAATTTCTGGAAGACATTTAGTGGTATACCAGTTTGCTGTCACTGCCATCTGTCCTTCCAACTTGATGGCTTTGACAAATCCCGTACTTCTGAAGAAAACGTCATACATCACTTTTTCAGTGCGTTTTGTTTTTTTCACTATTGTCGGCGTGGGATCATCTTTGCTTTCTTGTCGTGTTGGAACGTCAAAAAAACGTTATGTACGTTTCATCATCTGTTATAATTTTTGAAATGATGCGGTGGTCACCATCATTTAGCACTTTAATAGTTTCTTTACTGATTCTGACACGATCCTCTTTTTGATGCTCAGATTATGATTACCCAATGCAACTTACTTTTTCCATATGTAATTCTTCATGAATGATTTTGTGTATGGCTGCGGATCCAATGTTAAGTTTCTTTTATTTGATAGGTACAGCGATTACCATCCATTAACATTTTTCATATGGCGGACACATTATCCGGGATTACTGCCGACGGCGGCTTTCCTTTGTGTTCTTTATCTTGAAGAAAATTGCGACCTCTTCTAAAATCTTTAAGCCATCTGAATACAGTAGTCACCAAATGCTAACTGCAACCGTTGAACGTATTCTTCTTGATTTCATCCTTCTTTAATATCGTAGAAGGGAGAAAATGTTCTCACGTCAACTCCATTTTCTCTTCTGTTTAAATTTTATTCTACGCTTAACAAGTTGAAGAATGTCAGTAAAAAATAGTCTTCTGTGTTAAAATACTTTGTATTTTAAAATTAAACCGATATTTTTCTTTTGCAAATTCTCGTCTGCGCGTATCTCAAAAATTTCAGAGTAACCCTCCAAGTAAAGAGTAATAATAAAATACATATGAATATATAATATCCATATGTATTTTATAGTAATCTGTTATGAAATGGGTAGACTTTTATAGTTAATAATAAATGCATAAATAATTTTTAATAATTTTATTTATATAATTATTACTACGTAAATCTACGCAGATTTTCACACAGAAATAGTAATTAATAGTTATAGTTAAGTAAATATCATGTAAATTGAAATAGTTAAGTAAATATCATGTTCAAAAATATGACGATATTCACAATTATTAAAAATATTCTGTATCATGAGGACATTTTTTATCTGTATTCAGCAAATATAAAATTAATATGCTGTATTGTAAAAAAATGCTAAATTATAAGGAAGAATAAATCTATAAATAAAAATGGCAACAATTTTCTTTCTAATGAAGTGAAAGGAATTCATCCTAGTTGAGTTCTGTTGTAGTTAAGGGAAATTATATGAGTTTAACAAAGATAATTGCGTTACGTTCTTTTTATAAATGATAAGTACTTTAGGTTTATTCAATATTAAGTGACGATAAATGCGTCACTATTACATCACTAAATAATTACATTAGTTTTGTATAACGTGAGCTTAGTGTTCAGACTGCTGCCTCTACGTGAATAACCAAGAATTAAATATTCTAAATAACAAAGTATAAATAGGCAAAGTGGTATTACTACTTGAAACATTAATTTTAAAATATGAATGCTGTTTTTATATGCATGTATTTGATAATGATGTTAGTACTAATGTTATTCATATTTATGACATAACTCGGTTAGAATTCTATATAAAGCTAGATTTTTGTGTTTTATAGAATACATAAAAACAGTATTTTTTTTATAAGTCAACTGTGATTTTCATTATTTTTGCTGCGATTGTAATTAAAAACACAAAAATTCAAAACAAATTCTTATGTAAAAGCAACGTAAAAAGTTTTTGTGAAATTTATATTTAAATTATTTACATTCTTTTTTTCCTTCCTTCCATTTAAATTTTCATCTACTTAATTTTATTTAAATTTTAGATACTCAGTGTGTGTCATAACTAATATTAAAAATATGATTGCATTTTTCATAGTAAATCACATGCATAATTTCAGACATGCTTTTGCTATTCATAAAAGCGATTAATAAATAAATTAAAGTTCCTTTATTATTAAAATATAAAATTTTATTTCAATAGCAGTTAACATTAAATATGCTTGGAGTCGATGGTAACGTATTTCATATACTTAATTATAATAATTAATTAGGAGTTAAAATAAATATTTTGAGCTATAAATATAACAATGTTCTTTTTATGCATATTCAAAATGCATTTTCATGAACACATTAAAAAAGAAAGCTTGATTACTTTACTACGATATTCCAAAAAGCTGACAAATTTAGTCCAGATATTTATTCCTTAAAGTCATTATTTATTATTCAAATTAACATGTTAATTATTAATTTATTTTCTCTAGTAAATTAGCATTCTAGTTAACATTAAATCTATTTCACAATTATATTTAAGGTGAAAATTTCATGTTAATTTTTCCTTCGATTATGTAAGTGTAGGCGTGTTTGTAATATTTTAAAGATATTTGAATATATATTAATCATTAGACAAAGAATTTAACAACAATATACCATGCAAAAATGCAGATTGTATAAAATAAGTGTGTTTGGTGAAATCTGATTAAAGGAAATAAAATAATTAAAAAATATTTTAATTAATGTTTTTTTTATATTTTTCATCAATTAAAAAGCAACATCTTTATTACAATAACGCAAATTTACACATTATTGGCAGCCACGAATAAAGTTATCAAAATCCCACACAAAAAAGTAAATAATAAAATAGAGTACAAAAATAAATAACAGTACATAATGTTCACACGAAATAATGCAAAAACATGATAACATTGAACTCTTAAGAAATTGATTCATTGGATACAAACTTCTTTAACTACCTAGACATCTAATATTAATCATTTAGATTTTCTTATGTGATGAGGAATATTTTAATAAATGATCTCTGTCAATTTTAACTTTCCCATTGCACAAAATGCACAAAAAATACACCTATGGAGTACAAAACTTTAAAAAATCAATCACATCCGTCATCTAAAATGAACCCCTAACTATGATGAATATAAATAAATCAAAAACACTATACATCAAGTATCACCATTTTATCATTCTTAATCTCTTAAGCAGTTTAACATCAAACTTTTTTCTATGATAAATATTTTCAGTTTTTTACGTAAACTAAAATAGTATATTATTCTGTTTTGATTACAAAGTTTCAATTAGTCCTTCTACCTTATTTAATGGCCATTATTTTCTAGTTGATACTTTATGAACTAAAATCTATTGTCAGACAACAGTCATTCCATTTGAACTAAAGCAATAACTACTAGTTTTACTTGCAAATTCATCAATGTTTAGTTGTAAAACATTACATGCAAAAATCATTTGAATTGATGAAACAGTCTGAAAAAATAATAATGTTTTCATTTTAAATTGTTATCCCAATAATTTGTACAATTGAGTTGTAATTCTACTGTTCGTAGTTTTTTCTTAAAATTGCTAAGAAATTGACCCATAAAATAATAAAGTACAAGACGTTCTGTGATTACAAGCCAAATACAATTTTGTTGAGAATTCTTGAACCACTATTATAAATGATTTAGTCAATTATTTATTGAATATCTAGAATTGTGTCCCTTGCAATTTCTTTCAGTTCAACCTCATTAAATGAGGACTTTGATGCATATAAGAAAGGAATACTACAAACTACATAGATTAGTGATAATTTTATAATTCAAACCTAACATTTCATAGTTTAATGCAATACTAATTTATTAGTCATATTATATCCTTTTATGTTCAAATTTTCAAATGATTTTAAAAATTGTTCCCTGATATTTTTCTAATGTTATTTTACATTTTAAATGCATTAATATACAAATACAATTTAAATGTCAATTTCTAAGCTTGTTAGAAAAGTTCCCATAATTATTAAGAAAAACAATATCCTACAGAAATTTTGGAACTCCTCAAATTTTCAATTGCTCATTACATCACAAAAACTGATAAATATTAATAAATATTTTAACATTATTAAAGCACAAATTATCATTTTATAATTCATATAAGCAATGCATAAAATATTTTTCATAAAATATATTTTTAAACAATAATGGATATCTTAGATACTCTAAATTTTGAATATTTTTAGCTTAATATTTTGATAACATAAAAATTCTTATAAATCCTATTTACATTTAATAAAATCACACAATTTGACCATCATTATTTTAATGATACTATATATTTAACACTACACTTCTTTTTGAAGCCCTTAACTGTACTAAAAATTATTATTAAAGCATGGAAAATTTCTATTATATGCTCTATAGCCCTCTAAAAGTATTTTAGAACAGATTTTAATCATTTATTATATTACACTTTTATGATAATTGAATGAAATTACTCAAATGTTTCAAAACCAAGACTTTTTTATATATTTTTATACTTAAAAGTAAAATTGAGGGTAGTCATGGAAGCATAAACCTGGAAATTTACTTTGGAAATTACCAGTCTTATTGAGATTTTGATATGGTAACCATAACCGTAATTCATTTAAAAATATATCTATAAAAATAATGTTCTCATTAAATTAATATTTTGAGGAAATGTGATTGAATATAGACAATGATTTCAAAACTGTTATTTATGAAATTAAACTTCAGAACTTACAACTTAAAATGAAGCAGCTGATGGGGAACTTTATTTCGGAATTAAAAATAGTTCCGTGTAAAATGTGGATAAATATATTTATCTGAAGAAAGTGACGCGAAGAATTCTTTTTTATAATATTTTTACAGTATATTTTATTTTAAATATTATTATATACAAGGTGCTGTGAATCTCCAACTTCTTCAAGTGCACCTTTTTGTAACCAAGTACAAAAGATTCTGATATTCAATCTTCTTTTCCCAGATGATTGTTGAGACGCTTAGGAAAATGAATAAGCAGATTATCATGGAAAAAAGGTGTTAGCTTACAACAACATTTGATACATTTCCACTGTATTAATCGTTTCTAAGCAGAAGCTAATACAAGGTGATCAGTTAAAAATAATACCCATGCCTTCCTTGTGTTTTTATATTTGTATCATGCATTTAACAATTTTTTCAACATTACTATTTATTTAAGGCATCTACATTTAATGTGCGGGTGTCATTAAAGCTTACTTTATGAAAACACACATCAACTTTTTAACAAATTCGAGAGTACATCATTAGGGATTTACAATTAGTTTCTTCGCAAATGACTTGAAAATATAGAAATATAGTTTAATTTTTTCACAGAATACTTTACTTGAAACCAAACAATTAAAGTTCTTAAGGAAGTTTTAAGGGCAGTTTAATGCCAATAGGCTTCACAGAGATCAACATTGTATCCCCATTAAATTTTTTCGCATCGTTATCTCATAGACAGGTTTTTCCAGAGAAGTATTGCAAATATCGATGATTTGACGCAAATCATAACCGAAAAAATTTCTTCAATGACACCAAGAATTTTGAGAAATGTGTCATAAAAAATATTCAACTTATTCTAGTTTGCATTCAAAATGGTGGTAAGGACTTTTAACCTTTGTTTCTTTAGATACGATTTTTTTAAAAAAAAAAAATCAGCTTATATTTCTCCAAAATTAAATGATCATAGTATTAAGTAACATCGCGCGTTTTAAAATGCTTAAAAAATTTTCTACACATTGACAAGGTTTAATTCATTGTACTTCAATGTTAAATTAGTAGTTAAGTCTAAGAACAATAAAAAACCCAATGAAGCTCTTTTAAATTGCTTACCTTCTTTAACAACTCTTGGAATCAACTTTTAAAAGAAGTTGTGGTCAATTATATAAATATACCTATTATTTTATATATTTTCTTTTATTCTTGAAATTTTAATACTGAATGCTCTTTTGGCCTTCAACCTATCTTCAGATATACTTATCTTGCCAACCACCTGTAGTGTATAATCATAATCCACCTGTATTATATAATTGATCCTTCATCTGAATATTTGATTACGAACAATGAATGGACCGGGACAACTGGTTCTGATTTGTGATTGTTAATGGACATGCTAAGAACTCAATAATTAAGTAAAAATCTGGATTTAGACTTTATTCATTTATTCTCCTTTGCATTTTTTTGTTCCTTGGTATACAAGATCTTAGTTCTTAGCAATTTTTTTTTTGCGCATTTGAAATAAAATATTATATTGCTTACATCATTTACATTCAGCAATTTTATCACTTTAACATCCGTTTTGTTATATTTATTCTATTCTATCTTATTACACATGCTTGGTTATCATTTCAGTTCTAGACCTTGGTATTTTTGTCAATTAAAACTAAGATTAATATTTTCTACATTTAGAATTAATATTTTCTACATTTATGCACAATGATTAATAAAATAAAACAAAACTAATGTTAATAATTTTTGAGTTATTTCGTAAAAGTGTGTTTTAAAAATTAAATTTTAAATATCATATTTATTTCAACTATATATAAAATATTTTACGGTAAGTGTTAATTAAATTATTGATAACGATGAAAAACGTAGGTGAAAAAAATATTTGACTGAGAATGAACCTTCATGAGAAACAGGTTCAACTGACTGAACAAAATATTTAACTCGATTATTCTATTTCTTAAATGCATTTCTTAGATTTCGATATTTGTAAAATACAGTAAGTTTGATATCCTTCCCTATTAAGAAAGCTGCAGCAAGTGTGACTTTAACATAAATAAATAATGTATACAAAAAGAATTTGAAAGTTTCTTCTAAGTTCATTCGTCG
The DNA here is from genome assembly GCA_030067965.1 of Latrodectus elegans. Lineage (NCBI taxonomy): Eukaryota > Metazoa > Arthropoda > Arachnida > Araneae > Theridiidae > Latrodectus > Latrodectus elegans. The sequence continues at coordinate 69,587,014 of CM057811.1, read as the reverse complement.
ACAATATGCATTGATCTGTCAACCTAGTTATCCATGGTACACTGAACACTGAGATGTAATGTAAGTCCATTGTCACTGAAATTTATGGTCACCTCTGTGCTCATACAATAGAACACTTCATTATAATGATACCTGTTATTTCTTTACGAACAGTGGATAAACTTGTCTCAGTGTTTGATCTACAGTTACTGATAGTTGTTGCGGAAATATATTCCTTTGTGGCATTAAGTAATATATATATATATATATATATATATATATATATATATATATATATATATATATATATATATATATATATATATATATATATATATATATATATATATATATATATATATATATATATATATATATATATATATATATATATATATATATATATATATATATATATATATATATATATATATATATATATATATATATATATATATATATATATATATATATATATATATATATATATATATATATATATATATATATATATATATATATATATATATATATATATATATATATATATATATGTATGTATGTATGTATATATATATATATATAAACATATATGCTTCAATTTTATTTTTCCATTCATAATATATTCTTCATATGAAATAAAATATATATTTAATTATGAATTACATATTATTTATTTTTTTATTTTTAAGTTATAAATATTTCAATATCATTTTTTTAAAAAATTATTATTAGGGAATAAAAATATAATCAAAATTTATTGGTGAAAATTCATTTTTCAAAAATAAATATTATATAACTTAAAAAGTGTAAAGTATGAATTAGAGATATTAATATTAATTACCGGTTATTTTCATACCGGTTATATAATAACCTATTTTGTAGTTGCACAAAATGGTGCTCTTACATGGGGAATTTCCTTAAATTATACATAAAATACGATTTATTTTTGCAATTTATTTAAAAATAATAAGATTCTAACTTTAATTATGGTGATTAAAATGTAGCAAGAAATGATAAATACAAAATATTCCTTTATTTAGGATATAATATCTGTTGTAAAAATGCAATTAATATTATTATCCTGCAATTAGAGCTTTTCTGCTAAAACTATAGACAAATACTCACATTTTCACATACCAAAACAAACAACTTAGCACAATCCAAATTCAAAATAAAAACAAATTAAGATATATAAATAAAACTAACACTGCAAAGATGATTGCAATGCAAGAAGATGAAAGAAAAATGACATGAAAGAGTAAAATATTGAACATTGAACAAACACTATTACCGTCAAATAAAAATTAAGTAAATAATAATTGGATTGAATTAAATAATAAAAATTATACACTTAAAAAAATTAAACATATTGATGCAATTAATTTAAATATCAATATGACGAAATATATTTAAGCCCAATGATATCATGTTGATGTAGGATCAAAACGTTAACCATGAAATTAAGCATTTTCTCGGTGGTTACACACAGTAAAAATTAAATAGAAGAGAAAATATAATTTTTTTTTCTTTGAAATGGAAATAATTAAGAGAAATGGGAATATTAGATTATTTAAATTGCTTAAACCCTGATATAAACAATTTGTAGTAAATTAGAATTATGTTTATTTTTGATTTAAATTGATTTTAAGTGATGTAGCACAAAATATTAATATAAAATATAGCTTCTTTTTCAATTTAGCCAAAGACTCTCATGCTGGTTTATATTTGAACATATTCAGAGTAATCGTTGTGTGTGTGTGTGTGTGTGTGTGTGTGTGTGTGTGTGTGTGTGTGTGTGTGTGTGTGTGTGTGTGTGTGTGTGTGTGTGTGTGTGTGTGTGTGTGTGTGTGTGTGTGTGTGTGTGTGTGTGTGTGTGTGTGTGTGTGTGTAAAATTATATTATCTATAAAATTTTCGAATTATTAATTAGTAGATATATTTTTGCGCGTATCAGATAAGAGATTTCCAAAAATTAAAATGAATTTACAGATGTTTATCTCATTCTCGTTGACTCCAACCAAACATAAGCGCCTGAAACATATATTATAATTATTTGAAACTATAAGCATGTAAACGAATATTTAGTATTCTGATTAAAATTGTCTTTTCTTAGAAGAAGTGTCAGAAAGATAAGTTCATCCCATTATCAGACCTGGTCATACTCAATTTAAGAGTAAAGGTAGTAACTTATTTTCTTAAACAGAAGGAGGTAAAATAGTGATAGTTGAAAAAGATGTATAAATTATGCAACAGGCCATCTTGGCTTGTAAAATATAGAAATACAAACACCTTGTAAAATATAGAAAATATAAACACGATAAAGTGTGTATCAAATTAAATTTGCTAACTCTATCAATTTTTCATACTTTTATATTACATAATTAAAATACAATTATAAAGTAATTATGTTTTAAAAATCCATTACTAGTATTGAATTTAAATATATTGTATAAGCATTCTATAAATTATATTTTGCATTACCTTAACTTTTCTAGAAATATAAGAAAACTATATTCTTATTGGGACTTAAGAAATAATTTTTTTTTTGTAATTTATTTACTAGCAAAGGGAAATACATTCTAAGATTTAACATTTAAATATACTTCCTTTATTTTTATAAGTTTAGAAACCTGTAGAAGAGATAAAAGAGCTGTTATATATCGGTTAGTTTACAATCTGATATATGGCAAAAACAAATAATAATAACTGTACACTTTAAAAACAAAGTATTTTTTAGGATAAATTTACCCGTTAAAAATCATTTTTTAAATCTGATACAGGGAAAAAATAATATGGTGAAAACAAAATCTTTTTTAAATTGAGTGAAAAACATCCTTCGGAATACTTAACAGACAATGTTTCATGAAAGAAATAAAATCAATAGTAGAATATGAATGTGACTCAAGACACACTTTGATGTTCAAAAAAATGTATAAGAAATGTGCTTTTTGATGTAATCCTAAAATCATACTTTAAATCCTACTCCATCTTAGAGAAAATTTATGAAAAGAAACCAGACTGCTTGGTATTTCTCATCTTTTCATTTCCTATCTTAAGATTTTATTACATTATGTTCTTTGAACATTTTTTGAATTTAAAATGATCCTATAAATTCCATTCCATCCTTCTAGGAGGATGTAGGATAGAAGGATAAAAAATTTATTTTTATATTATAACAGCTTTTATTGCAATTCTTAGTACTCGAAATCTCGTCTTATAGAATTTATTACAAATGAGGTAGACTAAATACGGCGGATTTTATAAATGTGATATGGATGTAACTCTTTTATATTTAATATAAAATACCTTGAAAACTAAAAATTTACATTTTAATTAAATTAATATTTTAATCTTTTTTTAATTAATTTCTTTAAAAATTTATAAAGGAAGAATTATTTAGGCGTTACACAATTTATATAAATATATTTATTATACTTTTATCAATGTTTTCTTCCATGTTTCCATAAAATGGTTTTCATTATTTATCTAATTATTTGGCTTTAAAGTTCTATATTAAGGAAGTAAGTATTATAAATTTGAACCTCATTAATTTAGATGTAGTTCTTGCGATGATTTTGATGGTTTATGGGGCTTTTGATTTTTAGTAATACAAAGATAAAATTAATTTTAATTATCATAATTAAATGATATCTATTTTAGGCTAAGGAGATAATTTTTAACTTTTCCATGTGTACCATTTTATTTGTAGAATAATATCGTGATGGATATGGAAAATTCCTTTCATCTATATGATATAAAATTAAAAATTTAAATACAAAAAATAGAGATGTGCGTAATGAACGTTAAAATAGATTTTTTGCAGGAGAGCACTTTTAGGCAGTATCTTTGAATATAGCTTTTCTCAAATAACCATCTATAACTTTCAAACAGCATAGTATCGTAAATGACATATGATAATGGGTAAAAGTTTCTAACCCATTAAAATAACCGGGTAAGAGTTTCCAATCACAAAGAACTGTAATTGACCTATGGCAGTGGTTGGCAACGCGCGGCTCTTTGCTCCTCGTCCCCAAAATATTTAGTAAAGGCTCGCAAATTGCTTATCTTGCCTGTTAAAAGACAAGTAAACATTTTTGCAACGAAATGCTATAAATATGAGGCACATTTATAGAATGCAAAAATAGCACAGAGTCATGAGTTTAGGCAAAAGTGCAAATATTTTTCGAAATCATTCCGTTAAAAAAGTTCGATGATTTTGACGGTGACATCATTTTTCCGACATTCTTTGTGAAAATCAAGAAAAAATGGTATACAACGAAAAATCTAATTTAATGATTGTTGTTTTAGAAGTAGACACCAATAATCTGGCAGTTGCCGCATAATCCAGAATGCCAAATTTTGAAATTAGCAGGCATCTTTTTGTAGACAATTCTATTTTGGTATCCCTAGTATTTAAGTCTCTCGCAAGTCCCGAGACGTCATCTTAGCAACACTTCTTCATCGCCAAAGAAATTCAAAATTTGGAATTATGGATTATACGGCATCTGGATTATTTATTATGGAATTATGGATTATACTTCAGAAATAAATTTTTTTTTGTAATTTATTTACTAGCAAAGGGAAATACATTCTAAGATTTAACATTTAAATATACTTCCTTTATTTTTATAAGTTTAGAAACCTGTAGAAGAGATAAAAGAGCTGTTATATATCGGTTAGTTTACAATCTGATATATGCCAAAAACAAATAATAATAACTGTACACTTTAAAAGCAAAGTGTGTCAATATTATATATATATATATATATATAATTGAAGAACTCCAGATGAGATAAGAAAGGGCTACTAATGTTTTTAATTACTGATTGCAATATTCTAACATTATTAATATTCCAAGTTTTGTAGTTAGTCATAGGAATACTAGGAGAGGAAAATCATATATGGACGGAGATATATAAAAATTTGTTTCATAAGTGCATCCAAGAAGTTGTTGTTTTTTTTTTTTTTTTTTTTTTTTTTTAGATTTTAAAAATGAAGAAGTCATTTAAAAACAACCGCGAGATGTCTTTGTTTGCTAAAACAGTGAAAGAAAGAACATTAACAATGTCTGCAAACATAACATACCAATAAATTAAAGACATGGATAATTGAAGACATATATAAATTAAAGACATGGATATAAATTGGCTTTCACTTTATCAATAGAAGTTGATGGGACTTGTGATTTCATTGACACCGTGCAAGCTTCTCTTTGCGTGAATTTTATCTCTCTGCAGACCCTATATCATTCAAAAGATAAACGCTGAGTTGATATAGCAAATTCTATATATTGGCAGTTTGGAAATGCAGTTGCTGGATTAAAAAACTAAACAATTATTATGCTCAAAAATAAAATTCCGATTTAAAGTTATTAGAGAGGAATAAATGTGAACTAAGTTTACAACATTAATGGTTTGCTTTAAAAGATCTAGAGAGGGGAGATATGTTGATTTTTAACACTAGTATTCCTGACTTATAATCAACTGAAAAAAATTATCTTTTGCTATTCTTTTCTCATTGTGGTTTACATATTCATGTGAACAAACATTTTCAAGCATTACGAATAGGAGAAATTAAGAAACTTGAAATCATGCCTCACATTTAAAACTACGTCATGCAAACCTGACTAACTCTTACTTTCCAAGAAAATGCAAGACAAATGTTCACATTAGTAGAGTATTTGTTATTATTTTTAAGAATAGCATTTATATTATTTAACTAGTGATATTTACAAATGAATATTGTTATCTTTATTTAAGCATGATACCAAATTTTATTTCATTTACTGTTAGTAAAATGCTTACTTATTTAGAAAAGTCAAGATTGTGTGTGCATTTTTAATCCTAATTAATTTCATCATAATATCCTGTACTAAAGTAAATCTTATGTTAAAAATGAATGTTTTAAAAAATTTCAATTGCAAACTATCTTAGTTTGACTCTTTTGAATGATGAGAGATGGTCGACCACTGACGTATGGAATTTTACTCTCTTTAAAACCATTTACAAAAAATTATATGAGAAAATACTTTTTAGTGTTTTTAAGAATGTAAATTTAAAAAATTTATATCTTAGATTATTTAAATAATGAGAACATATCGTCATATTCAACTTATGCAATTCCTTAAAAAGGTATTCAATTATTTTAATCAACTAATTCATGGTACAAAATATACGGTTTATGAAATTAAAGCAGTAGTATCAATCAATTAAATGTATTCATTTAAATAATTTCAATCTTAAATATCACACACACATACACACAATGAAGGGCATCAATTTATTTAAGTTACTGTAGATTGACAAAAAGAACTGATAGATTTCTGTGAAATTAGTTTTGCCTTTATAATAACAAAGCATGTAAAAGCAAGCGATTACGTCATTTGTAAGATTTCAATTTTAAGATTTTCTTCTGTTTGTTTAATAGTTCATTAACAACAGCAATTAATATTATTTTATTTATTTGTCATGCAAGTAAAATAGTTTTGGAATAAAAATTGTCTCACGATTTATTAACTAAATGCAAAGATAGATGCCAAAATGATTGAAAAACAAACAATATGTCCTACATTGCATGATTTTCGTCTAATATATTCTACAATAATGCGCAATTAAAAACACATTGTGTCACTTTATTTAGAAAATAATTGTATATATATTTTTAAACTAGACTCTATGAATAATAAAAAATTCCCTAATTGTTTTTATAATTATTTTAATTATTGTTAATCAATGTCTGATTTTCCATTAATTTCTATTTATTGATAATGAAACCATGACGTTAAAACTTAATGCCACGATTAAGATGATATTTGAAAGGATAAGGTTTAAAGTATAAAATATTTCAACTTTGTAGTGCAACGTATGTTTCTTATTTAATTTAGAACTCATTACCTAATGAATTCCTTCATTACCAAACTAATTGTTAATCATTATAAATAATTTTTTCATAGTGAATATTAATTTTTCATATGTTTTGGATGAACATGGAAAGTGACATATTACCATTACTCTGGTTATGATAAGTGTGTGAATATGTGAAAAATTCCTGTATATTTTTAATATTTATTGATATGAAGGTCCAATGAAAGGAAATGTTATTTCTTCAACATGCATTTTGGAAATGAAATTCATAGTCATATGATACGGCAACAGTTAATAATGTATCATACAAAAAATCTAGATAGTTAAAACCTATTACGACAAAAAAATATACATTTTGAAAAGATCGTAAATCACTAATTTTTAATGGATTTATGAATAAATTATGGTGTTTACTTATTTTGAAGCTGTACATTTTTGTATATAAATCTTACAAATCTGTTTCTGAGAATGTTGTGCAGTTTAATTCCTATGAATTATGGAAATGTGATAGGTATTATTTCAAGCTTCAGCATTCACTAAATTCTATTATAAAGTAACAATATTTGTTAATATTATCAAAATTATTCTCACGTATTTTTTCATGAAGTTTTTATAATAATTAAAAAATAAACTGCTCTCTTGCTTATATTTAAATAGTTTGTAAATTTGAAACAATCCTCAGTTTTGTTTGATTGCAATGATTTGGAAATTAATTCATAACATACATATTTGTTAAATTAACCAAGGAATGGATTCGTAGATTAATGCAAATATAATATAGAAGAAGCTTTGTTTAAATAAATAATTTATTCAAATGCCCAGAAAATTGGCTATGACGCCATTAGCTCTTTGGCCTTTCAATAGCTCTGTATAGTACATATTAAAAGCAGGAGTGTAGGGCACAAATAATGAAAATTAGCGTTAAAAATTTGATCTTAAGCCTATAAAGGATAAAATTTTACTTCACATCTCACTTTACATGATGTAATGATGAATAAGATTAGCTGCCATATTTACTTGAAAAATATCACAATCATTTTATGGTGAAATTTAAAACTCAGTTCAAATATTTAAGGAATGTTAGTTCATAAATACTTCTCATGAAAGGAATATAAATTTAGTACTAGAGAATGTGGATAATGCTATTTCTATCTATACTAAATCTTTGTTCTAAGAAGAAAGCTCTTCTAACCCAATATAAAATCCTTATATAATGTTTCGACTTAAATGTTAGACCAAATTTCACTTTTGCGAACGCTATCGAGGAAGAAGTATCCTTCTTAGAAATATATTCTCAAAATCTTCTTTTTATGTACTTTGGTTAAGCAATAACTTCTTATTTTTTTGGATCGATGAGAATGTTGAAGTGGTACTGCAGATGAATTGAAAAAGTCCCCATTGCATTAAAAGAAAAATCACTCATTCTAGTTTATATATTTTTGGATTTCTTTAAGTCTGTGATGTGTTTAACGGTATTGTATTCGTTGGTTATTTATTCAGTGAAGTAGGTAAAATGGTGGGCACTTAATGACGGCTTTCAACCCTTATTTTTAATTTAAAAATTTATATTCTACTCCGTAAGTTTTATATCTTTAAAATATAGTTCTTTTAGGTAAATTATTTTCAATAATTGCTGAAGGAAATTGATTTCTTGCATATATTATTTCAATTTCAAAAATAAATTTTCTCTATTTTATTTTTATTAAAGTCTGCAACATACCAATATGCTCTTTAGAGAAATCTTATCGAATGTCTTAAAGGAAGTTTTTTACATGCTGCATAAATTTTCCGTATAGCACTTGAAATCAAATAGTAAAAAATATGCATTTATATTAATTAAAATTTGCCTAAGGAGTATGATTTAATATATAAAACTGATGTTACACATTAAAAATATTTCCTAAATGTATAATAAATTAAATTTTGTTTTCAAAATTTATTAATTTTTATAGAGAAAATTTATAAATTTTCTTAACTTTCACTTGAAACATAAAATTTGCAAAATTTTACATAAAATTACATAACAATAACATAAAATAACTTAATTTTGTCCATTGAATAGATGATTTTTAAAATACGGGGCAGTATTTTAAAGTTTCATAAAAATATTGCCCATAAAATGGCCTAATTCAAGATTTATTGAGTTTATATAGGCCATATAATTTTATTTACTAAAATTGGTAGTTGATTTTTATTTTGAACTCAAATGACATACATTTGCATATTCTTCCAAATAAGAAAATAAATACCTTTGAGCATTGTAATCAAATGCTCTGTCGTTGGCATAATCATACTGATCATCAGAAAACTTTGCAATTAAATATGCGTAAAAATTTGTTAAATAACAAAAGTTTTGTTTTTCTTAAGAAAATTTTAATTTCTTACTAAAGTACGATGTTAATGTATGTTATATAAATAGTTAACGCTAGCTATAAATCTTCAGTAAGTAAAAAAGCATAAACAAGTGAAACCAGTTCCTTTGATAGAAAATCAACTGAGGTCAAATTTAATCTTATTAATAGTAATCTGATACTGTTATAAATAATATTGTTTGTAATGTAAATTACTTATAAAATAAGATTACTTATAAGGTAAATTATTAATGAAATGTTATTCATACGATAAATATTGTTAGAAATATATGACTGAATCCAACAGAATCATAAATTTCAAAATTGAATTTCACTCTATTTCATTAATTAGAATAATAATAAAAAATATGATTGGGAAAAAAATACTTATGATGTGATGATCTGAAAAAATTTAAATACTGTGAAACAATATACAAAAATAAAAAATTAAATTACAGAAATGAAAAAATAAAGAAAAGAATAGAAGAGTGAGAAAAAATGAGTTTAATAAAATGAATATATAATGTGATAACACCAAGAAAAATTTATATTTATAGATATGAGTACCAAAACTTCCGTAAATCTATTACCTCTTATAAATATTTTTTATGTTTCAGAGAAAAAAAATTTTAACTTTATACTTGATTTGTTTTTTATATGTGTTACTCAACGGTCATTTTTTGGAAACGAGGACGATTCAGATCTGGATTTATAATTTAAAATTAAAGGGGAGCTCAAGATAACGAACTATTGCATTTAAGAGTGTTAAGCATTCGGCTATCATTTCTGCTTACAGGCATAATTTATTTTTAAAAAATGTGTTGTAAAGCAGTCTTTTTGCAGATTTTTAGATATTAAGAAATAACATATGACTATTAAAATAAATAACTAAAACATTAATTTAATAAGGCATTATATATATATATATATATATATATATATATATATATATATATATATATATATATATATATATATATATATATTTATATATATATGTATGTATATATATATATATATATATTTATATATATATGTATGTATATATATATATATATATATATATATATATATATATATATATATATATATATATATATATATATATATATATATATATATATATATATATATATATATATATCTATATATATATATATATATATATATATATATATATATATATATATATATATATATATATAATAACTAAAAATAAATTTTTTCTATAAAATTGGGTTAAAAATAAAAAATGTATTTCAAAGTAATATGTTAATAATTATTCGTTTCTTAAAAATGTAGTGATTTTTTCATTTATAATAAAAGGATTATCTGACTTTGAATGCATTTTTTCTGAAATGTATAAAACAGAGTTTTAAATTAATTTAATTTGATTCCTTCCTAATTTATTTTATTCAATTTGTTTGCTTCTTCTGAAAATTATAGCAAACGCTTGGTAAAATAAACTCTTGCTTATTTTCTTGCAAAAGGATTAGCATTTAGCTTTATATGCTTAAAATCTATTTCATCTGATTAAATCCAATAAATGGCCTACATTCAATTATTTAAATGAAACATTAAATTGGAGTGAATACGATTTACCTTTTCTATTTATTATAGTATATAATTATAAGAAATTGAAATGATATTAGCTTATTTCCAAAAACTTAATTTTACAATTCTTCAAGTACTTTTATTTTAAAGTTGTCTTTGCTGAATGATCTGCATTCATCTTTTAAAAAGTAATCATTTTGTCATGCATATAACTTTTAAAATCAAGTAAATGATATAAAAATTCATCTATTTTTTATCAATTTATAAATTATGTTTGAAAAAATCTTGTAAAATAGCTGCAAAAAATTTAATTTACTTTTAATTTTTATCTCTTATAATAAATATCAATAAAAAGAATATTTTAAAATGCGGGGCAAAATTTATATTTTAATATTTTAATTTATATATTTATACTTTATAAAATTTATATTCTATATATTTATGTAATTTAGCAAACTATGTCAAAATGAAATCATGCAATATAATTTAACTAAATCATTTATTTCATGATATATTTTAATAATATGATTTCAATAATTAATTTATTTTTATTTATTAAGGCTTTACATTTTGTAGGCATTCAATGGTTTACAAATTGTTTGAAGTATTTATGATTTTTTGGGGATTCAGTAATTGCTGCAACACGCAAATATTTTATCCACGTTCTACAAACAAATATAACTGTGTTACCAAGATAATTATAGAAAACATTTAACATTTTCTAACATTAATTAAATAATAGGATAAATAAATATGTACCAAAAAAAAGGCTTATCATAGATTAATTGTAAATTATCGTTTTTTGTAAATTGTAAATCATGCTCAATATTTATGAGTACTCTAACACAATAATAAATTAATGATTTTAAATTTAAAGCAACTAATGAAAAATATTAAATTTGATAAAAATTAGTTTTGAGTTAACTTTGGTCCATTTAATACATGTTAAAAAGTTTAATTCCATAATTTCATTTAATATCAATAATTTTTAAAAATAATAAAATAGTCAGCCTTTATTATTTTAATGTAAATAATTTTCGTTAGTAGATAATTATAAATAATAATTTTAAAATGCCTTATCTTTGACATCATTTGACTTAAAAATCAAATCTGAATTCAACATAATATACTTATATCACTTTTCCCCATAAATTTTTAAATGAAAGTAAAACACTCACTTATATTCTCTTATACTGACTTCTATATCTTGTACAATTTTTTTATGCATTCATTCAAACTTAAAAAAAGCTCTGGCACAAAATCCAACAAAATATTATAATAAAATTTCAAACTTTTAAGTTTTTTCAAATTTTGGGAATGGAATTCATGAGATCACTTTAAATTCAAAAAGTGTTCGAAGAACTTAATGTAATATAATTTTAAGAGACAAAACTAAAAGAGGAGAAAAATTGCGCACAATCTGATTTCTTTTCGTAGATTTTCTGTATACGAAATAAGTTTTAAAGTATGTCAATGAACAGTTTTTTCTTTGGTATAAAACCAAGCATGAAAGTATGATATGATTCCAAGTTGTTTTTATAATTCATACGTATCTTTTATGATTTTTAAGTAATAATTCTTGAAAAATATTAAAGACTTTTATTAATATTAAAAGCAAATTTTCTTGAAACACTTCAGAGCATTTAAACGCAAATAAAATTTTAAATAAAATATTTTCCTTTTTGTTTTATAATTCGATTTATATTTAGGTTTATGGAAAGATTGCAAAAAAGTGGAAAGTAAATTGTGTTACTAAATTTTAATGAAATTTCATTCACTGTTTTCTGTAATTTTTTTTATTTTTTTTATACACATTATTAGACTTTCACGATTTGACCTAGTTTCAATCATTGCTAATAATGTGATATAAATTCAAATTTCTTCATCTTAAATTTGCGATTCATTTATTCCTATAAGAAAATCATTGTAGTTTAATTAAAGAATAAATGATATTTATTGTGCATATCAAAAATTGTAAAATCTTGCTGAATATGTAAATAGAAATTTATGTAAAAAATGAAAAAAAATTTTAATCATATTACGAAATTAAAAAAACAGTTTAATCATAATAAGTTAATTTGAATATTAATTTGAAAAAAAGTTATATGATTATAAAAACACATTTTAAACAGCTTTTCCAAAATTTTGTTTTTGTGGAATTTTAAATTGCCACTAAAAAATTCAACTTTCTGAAGAAATAATGTTAATAAGATTTTGAGAGATCATTAACATTCGATATGTACTTTCTAATTATGTTACATGATTAATAAATTCTAAATAAAAAAATTATATATTAAAATTATGTACATTAATAATTTTATGAATAAATACTCAAATTTTATTACATAATTAATCTTTATTGGGAACAATATATTTTAGAAACATTATTATTCAAAATGTTTTGTCTCGTATCTAGGTGATATCCCAATAGAATAGATACTCTAAAAAGTTGTGCTTGAAAAATAAACATAATAGCAAAATAAAGAAATTTGCGAATTTACTCTTTCATAACAAAAATAACTGATATTTCTTAGGGAACAACTCTTTATGCAATTAAAATTTCTGAAGTAAAATTTTAGTAATTATCTCTACATATTGTATTTTAAATTTCTGTGTAGATATATTCCCATCCTATTATTATATTTTAAATAAGCAACGACAAAACATTAACTATTATCGATTAACAATAAAGCATTACTAATGCAAATGTTAACTATATATTATGAAATATTTAAATTTCATTCTAATAGTAACTATATAGTTTCCCACATTAAGAACAATTTTTATTATTTTACAGATGTACACATAAATTTGCAGTATTTAGAAATACAAAGATTTCCTTCAGAAAATGGATCTATTTCTATGTCTATATGAGAGAAAAAATACAAGTACCTTGTGTCAGTGTAATTGATATATAATAACTACTTTTTTTCCCAATATATCTTTAAGTTTAGGATTCTAGCATTAAAACATTAGCTTACAACATTGTTTTTATATAATATTCAGTTAAAAAATTATGAATGCAATGGAAATTTTCGGTAAATAAGTTTCGAAGCTCAATCATGAAAACTTTACAAATATATAATTGCTTTATGGTGAAAATGAAGTTTATTAGTGTCAAGTAGCAGTTTTATATAACAAATAGTTATATAAACTATACATAGATAGCATTTATAGAAAATCTGACAAATAACTTAGAAAACTGAAAATAATTACTTTTATCATTGTTAGTTAAAAAAAAAACGCAATCTCAGAAAGGAGACAATTTATTTTTTTTTTCATTTGTACATAAATTAATTTCAATGAAATTTAGGATTTTTCAAGTTGAACATTCGAAAGCCATAGATTAATAGTAAAAAAAATTGAATAACCTAAAATAAGATATTTTATATGTATATTATTACAATACAATATATATAGGTTATTAATCAGAATAACTCTAAACAGTGCATTACCTATTATGATTTACTTCACATATATAGGCAGCTATTAACTTAGAAAATGTTTATAATTTCATATGCAGAATTTAACTGTCCTCATTGATAAATGCAAAATGTCTAGAAAAGATATTGAAATATATTGAAACTTAAAAATTAAAGAAATTGAAAGAGGGAAAAGATAATGAGCTAAATATTATAATACTAAAAACTGTGATTGTATTAACTAATGATTATAAAAACTTAGAAGGGTCATAGTACTCATCCAACAATAATTACTAGAAACATGTAAATGTATTCAAATCTGTGAGGCAGAAAAGAGGACTATAAGAAATCCAACATGAGCTAGCAAAGTATTGGGAAAACGAATAATCAACTTTCCAAAATCAGGTTATTTTAGTCATTGCAATTCCATCCTTAGTTAATTTAATTCATTAAGGACAAACTTAAGGCGAATGTTCAAAATATTGATCACATAAGTGAGATATTAGGCCTAGCAGGATAAAATATAATTGCCACACTGTTCAGACATTAGAATAAAAATATTTATTGCTCTGGAAAGTACAAAAGCTGTGAAACATCTGAAAGAAAAAAATATTCATTTGATGCTGCATACGAAAAAATGGAACAATGCATCTAAAATTCAGCATGCGCCTTGAAAAGTATCAGTACCGGATATGTCAACCGTGGAGTGTAATGCAACATTCCACTCGTCTTATCATATTTTGCACAACATTATCCAGCAGCTGTTGAAGCATTTTATCTCATTCCTCTGCGAGTGCACGGATGAGGGTGTTCTTGTTTGTCGGAGGATAGTTTCAACCAGCAACTTGCCTCCCCAAAGCATCCCACACATTTTCAATGGGGTTCAGATCTGGAGAACTTACTGGCCATAAGAGGC
This sequence comes from Latrodectus elegans, assembly GCA_030067965.1. NCBI lineage: Eukaryota > Metazoa > Arthropoda > Arachnida > Araneae > Theridiidae > Latrodectus > Latrodectus elegans. The sequence goes on along the minus strand of CM057811.1, from coordinate 69,571,927 downwards.
GTTGAATACCCTCGCTGTCTAGACAATCCTGAACAGCGAATGTTTGACATTTTGCGTTGTCGTCCATAAAAACAAATTTATCATCGACAGCACCACAGAAAAGATGAACATGAGGAAGTAGAACTTCATTAACGTATGGTTGGCCCGTTATAGTCCCATTCGCAACCACATGTAGGGGCGTGCGGCCATTGATCATGATGCCGGCCCATTCCATGACACTGCATGTCAGATATCGGTCCCTTTAATGGATATTTTCTGGACGATAAGCAGTACCACTCTCGCGCCAGATCAATTGGCATCCACAGTCCGATGACAGATTGAACCTACACTCATCTGAAAATAGTACGCATGCCCAGTCCTGTTCAGTCCAATTGCGATGTTCACGACACCATTGCAAACGGGCAGTACAGTGCTGTCTGGTCAATGGGACACACACAACAGGTTTGCGGCGTATACTCCTCCTCCCCTCAAACGTCTGGCAACAGTTTTTCGAGAGATCTGCTTTCCTAAGGCAACAAGAAAATGATTTGCCACCTACTGAGCTGTGGTGCGCATGCTCCTATTTTATGATAAGACGATATATCAGTCTTCTGCTTGCGTCGTACTTGTAACACGACCTCCCTCTTGCCACCTACTATACATTCCAGTAGTTTTAAATGACTTCCACAGCGTTGAAACAATGCTGTGAACGATGTCGTAATCCCTGGCAACATATGTTACTTTTCGACTTTTTCGATCTATTCAATAATTCGCCCACGCATAAAATCATCTAAGTGATGTCGGGAAGACATGCCAAAAATTTCAAGTTCGTCTATTAAATCTTTCCTATAAAACTTTGACTTGTAACAACAACTGTCCACACGCGTAAAAACCTTTAAAGCCCTAATGAACGCTATCATGTGATGAACAGACGTGGAAAAAAATTTGCATACGCATTCTTCTTCTTACTATATTCCGCACTTATTCTAATTTTCCACATTTTGCTTCCTTTCATTTTGTGGTTGCTATGGATGATAGTGTTATCCGTCCTCAGTAATTGTCCAGCAGTGTATTTCCTGTAAACTCAGAATAGAAAAAATAATAATTTTTTGCTGAAAAGCATATTATATTTCTTAATTCTTATGATAAATACAAGAAATATATGAAATGTGTTAAAATGTTTTACATTCTTAAAATTATTCAGATTTGAAGCATAGAAACTGATAAAAATGCCGCGAAAAATATGTCTCCGTTAATACTCTTAATAAAATTGGTTATTATATATTTTATGAGTAAGCCGACCTATGTTTGAGTGGTCAGCGTTCCTGAGCTGAGTGTACCGGGTTCAAATTCCGGTTCGGGCAGGGATGTTACTTTCTAATTCTGTTTTCTCTGTAGATTCTAAAGTGATGATCTGTGAATGTGGCTCACCTTGTAAGCAGGTTTGTGGTAGTATGGCGCGGGCAATGCATTCACCTCCGTGACTTGGCTCACAGGTGCGCGATGGGTAACGACAAATGAGTAGCAGTTTCTGGCATAGAGTTTGTCACCAGAGTGTCAGTTGTTGAAAAAAATATTGAATGAATAAAAACTAAAGACACGTACTGACATTTTATTATATTTGATGTATTTCAGAAATAAAGGGGTCAATTGTAAATTAAATCCATACATTATTTATTCTATATGAATTCTGATGAATTTATTACCAATAATTAATTACAAATAAAAAAAATTTAAATTTCATTCTTTCCTGATTCTAAGTTTATAAAAGATAAAACTTATTTATTATAAGCATATCCTCAAACTAAATCTATTTAATCGAAAAATATTATTTTTATTCTTATTTTTTCGTTTTAATTTTTTAGAATAGTCTGATAGTAATTCAAAATTACATATTCATTGATAGGAGGACTTTAGGAAAGCCAGAAAATATATCTGAAAAACTTTTTACCCATGATGATTGAGTTCAAGTTTAATAAAGCGTATTGATTATGGGATGCATGAAAATCCACCAATTAATTCAAATGTGTCATAGTCACTAATGCCATGTGTCATAGTGTATGTAAATGTGTGTAGAAAAACATGCCTCATGTGACAATATATATAAATCTGCATATTCACCTGAGGATACACTATTCCATATAGGAATTCCGACAATCTAAATAGTTTTCCCGTATTTGAAGTGGTAAACATAGAATGTTTGATTCTTGACATGCGAAACTTGTATCATTCAATAAGGTCATAATCATAGGTCCAGTTTACTCTATAATGTGTCATATTCAAATGTTTTCTCAATTGGTTGTGTGGAGTTGTTAATTTATAAAACACTAGTTTCATTTACTAATACCTCTGCAATGTAACTTTTCGTTCAACTTCTGCATACTATAATATCTGATATTGAAATTTTAAGATGTCAGTGATTGCTTTAAAAGGTAATGCTCGATAATTAGACGTTGATATGCCTTTAATCTATCAGTAACTCACTAGTAAAAGTCACCAAGAATCAAATTTTTACACACTAAATAATTCAAAATTTTAAAACCCATTCATAAATTTTAAGAAATTGTTTCAAATTTGAAAATATATTGCATTTATGTTAAGCTATGCCAAGTATACCTGGTTAAATGCATTGAGTAATTTTAAAACAAATTACGATTTGTAGAAATGTGACTTTTTTTTTTTTTTTTTTTTTTTTTTTTTTTTTTTTTTCAAACTAATTTATCTATATTTTTCCACTTTCGAAAGTAATTTGTAAGCCAAATTTTATCATTAAATTAATTTTGATTATAAAATTCCTTAAAAATTTAAATGTTTTACAATGTTTATCAAAAACCTAGTTTGATGCATTTGTTATTCTAGAAAAATATTTGAATTTAACTTTTAACTTTTGTATACTGTAGGAGAGTAAAGTGCTAAAATTTTTCAAAGCTTAAAATATATCTCTCTATTCAGGAAAATTGTAATACGTTATTCTGAGTGTGATTTTATAAAAGAATTAATTCCATAACTAATTTTTATTTTAATATATATAACAAATATCAAAATGTTCTATATTATTTTAATTACTTTTTTCATTTACTTTTTATCTTTTATATGTAAATTATAAAGAAATATTTTCTATATATAATTTATACAGATATTTTTATGACGTATTTTTTAATATTTAATTCATTATCTTTTCATTTATATAATTTTATCTGAATCATTTTTAAAAGATAAATGTCAGATCTATTTTGCCTCATTTCATAGTCCCTTATAGGATTATATTATTAATTTTTCTATTCTTACGAATTGCTCATGATGTTATATTTTTCAAACTGCTTTAATAATATATTTTATCATCATAGTTTTTAGTAAGATATGAGTCTTAATATTACTTTTAAAATACTCTGTACCTTCAGCTAAGAATACAAAAAGCAGAAATATACCATAAATAATTTACAATCAACTGAGACAAAATATATTATATGCGCAATGATATGAATCATATTTTAATGTCACAATATATCATATATACATAATAATATGAATATTTAATGTCATTTTCATCAATTGTGTGAAATCATCTCCTACTGAAACTATAAATTATTATGCATGGTTTATGGTACGACTATAGCCTAATGCTCTATTTCTGCTTAAGTTTTAAGTTACAAGCATCAAAGTACACACACATTTATTTCCAATATCAAAATAATCATTATCATACTCTTAAAATCGGTAAGTAATATTGCATATTTGAATTAAATATTTTTAAAATAATTATTTTATAGATTTTTTTCTGAGCATCTTCATTAAACTGTTTCAATGCATATATTTGATGAGCTCCTTAGGAAAATGTTGAATGCATTTATTTGATAGAATTTCCTTAAAATTGTTTAATTTTTGAAGAGGATTTATCATCAGTGCAAAAATTCTAGTAAGTATTTCTTTGAGATTTAAAGTAAATTTGCTTTTCTATTCAACAACACTATTCGTTATTATGTATTTCCAGTAACCTTCTTGAGTAGAAACTGGTATAGTCATTGTATTTTTCAGTTTTATGAGGCATTTCTTTGAAGTATCAATTTAAGTTATACATTTACATTTATACTTATTATTTCTTGAGGAATGGATTTTATTTGATTGATTTTGACAATATATATATATATATATATATATATATATATATATATATATATATATATATATATATATATATATATATATATATATATATATATATATATATATATATATATATATATATATATATATATATATATATATATATATATAAAACTAACTAAATTAATTCTGAGATTTTATAAAACTTCTTTTTTTGTCATATTTAATATTTCCAAAATAACACTATAACAGTAAAAATAATATTGAAATAATTTTATTCTGTAAGATAATTTGATGGTTTAAATGATAATTTATAATTATTTTACTTCTAATTAAGATTTTCATGATTTTAAGAATTTTGCAAGAACAAAATCAGATTTTAGGACTTTCTTGAATATAATATTATTCAAGCATGTCCTAATATTTTTATTGTAGTAGTATGAAAAAAAAATTTGCCTTGAATATGATTTCCAGAATAAGAAATCACCTGTAATAAACAGGTTTAGATAATTTTTTGAGAGTGCACCACTGAACATTGTCTAAAATATTTTTTTTTCTTTAAATGTAACATCTTTTATAAATTATTATTTCCTTTACAAATAAGCTTTGCCAAAAAAGATGGTATCTTAAGATTAACTAAGCTAACTGAAGCATACATTATTTTTTTTAATATAAAAGAATTTTTCCATAAAATTGTTATACATGAAGAGTAATAACCAATACGGCATCAAGAAATATGTGATAAAAAGACTTATTTAGAAGAAGCAGTTAAGTCGATATTCATTTTATGAATATAAAATCACCAGTTTGTACAATACGCAGTATTTTATCAAGATAATAAAAACAAATGGTTTAAAATACTCTCATTCGTCGATCATATCTGTAGTGAATATATCAGACGTCTAATAATTTGCAATGTGTATGGTGTGAACATTACAGACTTTCAGAAATAGAATACTTAAAAACCAAATCTTTAAATTTTTAAGAATCAAAATTGAGTTCCCACTAACTCAATTTTGATTTTTAAGAAACCGACATTTCCAACAGACTTAATTTGTAGTTTAAAAGAACATATTTCTGATATATAGTTAATTATAGTTTGCTGTGCAATTTTCTATATCAAAATTATATTCCAATTTAATATTTCTTGACATGATATAACGTTCACCTTCCACTATAGTAATGTTCAAGTAAACAGTAACTTTTCGATTAAAAATGTAGGGTCATTTGAACAAATAACCCTGCATTTTTATTATTTCTTACTAAGCTAAAATAATCTGGAAATTTTTTATCAAACGATATATAGAATGCACAATTCTTTAATAGCAAATTGCTGGTAGTTAAAATTACCATATTATGAAGGTATCGTCTCATGAAGGCAATAATTATCAAATGTGTAGAACAAGTAAAATAATATTTAACAACTTGTAATTGATAGAGGAACAACCGAAGCATCTGCTGTTACTACTCTGGCACGACAGATCATGTGGGCCAGAATTTACAGTGCTCATCTCTGTTTTCCTAACCAAGAGGTCCTGGACGGCAAAGAACAACTGAGACTATAGAGAGTTATTAGAACATTTTTTCCTTTAGAAAATCTGAATAGTCATGTAGTAAGATTTGAAAGGGATTGTTGATCGCATTGAAATGCCATGAAAGAAAAGTGGGAAATATACCCAAACACTAGCTTTAAAACATGTATGCAAGAAGTAAGATCAAAAGGTCCTAGGTGGCAAAGAACAACCGAGGCTATTGAAAGCTATAAGAGCATTTTTTCTTTTAGAAAATATAAATAGGCATCTAAGAATATTTTAAATGGATAGTTGATTACATTGAAATGTCATAATAGAGAAGTAGAAAACACTCCCAAACACTTTCTTTAAAACGTACATACAAAAAATAAGTTCAAAAGGTTCTGGTCGGCAAAACATAACCGAGGCAATGGAAAATTATTAGATCTTTTTTTCTTTTCAAAAATCTAAATAGGCTTCTAGGAAAATTTTAAATGAATAGTTGACCGCATTAAAATACCATAAAGGAGAAGTGGAAAACACTCCCAAACACTGACTTTAAAACATACATGTAAAAAGTAGAAACGCAACATGATGCTTTCTGGTTCATTGTTCAAAAACGGTTTTAAATTAATTTTATGGATTGCAATCTTACCAATATATTACGATAAACCTAATACTATGATTTTGAAACAATACTATTCCAAAAACAACTGTAGTAAGTATCACATAAAACTTATTTAAAACATTGTTTTTTTATCTTGAAGTTAATACTGTGTTTCTTAGAATGAGAGAAATGTTTCTAAAAGAGCATCAATATTAAATATTTTGATTAAATTAGAATTGTAGGCTCTCAAATTTGTAACAGGTCTAGTATATAATTTAAATTACAATTTAAGATGACCCATGAATATGATTAGAAAATGAAATTAATTTTTACAAACAATCACTTGAAATATGATACAGGTTCTCAGTAGTTTCTTACCGTCTTAGATTAATGAAATAGTTAATACCATAAAACATTAAAGACATATTTATTGACGTTAAATATACATTAAAAACTTAGATCATAATAGTATACCGGCAAATTATTATAAAAATAGATAGGCGGAATTTAATACATCAATAAAACAAAATATAAACTGGCAACCTTGAACGTTTCATCATTGGGAAAAATACTTCAAATGATATAATAAAGAAACAGAAAGTAGAAATGATGGCAAACTAACTTTTCAAAAATTGTTCATTAGATTTTATTTTGATGGATTTACGAGTCTGTCTTCATGATGGTAATGATATTAGTAGCATGTATGCAATCCTGTAATTTTGAAATCTATGAAGAGCCCCTCCCATCCATCGATATAGTGCTAGAGTACACGGTGTTCATATTTCTCATATTTTTTGCGCCGTGAAAAATATGGTTTTTCAGTACAACATTGAATATTTACACTGTGTTTTCACTTACATGACCGATATTCATACACAAAATACTCAAATCTTGATCTGAATAAAACATCCTCTTGATATTTCTCTAATTCAATATGCATTGCAAAGTAAGTATATTCATTAACTTTTCGATACTTTTGTTCAACTTGAGAAAGTTTTAATTCTCCCGTTAAAGTCACAGGTAGAGAAATCCAAGTAATTATTGATTCATTCTTTAACAAAATAAATTATTTTATACCTGCAAAAGTTAATCATTTTAAAATTGATTACTCAAATCCTTCTTTAGTTTTTTTATATCTTTTAGAATTTCATGAAGTCGAAATCTTTTCTGTTTTTCCAAGTGATAATGATATATTTTATAAATACCATTAAACTATATGCATTAATTCTCATATACATTTTTAATGAACATAAAAACCGTCTTAATGATACTAAATGATTATCCAATACAATTTCCTGAAATGGATATGAACATTATGGATCATAGCTTTCTACTGAAAATATAATATCTGCAGATTCAAATACTAATTTATCATTAAATTAAAAGAGATACACTCTTAAAATCGCTTAACTCATCTGTATAAGTTACTTAAAGTTTTACATAAAACTATTTTAACAATGGAGCATTCTAAATAAATTGGATTCATTCTATTATTCTTCATTTTATTTGTTTAAGATTGGTTGAGTTTTGTGGAATGAACAAATCGTATTTCATTCTTTTTGAAGAGCATTCCACTTGATCTCGATACCTTTAAGGGAATAGAACCACATTTTTTCATGATCCTAATTATCTTAGCATTGAGTTTTCTTTTGAATCTCTAACCACCCATACGTTTCCTTAGAATAAAAAAAATCTTCAACATAAATTAAATTTTTCTGACTATGCAATCTTCCATTAGCTGGATTATCGCATAACTAGATTATCTTAGCTGGATTATCACTCGTCATGAGTACGACTAGCATTGTATGTGTAACTCAGTAATGCAACCACACAGATCAATGTGTAGAAAACTCAATCAAAGTTATCTATGAGTTAGTAGCAAAATAATTGAAATGCTGAGCAGTTTGAGGTTGATCCTCATTAATATAAATATCAAAATTCAAACTAATATTTAAGTATTCAATTTCATATATACGATGACAGTATAGCAATTAGTATTACGACAGTTAAATTTAAAATATTTTTCAGTATTATCAGATGTTTTGAGTATTTTCAGGATTTTTTCATAAAACTTGTTCAACTGCATTGAATGTATCAAAAATGAATTATTCTCTACATAATATACAATAAATATATTTAATATGAATTCATTTTATAAATGTTTCTTAGGAGATTTTACTATCATTATTTTGAAGAAAATATTTGCACTTTCTTACTTTTATCAATAACTTACATTAATTAGACCCAAATATAAATATGACTTTCTAAAAAAATCAACTTATAATATTTAAAATAACATAACTTTTATCATAGACAGATATAAATTAGATTTTAAAGCAAATTGTTTGCAATTTTTGCGCATAAGCATTTAACAAATGTGCTTATTTCAAAAAATGCTTATCATAAATCAGTGATAATTTAACTATGCGTTTAACAAAATATATCATTTTAAAATTATTCTTGAAAACTGCACGCAGAATTTTTTTGTATTTTACTATAGAAGTTGACAAGAAATATCCTGGAAAACTGTTTTCTCTACATTTCTAATAACACAGAATTTATGAAGAAGGAAAATGTGATATTAAACATCTGTTTATCAGAATAAAATGTACGTTATTTAGCAATTCGGAATGTTTTTTTTTCTAAATAATATTTGGCTGCACGAGGTTTGATAATGAGGGAAAAATATTCCATAATCTGAAACAAGCAGAAAAAAAGATTAGTTTCAAATTTAAGTATTTCTTATATAAAATAACTAAAATTATATATTTATTTTTTCAATTATAAATAAGAAAACAATTTCTAAATACCTTGTTAACAATTTAATGTTTTTAGTTGATACTACATAAAAGACATAATATAATATTTTGTATATTTTACATAAGAATGAATCTGTGCAAACTTTATTATTTTTAAATCATTAATAAAAATACGATGTTAATTGGAATATATCATTTAAAGGAGGAAAAATATATTTCTATAAAAATGTCTCAATAAATTATTCTATTTATATCAACACATACGCATATTTTGAAAGTAAATAAATTTTTGAAATTGTTATGATGGAAATCACTGATAAAAGATGTATCTAAGAAAATGAATTTTTCTTATACTGTACAGAAAATTTCTAATATTTAGAAAACAAGAAACACATTTTTATTTCGAAAAATACATAGAATCTAAACTGATCAACATTTCATGTTTACTTAAATGTTGCATAAGAATAAATCTTCATTTATTGATACCTTCTTTGTGGTTTCTTTTAATAAAATAGAATCAACTTTAACAAATTACATAAAATATGTAATCTCACATCTGTACATGAAACTTTTTCATTTTTCTAAATATGGCTATTAATAAAAAAATAATTGCAATGAATTACTTTTATCAATAGAGAATTAGTTGAAATACAAATAAATAGAAGACGAAAACAAACAAAACAAATTTTTGAAAGTCATAAATATCAAAAGCGTTAATATTGTGATAAATACATTACTAATCTTGCACTTATCATGAAATAGAAAATTAATAACTTACTTATATTTAAAGCAGAAAAGAAGTGGATAGTAAACAGATGGAGCATATAACCAATGAAAAAGAAAATTTAAAACATGAAGTTTAAAAGTTCAATCATTTAAGTAAAAAAGGAGAATAAAAGGAAAATGAAAAAAACACAGTAAATCAAATGAAATGAAGGACCAACAACACAGAATGTTAAACATATTGGGTCAAAGCATGGGTTTTTTGAAATGACATGAGATTAAAATCAATGAAGTTATTACATTACGAATCCATATCATTTATTTAAATTGAATATAATTAATAAACTCATAACTCTGCCAAGATAAAATATATAGTCACTAAAATAAAATTTTAAATTTATAGCTTCCAAAATAAAATATCTAGTTTCAAACCTGCAAATAAATGCATAAAGAGTAAATCACATACACCAATTAAAAGAATATATGTAAACACTATTGGTCTTTCAAGCTTCTAACAAGGCCTTCAGGTGTTTTGTAGTTTATTAATGTCACTGATTGTTTGTCTGTTGCTTGCACGTTCTATCTGCTAACAATAAGTAAATAGTCATTTATATCTGATTTATTAATCTTCTTTTAGTATTTGTTTAAATTTTATAAAAAAAATTTATATATATATATATATATATATATATATATATATATATATATATATATATATATATGAATTTAAGTGAACCGGTAAAGATTTAATATCTAAAAAAAAGTCTGAAACGAGAAGAAAGCAAATGTAGCACATATCCAAGTTTCAAGGATAATAATCCTACAATTTCTTGCTCAAAAATGTGTTAGTTTTGCTTATAAATATCCATCATGTATTTGGTAATAAATCATGTTGTTTCAGATGCTTATTAAAAGCGTATAATTCTACATTTTAAAACTATGAATAAAACATATTTTTAAGCACATTAAAAGGGCTTTCATTTGAATGTATTTGATATTCCCAATTAAATAGCATTATCATTGTGTTTATAATAAAATATATTTTCATTTATTACTTGTTTTTTAAAACATATGATTGTTTTGAACCACTCCTCTCACATAACATCCAGTGTCGGTTGCGTGCCTTTTATCGAGTTAGTAAAATATTAAAAATATTAACATTCAATAGACATTACTTTCATATTTGAATATAAAATTTAAATTGCTGTTTTATGTTTCGCCTATATTATTTTGAATTCTACTTCCTTATTATTACAAATTATTATTTTTACTATATTAATTCAAACATTAATAATCCCTTTATATTCTATTTTCCGTTGAACATTTAATGTGAAAGTTATATCAATTGAAAAAGCTGATATTTATTTAGTAACAATGGAAATAAAATAAAATATTCATTACCTATTTCCCATTTTAACAGAATTAAAAATATTTAAAATTATGAGAAGTTTATAAAAACAATTTTTTTTACAATAAAGGAAATGGATTACTCAGTATATTGGTACATCTCAAAACTTTATAATCATCTAGTATGAACAAATCCTCTGTAGTGCTATTTTGCAATTAACGCTGTCCTTCCAATGTTAAGGCGTGATTGATTGGCCCTTTTGTAATAGGTTTATAATTAATTGATCTGGAAAGTTACAAGACGCATTCAGCGTGCTTCTGGATCAGTAAACTTCGATTGATAACTTCAAAGATGTAACTAGTTTATGTAGGAGAATAATTAAAATAACTGATTTATAACTAACATTTCTCTCCTCAATTCTCAAATTCGAGAATATTTTAAAGCATAGTAAATAAGTAAGTGTGAAAATTAGTCAATTAATCAAAATAAATAGACTATTAACTTGAATCATTATTGTCTATCATAGTACATGTTTTTAAATTCCTTTCTTTTTCCTAATAATCATTAATATCTTTATTTTTCATGTAACATTCTCCGCTTTTGTTTCTTTGAATTTATGTTTCATTTGAAATATATTTCATGTATATTAAGAAAGTTAAAATAAGACAGATACTCAAAAAAACTGGAAAAATAAATTAAACTATATAAACATCTTTATAAAATGTTTGATCAATGAATTCGAAACTGCATAAACTGATCAATAATTGGTTTCAAATAAAACAGATTTATAAACTTTTAATTTCTAAAAACATTGTCATTACCAGTCATTAGTTTGCCAAGCATGTAATTAAAAGTGGGTATATTTAGTCGTTTCTGCAAGTTAATAAAGGAAAATGGAATGCATTTCTGTGATTGATTTTTTTGTTCTAAAAGAAATTAAGTCATAATTTATAAAAATTCAAAAACGTTTGTTTATTTTAAGAATTCTCTCAAGAAAAATTTCTATTTTTTATGCATGATACCCCATTTTGTAAAAGAAATTTTCATCTTAAATTTAAATTCATGTTCATCAACTGTTGTAAATTTTTTCAAATTTATGTTAATGCATATTTAACAAAAATAAAACATTTCTTTATTTATGTGTTATGCACTTACTTTAGCACTGCACTTTTGAAAAAGTTAAAGTCTTGTCTAAGCATTTATGCCGTAGAAATTTGTGATTTAATAAATCTGAACAAATACGTCTTAAAAATAAGGAAATAATTAAATAAGTTTTAACTGATCACTTTCGAGTTTTCTGTTTTATGTCTAAAAATTTGGATTTGAGAAGAAATAAACTTTTTAGTTTTGTTTCTTGATTTGAAATATCATAATCATGATCACACTTTTTGTGTCATAAATATTTAAAAAAATGTACTCTATATTATATAATACAAAATCAGCATAAAAGCTATCTAATTATAGTTATAACTTATAACAGCGAACGGTGAATAACCTAAGAAAGGGATCCAATATTTCTTAAATGAGATTAGAAAGTAAAGCAGCTCAAACCTTGCTTTAAGCATAAAGTTTTATTCTAATCAAACATAAATTGATTTAATAAGTGTAATCCAAACGATGTATTAGATGACTAATTGTTCTAAAATATAAATTTTTGATATATTTTTCAAATTTTTAAAAATAAGTATATTTTAATTAAATTTATGATTGAAGGGTGTTTTTTAATTCATACTCTATAGTTTAATTTAACAAATGCAAATGTTAAAAGTTGGTATGGAATCCAAGAATTATAAAACGTGAAAAAATCTATGAATAAAAAAATTTAATCTTAAAAGTGATCAATAAAGAAAGACATTGCATTATTGCTTCTCTTTTTGCTTTTTATGCAAAACATAGAACACATTATGTAAAATATAAGAACATTAAAAATTAACCATCAAAACATATACTAAATATTGATAAAATAAACTTTATTGTGTATCTAGCAACAATATTACAAATTTAAACTGTAGTTTTTTACGAAACACGTGAAATGCAATTCTCTCATCTGAAGAATTTATAAAGTTTCACACTGAATTACCATGGTAAATGTTTAATATTTTGAACTTCGCAAACCTAATGTAAAGTCAGCATTCGTAAGTTTAAAGGCTAAAAAAAATTTAACGCTCATTTAATCAATTAGTAAAGTGAATATCATACATGCAAACATTATGCTTGTATCACTTCAAAAGCATTATGGAGTCTGATATCAGAACGAAAAACTGTTGATGGCACAGTGTCAAACACTTCACTGTGCAACAAATCACTAAGAATCGCTCAACAACTGGCTTTAAGTGCTTAAAATCTGATATGTTGAGTAAGCTGTAAAGATGTTTATTTTCCTTAGATTGGAACATTCAAATTTCCTGATTTTCTATGAACTAAGAAATTTCTCTTATGAAATTTATAAAATATTAATGTTTTCAGCAAAAGCCTTTAATATAACAGCTGCTGAAATTTACAACAATTAAGAATTAATCCATTACTAATGACGCAATTTTCGAAAATGAAATCGCATGCTTGTACACTACAAGCAAAAGATTATAAATGTTAAGCAGATTTTTAATTCAAAATTTAAAATAGATTGACTATAAGTAAGTAGTAGAGTTTGGAAGACTTAATTTGTTATAGATAAGGTTATTTTCAATAAATAGTTTGTTTTCATGTCAACAAAAACTACAAACAAGAAAAGTACCAAGGCAATCAAATAATTTTTCCAAAAAAAATGCAAAAATGTTTAAACAAGCTTCTTTAACATGAAAGAAATCCCCATATGAATGCTATCACGAGCACATGGGCCTTAAATGTGCATTCTGCACTTCTTAGATTTTCCATGTTCTAATTATTCAATTAACTAGCTGCTAGTAGTATCAAACTGGAAACATTTTTTTTTTACTTTTTAGGTGCATGACTAATTTCCTCGAAAATCAGAAGGAAGCAATTCCCTATGGGGGGTTTTCTATGTCAAAATAATATGTTTAAAAATTTCATAACCACGGAAAAGCAGAAAAATAAGGGAACTGATTTCTTTTTAAATCCTTAAAACACAGTTTATTTTGAATAAATTATAATTTACAGATCTGAATTATCTTTATTAAATCAATTTCATTAACGTTTTTATAAAAACTAAATTTTATGTTTTTTACTACTTTTTGGCTTTTATTTCCTATTTTCTGAAGTTTTGAAGCACAGAATCATATTAGTATTATTATTTATATTAAAAACAATTATGTATATAATACATATCACTAAACTGCATTGTTTTGTGATTATAAATCTATAAATTTCTTAATCCTCAGTTGATTCATAGATTTGTAAAGAATTTTTAAATAATTGCCAGTTTGTTATTTTCCTTAGTTTTTAAGCAAAAATATTAATCTCTTAAATGCTTTTATGTTGACATAATTATTCATTTTAGATGAAATACCGTGTAGTTTGGAGCAAACACTTCTAAGCAAAGTATGATTATTTTTGCAAAATATTTACTTTTTTATTTTTTATGACTTTTGAAGTGTTATTGAAATTAGATTTTTGTTGTGATTTTCTCCGTTTCTCTTTACACCATCTTTCTACTAGTTGTGTCTCTTGCAAAGCCCGCTTTTCACCTCTGCGCATGTCTCTCTAAGACTATTTTCTTAATCCTTTGATCACTAAATTCCTTCAATAATGTACTTATTCTCCTTTTTCTCCTTTTATTAATTAATATTTACTTGCCATATTAATTTATTTTATTTTTTATTTTATTTATATTTTTGTACATTTGCAATAGATTTTATACTAATAAACTTGACATTTACTCTATACCTGAGATCTATCTTTTACCCTATATCTGGCTTTAATTTTCATCTCCTTAAAAAAGAAGAAAAAAGAGAGTTGGAAAAATATAAATATAGTAATTTTATTTATTAACTTTACTCTTTAAACTATGCTGTCGTTCTTTATCGAGAATACTATATCTCTAAATTAAACTAGCAACAAGTATATTATTTCTTTTAAGGAAAAAAGTTCAAATTCGTAAGTTTTTTTTAATTCATTCAAATCATTATCACAATCAGTTGATGTCTAATCAACTGTAATCTTAATCTATAACTATACAAATTGCGCACTTGCTTTACTTTATTTAATTTCCTTCTTATTTTCAATAATGAAAATGAAAACCTAACACATTAGTATAAAAGCAATAAATATAACATTGTAAAAGGAATATCTACAAATATAATCAACAAAATGAAGAGACTCAAAAGATTTATGGCAATGAATGCCATATAACCACTTTACATAACCGAACAACAATCAAGAAGTATCTCCAGACCTAAGAAGATTACCTGCAGAAGAAAGAAACAATGCCACAGCTTATCAACAAGTTTAGGAGAGGAAAGTGATAAAATTATACCATTACTTAAAAGCAATGAAGAAGATTTTATTTGTAAGCCTAATCTTGACCTGAATTTTAATTTCATACGGGAATAATGACTGAAACTAAAATTCAAGAGGAATGCCAGAATCCGTTTAAGACTACTGTGGACAAAATAGATATTATAAATGTTGAACAAATGTACATAACAAATATGATCGAAAAAATTAAATCCTAGAGAAAACCCTCTATACAGAGACGTTCCAAAAAACCGGGAAAAAGAAATTTCGCTAGTGGCAGTACCCAAAAAAGTAAGAACAATCACAAATTTAAAAGTTTCTCTCCAAAACCTGATATCTAAAGTATTTCAAAAAAAGGAAAGTATGAAAATTTAGTTGCCAGTCGAAATTCAAGAAAAAAGAATTAAAGATACTATTGGGAAAAAACCATTTCAAAACTAATAAAACCAGATGTAGATTAAAAGAGGGTGATGAGTGTTAAACGTGTCAGCGCATATCTCAAAAGATAAAGATAATCGGAAAACTGATTGGAGGGACAATCGAATTTCCATTGGATGATATTAATGATAACCTTGTTGAATTAAAGGACTAAGGAAGGTCAACAACATTTTTTTGTAGAACTTAATAAGGCCATCCTTAAACTCTAAATACAACGAAAACAAATATTCGTGGGTTTCCATAGAATAAAAGATGTTACAGTTGCTAATATTTTGGCCACATAACAAAAAGCTGCAAACGAGAATCATTTTGTGGTCACTCGTCATGAAATCATATAAAACAGAGTCGTGTACAAAAGAGTCACCCAGATATATTAATTGTAACCAATCTAATAGAGACTTCAATATTGACGTAAACCACCCAACATATTGCATTTCTTGTTATATCTACTGATATAAATTTAAAAATGACCAATAATAATAAAAATTTTGCAACACCTAAGTAACAGCTTAAAATAATGCAAACATACCTTGCTAAACCAAAATCTTCTATTGACCCTCAACAAATCACAGTAAAGGAACTCGAACCTCCTAACTTTATTTTTAGGAGCCATATGTTAGATTAAATAAAATTAAAGTTAATCTAAAAACTTGGTCTAGCTGGCTTTCTAACAATCAAAAAGCAGCAAATGTGATTATTAACTCAAATCTGAAACCTGTTCTTCTTAATACTAAAGATGACACAGTGGCTGTTAAAACTCAACTAAACACCATCCTCTCACGATTATATCAGGATTTACTTCTCTCTCATTCCATATCAACAAACCAAAATGAAACAAGAGAGATTAATATCACAAAAAAACTTTGAATGAATACCTTCTCATCTTTTGTATTATGCGACATATGATGATTTCAATAGTTAATTTTCATTAAATGTGATAACATTTTCTCTATATCGGTAATACTGCATTACTTATGTATAACCCTCATTTTTAAACACTAACTTATATAATCTGCAATATTTATCATTATTGCTGTATGACTTGTAAAGTTTTTCCGAAATTTACTATTATAAGTTTCATTACTTCAGTATCTTCCCAATTACTCTACACTGTCTTTTCTGTAACTTTAATCTTTCCAGTGGCTTTCAAACTGGAGGAACTCTATTTCAGTTAGGTACAAAGAAGTTCACTGGTGTAAACATCCATAAATAAGAGAATATTTACTAAGACAGAGACAGAGAGAGAACATTACCTCGCATTTATATATTGGTATGTAAACTGTCATATATTTTTTTGAAAAAACAAAATATACACTGGCTACTCGGAATATGTCTTAATTAATGCAATAGTAAATTCTATATAAACATAATTTTGCGATCTTCTTAAAAATCCAACGGCAATGAAATTACATTTTTTTAGCCAAACTTAAAATTCGAAGATGTAAATGAATACTTTGCTTTTAATTTAAATTATAATAACTACTTTCAATAATAATTTAACACAGTTAAATAATTATGATGAAGGACATATAATACTACATAAAGATCATTAAGTAAAATTTCCATTTCAATTCTCCAATGTAAGCATTTTTTTCAAGAAAAATTAAATTAAATGCTTAAATGCAAAACATTTTGATTTCTAAAAATTGGTTTATGAAAAATGTTATGTTTTAAAATAAACATAGTTTCTTTCAAGGAAAATTGAAAGAAAAAAAGTTATATTATTTTATTATTTTCAAAATCGTTATCATCAAAAACAAATTAACATAATAAAATATTAGCAAATTTTGTAATTTAAGGATTATATATATATATATATATATATATATATATATATATATATATATATATATATATATATATATATATATATATATATATATATATATATATATATATATATGTGTGTGTGTTTGTATGTATATGCATATATATATGTAGATAGATAGATAGATAGATACAGATATAGATATATGCTCGCCTGCATACATAGCTATTTAATAATAAATTAAATATAATTATTTGAGGGATGAGGGAGTATATCACGAAATCAAATATGGATAGGTAAATGATGAAATACTAAATAATTATTCGTAACTGACATTCAGGTACCCTATTATCAACAGCAATTATATATCAGAAGCCAATTCGGAACAGATTCTATATTAATTAATCATTAAACTTTGAACAATACTCAATTCCGTATTTAGGAAATCGGGATGTTGGGCTAATTTACTATTAGATGAAATTTCATGCTATGTTATTAACTAAGTGACGTGGCTGAAGCTAATGTAACGTGATCTATAGTAATGCAGTCAACATAGGGCTGAATGTATTTAATAAGATTATATTTCAGTTTAAATTTAAAGAATTTCGCCATTTTTTAGTAAATAATATGCATTACATCGGACATTTATTAAATATTCGTACTCTTTAAAATAGTTTAAAAAAAGAATAATTAATTCAAAATGCAATTAAAAAGCGTGATTAAATGGAGGAAAATTTCAAATTCTATCCTATTTTTGTGGGTTGAAAAGCAACCCACAAAAATTGGTTTCGTCAAAATGCTTTTTATGTATAAAATTGTATATACATTTTAATATTACCCATTTCACTATATATATATATATATATATATATATATATATATATATATATATATATATATATATATATATATATATATATATATATAATATATATATATATATATTATTTCTAATAAATGTATGATGTAAAAAGCAATCAAGATTCCTCATCACATTCTTAAGCAACTGAATGAAAGGTCTTAAAAATAAATAAATAAATTCAAGCTACTATAATGAATAAAATATTACGTTAAATCTACCTTGTTTATAATTTTTGTAATCAATTTTGTAAATAAAAATCATCAAGTAAAAATTGTTTAATAATTTAAAAAGAAAACAGCGTTTGCTAAGTGAGCCAAATTAGTACAATCATTTCCTAAAATTGCTTGTAATTATTTCATATGCAGCAATTAACTAATAAATCATTATTCACTTAAAGTTTTTATCAATGATCTTGTTTTAATAGTTGCATAATTTTATATTTCAAATTAAATTTAATAATTAAATGAGTGTTGATTGTTTATCGTTATTTAAAATAAAATTTCGATTTAGATTGAAAACAATTTATATAATAATTTGCTATATTTAATATTTTAGAAACTGTTAGCAATTAAATAATAACGCGCGCGCGACACTTATCTATTATCGATTTTAAGAAATCAAATTAATTTCATCACCATTAAAATTTAAATGTGACTTTATATCATTGTTTTATGTGTTGTATTTTTCAAAAATTATATTTTAAATGTCATTACATATATTAACATTACTCTGTATTATATCAATTAGAGTTCTTAGTTTGAAATTAAACGTACAATTAATCACATAAAATAAAGAAGTTATGGTATAAAATATCTTATTCTCTGAATTTTTAATCACTTTAATTGCATTTGTTATATTTTATTTTTTAGTAAGTACACCTGTAAATGTGATTTTATTTGACACCAAAATCTATTAATATTTTTAAGTCACTCGAGAGCCATGAATATCTTAATATATAATTTAAAATTTTTCAACCCACTTTAATAATGACTTGATTAAACATGGACAGTTACACATACTGAATAAAATAAAAATGGACAACTTTTAATCATAGATTTTGATGGATTTTTATCACATTTGACATTTTTAAAAGTTATTTTTTCATAATGTATCTTATATAAATAATTTTTAATGAAATATTTTAAAATATATTTTTGTACAAATCGTTTTTATTTAAATGTCATGTAATTTTAATTAAAGAGCAAAATTCCTAACAAGATATTCGAAGTCTAAAATCATGTCTTCAAATAAATTCTGATTCATAAGCAAAAGTCTTGAAGACAAATGACTTTAATTAATAATATATTAAAATATGAAGTTAAATCACATGAACACAATTCAAGAATTTGAGAATTCAAGAATAATTCAATCTTTCTTACTTTCATTAGCGTTAACGTCAAAGACACTACATCGAATAAATAAATTACTTTCCACTCACAGTACTGGTCATTTAATTAACAAAGATATTTTTATTACTTTAGCATGTTTGACAATAAGTTTTATCATAATTAACCATGTTTCACTAAAACAAAAGATGTTTAAAATTAAAGGAAATGTTATTTTTCGGAAGAACTTTTTTCTCCCTTTACAACAAGACTATTTTAGTGTAAGAAGTTGTCACATAATAATGTAATTTTCAAGGAAAGAGATTAACTGCAATGAAAACATGTGTTTTGTGGAGATATCCATAAAAATAAAACTGCTTCTTCAGTGAGTTAGTTCTTAACATCAAAACATTTGTCTAAAAAAGTTAAAAATTCTGACTGCAATATAAATTTTTCGTGTTAATTATTAAAAAATATTATACTAATTCATAATTTATACAAAATTAATAACCATCTCTCACAATAAATTCACAAAAATTTTTAACTTGACATTTTGAATGAAATAAAATATGTATTACAAAAAATGTAAGAATCCATATATAAATTTAAAATTAGACATTTACAGGCAACATTCCTGAGTTTGGGACGAGTTCGGGGCTTAAGCAGAGGGCCCAGACCGACAAATACGTTACTGTCTCCCTCCCCATCTAAACATGTCTTACCACTAAGAATTTTGCAATGCAACATTAATGACTTCTGTACTAATGCAACTAAAGTAAATTAGACCAGCTTCTAAAACTTGCAGATCAACACAGAGTTCAGATCATTGCTCTACAACAGACCAACTACTAGACTGCTCATCAGCTGAATCTCAAGGATTTTACTGTAGTTCATAAAGACAGACTAAATAGAGGAGGTGCAGGCTTGGCTCTTTTAATCCGTCAAGCCAACTTTCAAACAATTGCGTTCGATCAACTCCCAGAAGAATGGAATCTTGAAATTCATTGTATCACTCTGAACTCTAATGGTAAAGCAAAAAGTATCTTCAACACCTATCTACCTCCCAATGAGCGAGGACAATGCGATGGACTAACGCCTGCAACAGAGGAAGTCACAATTATCTTAGGAGACCTCAGTTCTAACATTCCTCTTGAGGATGTTCGACTGATGATAAGAAAGGTTCTGAACTTTCTAACTTTATTGATGATAGATCATTCATATGTCTCAATGATGACTCTCCAACTCATAGTTCATATAGCTATTAAACAAAGGAAGCTTTAGACATTTTCTTTGTTTGTCCGGACATGTTCTCTTATTGCAAATGGAAAACCTTAGAAAACATTAGAAGTGATCATCTTCCTATCTTATTTGAGTATAACCAATCATCTGACATAAAAGAAGTGAAACGAAACTTATGGAACTTTAAAAAAGCAAACTGGGAACTCTATGATACTTTAATTGCGCAAGCCTTTGAACAAATGGCTCCATGTTCAGATTTGGAACACAAATGGAATTCTTTTCGTGATATCATCCTCGAGGCAGCCAAGGCTTCAACACCTAGAAGAAACATTAAGAAGTTTCAAAGAAACTACATGAGACTTATCCATTGTGTAACCTATCATCCTCAGAAGAAATGACCTTTCCAGGCAGCTATTCAAATAAAACAATTTTACTACCAGAATTTAACTCAATCAAGTGAATGACGAAATAAGCGTATCTACGCTTGCGAAAAAAGAAAGATATTTGCAGAAATCTGCGATAGACTAGATGTTAGAGACCCGAACACAAAATTATGGAAAATAGCTAAAGGTATTAGTAGTGAACAACCATAATGCGAGAAATCTAATTGGCTGAAACACTTGGAAGGGATTATAGTCGAGTTAACGATCTTGAATTCGTGCTGAACAACAAATTAATTGCAACCCAGAATAGGAAAACAGCTCATCGTTGCCGCCAGATCCAATCAAAAAATCCATTGTTTGATAGGCCATTTAACCATGATGAGCTGGAAAAGGTTTTATAAAACATGTTGACCCTTCAAAAACCCCAAGACCTGATAGCTTGCATGGGCTCAGGATCACTAACCTTGGAGTTTGTAGGAAACATCTCTTACTTGATATTTTTAATCACTCACGGAAAATCGGTAGATTACCAATAAATTGGAAAAGGGCTACTGTAATACCTATCAGGAAACCTAATAAACGAGCTGAAATCCCAGACAGTTATCGACCTATTGTTGCACTGACCAACTCTGTTTGCAAAGTCCTTGAAAAATGCTGTTAAATCGTATCAATTTTTACCTAGTTACTAATAATCTTCTACCCAGCGAACAATATGGATTCAGGAAAGGGCATCGCACACAAGATCAAATTTAACATATTACACATTTAAAAACACTCTATTCCTGAAATTTTAGTAAGGATCATATCAACACATGTATTTTACACTAGCGGACCTAAAATATAATCAATGACCTTGGCACATTTTCATCTATGTTGAGAACTTAATTTCAAGAACTGCTTTTATCTTATTAATATAGAAAAACATATGAATGATAACATGCGTGGGAAAAGAAAAATGTATATTGCACATTATTTCAGTTAGGTATAGTTTAGACTAGATCTACATAATTTTGCACCTTATCTTTAGGTAGGAACACTCATAACTTAAAAACTATTTAATCATAGATTGCAAAAAATTATGGTGTATTTTTCAGATCAATATTATTTTATATAATCTAGCTATTTTTTTTTTTTCGAAATTAAAAATTTTTGACAGAGAACATTCAATATTGCTTCATTAATGATATGCCAGATATTTACACAATTTTAAATGATTAGCAATCTTGTTCTGAAACCTTACTATAACTAAATACAACAGAGTGAAAGCGTTATTAAATCTAACAATATAAAATTAATTCATAGTATAGTGTGTATAATCCATAGTATAGTAGAAGCGTAATAAGCATTCCTAATTAATTCGATTAAGAAAAATCACGTAAGCATATATAGCAAAACTGTTACTGCTGGTTTCAGCAAGAGAAAACTACTCCACATACTTCAAATCAAAAATGTAAAAGAATACATTGACCGTTTAAATTTAATAGGATATCGGTTACCAAGATCAGTAAACTTCATGGCATTAGATATTTTAAAGCAATACTTCTCAAATATGGTTTTGCAGAGAAGTCCTATAAACATCGATGAATTAAAGCAAATCATAAATGATAATTTCTCGTTAATAATGCAATAATTTTATGAAATATTTTCAAACTTTGGAAACTTTTATATTAAACCTCACACTAATATAAGGCATATTTCGATGTTTTCAGTAATGAATAATATTATAAAAAATTTAATATCCATAATGTTTTCAGAATTATAAATTAGCCACTGAATTAAATATTATCCTGTATTTCTCCATTTCTGTTCTCAACCAAAAATAAAGTTATAACAGGCATATATTATATGCTGGAAATAATCTCCGACACATAAGCAAGTGACTAAAAAAATATACTTCAGAGTTAGGATAATTGTCATATCCGTTTACATTTATGAGTAATAAAATGGAAAAAGTACTCCTTTTATATATTGATCAACCAGTACACAAGCACGCACACACAAACACAAGCACGCACACACAAACACAAGCACGCACACACAAACACAAGCACGCACACACACAAACACGCACGCATACACACAAACACGCACGCATACACACAAACACGCACGCATACACATTTTGTAACTATATATGTATATATATATATATATATATATATATATATATCTATATATATATATATATATATATATATATATATATATATATATATATATATATATATATATATATATATATATATATATATATATATAAGTTAAAATAGTAAGTAGTTATATATATTTAAGTTTAAAGTTACATATATATATATAACTCTTTAAACTGTTGACAGTTGACATATAATTGTAATGCTTTTGATTGGTTTAATTCATGTCCTCCAATTTTTATAAAAATTTCATTTGCATAAGATATCTTAATGTTAGTAAAACAAATAGCTAGTTTTTATTTCTTTGTTTGTAATAATGTGCCAAACCAACGACGGCATTGCTTTATTTAAGTCTGGATTAAAGGCAATTCAGACTGTGGGAATACGGCCCCTATTCACCTGACTTAAACCCTACGGACTATAGTGTTTGGTCTATTCTGCAATCAAGAGTATGCTCTTAGCCACACATTAGACATCACTAAAGGGGATTCTTAAGAAGAAATGGGCTAAATTAACGCCTGATGCTGTGTCTAAGTAACAAATCACTTAAGTAAGTTTAGTTTTTTGAAAATAAATTCCATGTTTTTAGTTTAAAACATTACTTTTTGTAAACAGAATAAAGTTGTCAACCTGTGTACATATACACACACACATATATATATATATATATATATATATCCCATTTCCAAACATACTACTTTTTATATTAATGCAAAAAAATTAGAGAATTAGAGATAAATAAGTGTAGTTCTAAAAAATGACACAATATTAATTTCATAAATTTTGTGATTTACAGAGTTTAAAAATGTAACAAAGTGGCAACATGGAGGACAATCAAAAGAAGATAAAACACCACGTTAAAAGATGAGGCCAAAGTTGGCAGTTCTGTGTAACGTATAAGCTTTTATTTACTTGGAGCAATGTTCTCAAAGATAAAAATATTCGAAGCTAGTTTGAGCGAAACACCAAACACTAGATATTAGCTCGTTAATGGGACCCTGTCGTTATTCTGAGGATGATTTATGATGGTCAATAAAAGAAAAAAATATGAATGCATAGACACAGAGGACCTTTTATTCTTTTCCTGTATTACCAGAAGAAAAAAATTGCTCTGTTTTTCTTCCGTTCTTTTCATTCGGTCAGGAAAATTCACTTTTCTAATGTACGGAAATATTCGGGACATTATAAATTGTTGCGTCAAAAATTTCTGTGTATATAATTTAGAATAATTGCTTGTAACCCTACATTTATTCAATTATTGAAACTATTAAATTTAGGGAATTCTAAAGTGTAAAGATATATATATATATATATATATATATATATATATATATATATATATATATATATATATATTCATATATATATATATATATATATATATATATATATATATATATATATATATATATATATATATATATATATATATATATATATATATATATATATATATATATATATATATGTATATATAATGCATTTACACAAATAATTGTTCCTCTTAAAGTATACATTTAAAATAAACATTTTTTTTCATGTTTTAATATTTTTTAAGTTTTAGAAAACCTTTATTTTATTTATATTATTTATTCTTAAAAGATTTCTGGTATAAAAATGTGAAATAATCGATAAATCATCACATTATGTTTATTTATGGATAGTTTAATACTTAATTCTGATGAAATGAAGAAAAATTTACGTAAAAAGGCAAATATGTTTTGCTGATTTAATTAGAATATTTAAAATAAATTAATAAATTTTACAAACGTTTTCACTTTTGCAATGTAATTTTGTTCATGAAAACAATTCATCGATTTTTGGAATTGATTAATAATAATTAATTGAGGAGCAATAAAAATAAATTCACATTTATAAATGTATCTTACCTAAGAAATATATAATTTCATATAAAAAAGTGAACATTAAATGATTTAAAAATTGAAAAATAAGTTTATATCAAATTACATAGTTTGTGTTTTTTATTCACTATATCAAATAAAAGTCATTTTTTAAACAGTTGCTAAATTTACACATTATTTCGATGAAATACAAAAAGTTAATATTTGAATCAAATAATTATTAATATTAAGAAAATTAAATTATGTATTTCTAGATTTGGAAATTATTCTCATACAAAATAGTTTATTTTTAAAAACATTTAAATATTGTTTAGAAAAATTAATTATGTGCGTGTGAGTTTTGCGCTTTTCTCATCAACTTTAAAATGGGGAATGGTACAAAACATTAAGACATAGATTTTTCTCAGACACATTTAAAATTTTAATTTAATTTGAATTATAAATTTTGCAATTTTAATATATTTACTGTATAATTCTGATATTCAATGTCTTTGTAAAAGATCGAAATTCTTTAATCTTAAAAATTTTAATGTATGTAATTATTTCTTAGATTAAATTACGTAATTATTTCATAATTTTAAATATACTGGTAGTTATTTTGAATGAACTGCTAAAGTTTTTTAGAATAGTGTAGAATCAATAAAACAGTTTTTTCCTTGATTCTATCAACTCTCTGGTTCATTAATTTAACATGAAATTAATTTTGTATTTAAGTGAAATTATCCCAAATGAAAAAAAAATTATATTTACGATTAATTTCGTACAAAAACAATGATAACAAATTATACTCATATAGAAGCAAATTTTGCTTACGAGTTTTTTATAGTTATATTTTTGTAAAATTAATGTTTTAAAATATTTCTCTTTGTTAGTAAAGTTTACAAAAGAAAGATTTTTGTTTCAGATTCTTAAAGTTGTTCAGAGATATTAAACGCTTAGCCTGTATATCTTTATAAAATAAATAGTTTCTGCATTGTTGATGCAATTAAAATATTTATAAGCCTGACTAAGTTTCAAAATATTTCAATACTTATGGTTGTAAAATTTTAAATATGCATGAACACATCTGAATGTGATGATGATTAAAAAAGTCTTAAGTTTTCAACATTGCGACATATAAATGAACGTTATTATGCATGCATAATTAAATTAATATAATTCTGATTATTAAAGTATCAAAAATGGCACTAATAAAAAAAATAGTAATGAAATAAAATTATTTTCTACATCAATTTAATTAAATCTAATGAAAATAAGCATTTTTCACTAGAATAGGTATTTCTAATCGAATTTTAATTCATTTCTCTACATAAATGTTCGGCTCAGAGTGTTCTATAAATGAATTTTTCGCAATGCACAATAATTTACTTTCCGAATTACCAAAAACCTTTGTTATTAATACAATACAAACGAATTACAAATTTATATATATATATATATATATATATATATATATATATATATATATATAAAAGCTTGAATAATACTTGAATTCAAATATACTATAATGATAAAAATATTATACCTAATAAAATACCCCTAAAAGTTTTCTTTCATTAACATGTTTCTGTGAATGTGTTGCACAAAATCACTTTATTTTATGATTTGAGAATAAAATAAAAATATATGTTGAATATTTATTTAAAAAGCTTTACTTTTTATCGATTATAGAATTGCTACTTTAAATATATAAGTTCTGTAAGATTTTTTATGATACAGAAATCTGTTTCTTAAGTAATATTATAATTAATTTAAGTGCAAGAAATTTAATATTATTATTAAAGTAATACTAATTAAAATACCAATTACAAATACTTAAACTTAAACAAATTATATAATTTAATAAATATAAATAAGTACACCAAATACAAAATTAATACTAATTTTTGTTACTATTTATTCAAAGTATGAAACAAAATTTCTACAACATATGATGTTTTATATGCCTTCCGTTCAGAATTTACACTTCGGTATTCGGAGTCATTTCATCAAAGTTTCCATGGTACAGTAAGCTTAGTTTGTTACGTACCGTTAATCCATAAAGCTTTGTTTATTTCTGAAACTTAGAATGCATATGTTTCTTAATAAATACTTACAGTTTTGAACTTATCAAATAAAGGAGCTGCAATATCTAAAAACATATTAATTGCAGTCCTAAAATCATTATGTATAATAATTCATAGTTTAATATCTTCTAAAGCCTAATTCAAACTCGTAAAATTTCATGCAATGGAATTTCCAAATAACATTCAATTATTTCAATTAAATTAAATGAATGGAAATAAACGAATTTCATCCGATAAAATTACCAAAGGATTCTACAAAACTTGGATATTATTTACGCAGTTAATTTAAAGTCTGAAGAAAAAAGGATACTTCATATACAACTAAAACTTTAAGGCTTAAAAACCATAAAAATCATTATAACGTAAAATGCTTCGATTACGCTAGTCATTTTCTGCGTAATTTATTCTAATCCATATTTACATATATTTTTGTTTTAAATTCAGACATTCAAGTAGTGCAGGGAATGCAATTCCAGTACCATATAGCGTTATTTCAATATTTGCGTATCTACTTAATGAAAGAAATATGCTATAAATCTAATCACATTAAACTGATATAAGTTAAAATATAGCACATGATGACTGCTTCATTATTTCAAGAGCTTTTTCATGCAACAATATTCAATTTTAAACTCTATTATTTCGATAATAAATTCAATTATCTCAATAAACCCAAAATAGAAATGACTGAAAAATGAAAAAAATGGTTAAATTTATATAATATCTGCCATGGAACCTTTAATTTAAAAAATCAATATTTGATTTGATATATATATATATTCTCATGGAATGTGTTCAATCAGAGAGAATGGGCAAAATATTAACAAATAATTTATATTAGTCTGAAGGGTCTACACGATCTTTTATTACCATATATCAGGAATAGTATATTTGGAAGTAATAAACTTATGAACAATAATAATCCATGGATTAAAAGTTGTTTTTAGAGTACATTTGTGAATTCATGTAATATGCAATATTTTAACAGGAATTGTTTTGTGTACTCACTATTGCTCCTGATAATTTTTTGAGTAAGAAATCAGTTTTGTATTATTTTTCAAATACAATTTTGCTAATTATCCCAATTAATTTTATTACATTTACAGTTATTGTATCCCAAAAGTCATAAAAATACATTGAATACTAATATAACTTATTGAAACTAATATACTAATATAACTTATATACTAATATAACTTATATACTAATTTAACTAATATATATAATATATAACTTATATACTAATATACTAATTTAACTAATATACTAATATAACTTATTGAGTAATATTGAAATACAGAATAATAATTAATTTTTTAACAAAAATATTTAAATATAGATATAAATAATATCTGTAACATGGTATATCATGTAAAGATATGTATGTTTACAATGTTATAATGCGGTGTTGGAATATTTCACAATAAATAGAGAGGTGCACAAGTATTAAAATTTTACAATGCACAATAATTTTTGTTTAGGTCTATTTTTTAATGGAAAAAGCAATAGTTAATAGTTTCGTATTTTATAGATTTATTAGTGCATTATCATTATTTGATTGTCGTAATCTGAAATTAAAATGTTTTAAAAGAAGATCATTTGTATTGAATTTAAGCACATTTATTTAAAATAATGATATTTACCATTAAATATTTCCAGCGATTATATTTCGAACTACTATAAACTGAACGTTGAAACCTCATATGTTTATTTAATATAGAAAATTCAAAATATCACTTCAATTCTAGAAATTTATTCAAAAGCATTTTCTTTAACATTTAGATATATATAAAAAATGAAGAAAGTCATTTTATATTTGCAGCCATTTTTGACAATTAATGATTATCATAAAACATGACATCCATGAATTCAATACTCTCCATTTTAACTCGAGAAAATGAATAATGGATATATTTTCAATATAAAGATATATTCATCATCGGAAAATCCAAGTGAATTAAATGTTTTCAATGGAGTCTATCTAGAAAGCAAATAAGAATTCTGGTCGATACAATATACCAGTGTAAATATATTTAACCAACTCTTGTGGAAGGCATATGAAGTTTATTTTTTGGCTATATCCTGAGCAACTTTTACTTCCCAGTGCTTTGTTAAATGACTTTGAAGGAAACTTTTGTTAAGCCATTGAATCGAATAAGGATTTGAAGTGAGCTTATTTTCGAATTCGGGAAGAGAGTCGATCACAACCGAAGTGAGGCGGACTTTGGTTCTTATTTACTTTGGAATATCTACAGCTTTAGGAACGGTTTAAGAAGATTGCCGAAGGAGATGATTTATTCAATCTTGTATATAAAATATGTCATCAATTTACTTTATATTTGAGTTCTCACTGAATAGTCCGAACCTAAAGGTATTATTTTAGCTGCGCATTATTCTTAAAGTATACACGCCATTAAGTATAGCATTTTAGAAATGTGAACTTCTGCATTTGGAATAGTCAACAATAAAATATACTGTAAAGTCGTAACTATATTAAATAGCGAAAATTATTATTATTGTTTTTTAACTTTAGAATTTTCATGGGATTTTTATGATAAAGAGCCAAGCAGTTTAACATTCAATCGTTATTTCTTTATTATTTCACTTTTAATAAAAAAAAGTTTAAGCTTATAATTTAGATACATAATTTAAAGTACTTATGATTAGTATCTTACAAAGTATCGGTGTACAATCTTAGCACAAATATAGTTTTATGTTTAAATATATATAAGAATTTTTATATATAAATCAATTTATAAAAATATTCTTAAGCAAGAATTAAAATCATAATTTCAAAATATTTTTGTTTAAAAATTTGTTTTTATTTCTTAATTGTGATTAAAAATTTAAAAATCAAAATATTCAATCAGTAATATAATGTGAATAAATATTTATTTATCTAAAACGTTTGTAAAGTTATATATATATAGATATATAGCTCACATTATTTCAATTAATGCAATAAAATTATATAAAATAATTATTAATTTATGTTAGAAATAATATTTCTATACTAATAATAGATACTGTTTTCTTTCAACGTGAAAAATTTCAATGCATCATTTATAGATTACATATTATGAATTTTAAAAATGATTTGAATTCAAAAACGTAATAAATATCATACTGCAAAATTGAGACATATTATTATATCATTCATATTCTACTATGTAATTATATAATGTTGATAAAAAATTTTAAGCGAATTAAACTTGCATGATATTTTTCCGATCTCTTTTATTCACAGAATAAAGAATTGCATTTTATATTCAGAATAACATTTCAAATCAAATAATGGATTGTTTTCCTACTTAAAGGAGAAAATATTCAATATATTATGCAATAATAAAGTTATTTTCAAGAAATAATCAAAATCTTTAAGACTAACTGAACAAAACATTGGAAGATGGAGCTGCTATATAGAGTTATTTAGCAACATGAATACTTAAATTTAATGCATTATGTAAGAAAATTGAATTCCATGATAAATAATTCAAATATTAATAAATTGTAATACAACATATGTATATGTAACTATACAGTATGTAGCTTTTTTGCTACAAACTATTTTAAACAGTTGCGAATTAATCTTAAATAAAATTTAGAAAATGTAGAATTCAATTTGAACTAGCTGAAAATATTATCAAGAAAAATTTTACTATTCTTATTACATACCGATAAATCATATAGGAAATTTAGGTATTTCCCATTTAAACATAAATATTCATACCTAAATACATTCAAAATTGGCTTCGGGCAAAATTATAAGTTTTTATAAAATATACAATAAAGTTAAAAAGGAGAAATTCAGTATCTTATATTTTAATAAAAAATAAGATAATTAAATAAATTCATAACTACGCTAAACCTTGTAATTTTATTAAAATACAGTGCTAATAATGCGAACATACACACACAATTCAATGAAAATTTCTAATTACATATAATCCTTTCTGATAACAGTCTTGAGTAATATAAATATAGTATATTTTCAATAAAATGTTTTATTATCCTAAATATATATATATATACACTAATGAAAATTTTAAAAAATAATTTATTGCTAAATTTTAAGCTTTGCAGAAGTGGGTAAATATTGAATTAATACCCGATTCCCACAAACTAGAATTTTTAGCGTATCATTTTATAATATATTATTGTTTTTTTAGAGAAATTTATTCTTATGATACTGTAACTTTTTTTTTTTGCAACATACTAAATAATATTTATGTTTTTTTTTCTTAATGAGATTTTTAAAACAAAAAAAATAAATAAATATGTAACGAAAATGAGTATAAATATAATGGAATATTATTTTTAGAAAATAAAAGAGAAGTAAATACCTACAAAGGAGTAAAGAGGAGATTTAAATATTCTTCTATAATAAAAAAATAACAGTTTCTATAGAAGCTGAGCATCATTCTTGAAGGCTTGTTTTCTTTAATATGAAGGCATAGCTCAACGAAATCTTATGATAAAGAGAAATGCTTTTCCTTTCCATCAGTCAAGCTGTAAGAAAAATACATTGGGATATATTTTAAATGCCATATGTCCCATATAAACTGCCAAGCTGTTAAAAAATATAACATTGAAGGATATGTCCTGAGTTTATGACTTCTGGTTGACTTCTTACCAATATTGATTTGTTTTTTGCGTGATATATATATATATATATATATATATATATATATATAAATATATATTATACATTATATATATATATACATATATATACATATTATATATATATATATATATATAATATATATATATATATACAAATATATATATATATATATATATATATATATATATATATATATATATATATATATATATATATATATATATATATATATATATATATATATATATATGTATATAATTCATATGTATTAATATTTAAAATTAAATTTCTAAAATCTACGTGAAAATTATTATATTTTGATAAAATATTTTTTTATATTATGTATATGAATTTGACAAAATGATTTAGGTAACAGCAGTTTATGAAGAAAAATTTCTATAATCAGTTTCATTGAACTTCTTAATATGTTTTCAATTTATTTTATCATTAATTTTCACAAAAAAATTCAATATTTTAAATTCATTCAATTAATTTATCAAACTACCTCTTCAGTACTTAATACAAAAGGTTAGAAAACAAACTCTGAAAATTTAAGGCTGGTGTAACGAATGAAAGCACTCAAATGTAAAAGTTATTTAATTTTAAGTTGATTGCGAGTAAGCTTCTTAAGAAGCAATTCACTTCAACTTTACGCTATGTCTCATAAAGAGAAAATTACTTAATATCTTCAGGCAACATTTATGTGATGTGAAGCATGTATTCTGATAGTATAAAATTTCTGTCTGTTATTTTAAAATTAAAATACGTAATACATTTTATTCATTAATTATAACTTTAGGACGCTCAGAATGAAATGTATAACTGATTGTTAAAATGCTTTTTTACAAGACAATATAAATTTATATCATTCATTAAGTAATCTGAGAATACATATATATATATATATTAAACTTTTATCAATAACACTTGTACATAATGTTAATAATCATTCACTATCAAAGTTAAAAAGCGCGCTATTTTTTAAAGTTGAGGAACTCTAAATGTACACTGCTGGTAACCCAATCTGAACAAAATTTATTTTGTAGATAACATGCTTACCAAGTATCAAATGATTAAATTTATTGACCTCTGTGAAGTGTTGTACCTGATGAAATCAGTGGCCAGAGAAGCTACCATTGTTTGAAGATCACCGCTTCCATAAGCCTTGGCATTGATTCAAAAAGACTTTAGATGAGTTTTTGGAGAAGAGCAGACCAATCAGCTTTTACACGTTGCCAAAGTTGATCTGGTGTGGCAGTTGGGGATGTAATCAGGGTCAATCGTTGAGCAACTATGGACCGTATGTTATCTATCGGCGAAAGATCTGGAGAGCGAACCGGCCAGGTAAACAATTCAATCTGGCGATTCATAAAGAATTCTTTTAAGTGTGGCAACGCAATATCGCTTGGAAATATGGCTTTGGGCAAGCGTTGAATGTAAGGAAGGACAACTGGTTCCAATACCTCGGATATGTAGCTTTGGCTGTTTAAAGTATCAGCAATGAGTACTAAAAAAGCAGGAGAGTGATATCAAATACCACCCCATATCATAATCTTAGGTGATTGTCCAGTGTAATGGTGTATAACGCTGCTGTTCAGAATCCTCTCTCCACGGTGTCTCCTGACTCGAATGCGACCATCGTAGTGTTGCAGACAGAATCGTGACTCATCAATAAAGAGAATTTCGTTCCATTCTCTCATCCACATCCTTCTTTCATCACAACATTGATGGCGAACACGCCTGTGATTCTGCGTCAAGGGTAGACGAAACATTGAGCGTCTTGCAAGCAGGCTGCTCTGATGTAAATGGCGTTGAATGGTTTGCGCAGGTACTGGATAATGCGTTTTAGACTGAATGTGCTGTGGTGTGTTTCGTGATGTGTCTGAGTGATCCATCACTACAATGCTCACAATTTTCCTGTCATCATATGAAGTGATGAACTGTGGTGGATGCGATCAAACAAGTTTTAAATACTTCTCTTGTTTATCTTTGATGAATTTGGACCATGGGTAAAAATCTATCTCTCATTTTCCCTTAGAAGTTATTTATGTATCTTCTTATGTATACTGTCTTCCATTCTTTAATATCTTTTATTCGCCTTCTCTATTTCTTTTGTATCACTTAGCATTTTGTAAAAACCCCATCGCATTTCCTCGAGTGGATCGAACTTTGATAATAAAATTAGAAATTAGATTCATAATCTTCAAAGGACAATTAAAAATTCAATCCAATTACTTGTCGATTGGACAGATTAAAATACAAATCATTGAACATTTAGACATTTTACACTGAAAAAATACCCATTTTTAATAATGAAAAATATTTCTATGTGAACTTAAAACTGCAATTAACATTCTCTATTAGTATCTCAATCTTTTGAAGCTTTAAACTTTTCTTATTTATTGATCTCCCTTTTTATAATACAGACTTTTATAAAAGAGTTGTCAAGTTCTTAAATTATTTCATCTTGTTTACATTATGGCATCTTCTTTACATTATGACATATTCTTATTCATTAAACATTCTTTATATTTCCCCTTTGAAATTGAATACTAATCAACATTAATTGTATATAAGTCACATCAAAAATATTCTAACTTATAAAATTGTCCCATGATACTTATTCTACGATAACTGTAAGACAAATCTGGATGTTATGGGTTAAGGTATACCAACAATTAGGGCACGTAATTTCCAGCTTCATGTTATTGAATCGAAAACATTCGTGATAACTACCTGTTGAATAAATTATTCGCTGTTGCTTTTGAGATCATTGTCATTATTGTGCTCTAAGATTTATTAAATAAAGTAAATATTGTATCATATATAAATTTATATAGCGGTGCAGAAGAGATCCGGAATCTTTTTTAAGATTAACACGGGTTTGAGAAACACGCCCATCATCACAAACACCTTGTAAATTTAAACCACGGTCACAGGTGACTTGGCTACACCTTAGCTGGTACCTTTCTGTCGATATCAACCCCACTCTAGTGAGAGAAATTTGGAAATGATAGATTAATTCAACTTCTTGAACTGCAACAACCCAGTGACGGAGACTTTGGTCACCTTTAAAATCAAAGCTTGCTGAAAATGATTATTCACTTTGCTGATTTTAACAGGAGGCTATGAAAAATTACTGATCTCATTAATATTGTACAACTGAGGAATTGAAGAACATATTAATGACTCTCATCATATTCAATATTTTGCAGTTAAACTATTACAGAATAAAACCATAATTCGTAAAAGCTGGATAAAATTTATTCAGAAGGTAATTCTTAAAATTATACTAAGTTATAAAGATCTAAATAATGACAGGAAAGTAAATGTGTAGCTTAGTGATTAAATAATATGAATAAATTAATGAAAATATAGTATAATAAAATTATAGTTTTACAATAATCCATGATTTCATTTTGATTCAATATACCTTTTATTCAAGCACAAAATTTAAAATGAAAAAGAGAGAGATAAATTTACATTATTTAATTTAAATACTTATATTTATACATATATGAACATATTTTACTTATTTTAAAATAAAACTCTATTTTGATTCCATTTATTTGATTACTAAGAGAATGTCATTTGTTAGATAAGAGTTATTTTAATAAAATATTATCCCAAAATTATTTCCATTTAACAAATAGTTAATCTTGATTAAATTTTACAGTCTATTATTAATTAATCCTATTAAAATTAATTTCTATATTTCTTATTAATATTTTAGTTTGGTAAGATGTTTGTAATCTCCATAAATAAGTACTATTATCAATCATTAATCTATAATATCTGCATAGTGATTTATTGCTATTTGAATTGATATACGCAACTTTCTGTCGAAGATAAATACTTATGACAAAATAAATAAAGGTAAAATTAATATTTTGATGAAAAAAATGAAATTAATTTACAAACAATCCAACTGTGATTTATTCTTTCAAATTAATCAATTAATCATGTTTTTAAATTTGTGATTATTAAAAATGTTTACTTTTTTCCTTTTATTATAGTTAATTACGATATTATGAAATTAAGTTATTTGTATAATAATCATTTTATTGAAAGTATTATAATAAGTATCATTTAGATATAAATCAACAAAATATACAGAGCTTAAAAATGAGTACAGAGCTTAAAAATGTCATTTCACAAATAAGAGAATGTTTTAATAATAAATTTTGTCTTCTTCATGGCATTTGATGTTGAGTTCAATTATTAGTCACGATGAAGTGTTAATCTAAATATTCTTTTTCCTCTCTCATGAAATCCATTTGTTCTATGCGGTTAATGAGAAAGGAATCCGTCGAATCATCGTGGGTTACATTAATTTATGTTCTTCTAAGGCTTTTTCTTTTGTATCGTCATTTATTTCTTGTTAATCAATTGGAAAATAGGAATAAACACAAATGAAAAAAGAGATGTCGTATTCAGAAACATTTTTCTGCAATCTCTTCAATATCAATCGTCTATAATTGGTTCTATATTCCCTATGAGAATTATAATTGACGTTAAATAAGTAAAAGCGCTACAGCATTTATAACTATAAATTTCGTCTTATTTCACCTACGTTATTTCTCGATTAATATTTTAGTTTTGATATGAATTTGGGTAACGTTTCTGCAGGAAATGGCATATAATAATACTCACTAGTTTCATATATTATCAATGTTTTAAAAGTTATTGTTTAAATTTTTAAAAATTCAATAATTATTTTTAAATTTATTTTTTTTAATTATTTAGTCCTTTAAATTAAATTATATGGAGTTTGTAACAAAAATAGTTAGAGGTATATATAATCCATTTCGAGATTTATTTAAGAGATAAGAGATTGAAATTCAAGTAATATCTTTATAAAGTTTATGAAAAGGAAATTGAATTTACTATATAAATAAATATACTTTTCTTCACAAAATACTGGAATACTTTACAAAGTATATAAAAAGGGAATAACATTTAATATTTTGTTTATCCTTTTATTAATTATAAAATTCCAAAAATATTTAAATAATAACCATTATTGAAAGATTATAGTAAGTTTTGATTGAAAGTGATGTATAATTACCAATGAATTAAATTGTTGTTCATAAATAACAAAATTAGGTAAATTAAATATTCTTCTTTATTACTTTAATTTTCTAAAATGAAGTTTTGAAATAAATAACTAATTCTTTCTTGTATTACATTGTGGAGAAGATTACTTAATCACGATATATACACTTTATCTATTTTGTTAATTATTATATCATATGTTCATAAAATTATTATCATTAAGAAAATTTTTAATGAATTTCAATTACAATTTTCTTATGACTAATTAAAAATTCATTTAAAATTAAATACTAAGGATTTGAAAACAACAAAATCAGAAGAATTGTATATTCCATATTACAATAATATATAAATTTAATAAAGTAAAGATTAATAAAGTAAAGATTAAATAACTGATTAATTCCTCAGATGTAAGAAATGGAGAAGGATATAACTGAAATCATTCGATGCTGTTTAATTCAAAAATTCTCATACAAAAAACTTTTTTGAAATTTTAAATTCAAATTTTACCCTCAAAGAATTAAACTTAATTACGATAGTTAAAAAAATACAATGCATTACTCCAAAAAAATTAATATCGTAGAAATAGAAAATGATGAAATGGAATAACATTTGGTTTAGTGAAGAGATATTGTTTATTGTATGCAAATTTCTGTCATTGAATTTTATACAGATATTATTTTACTTTATAATGAAAAATTGTGTCAATTTTTATTAATTTAAATGTACATAATTTATTCAAATATTACCAAAAGCGGAATATGTCTTCGAAACATATTTGAATCATTAGGTGCTTCAAATCACTCTTATTTAAGTTTAAATTTTAAGTTTGAATTAGAAATAAACATTAAGACATTATTTCTTCGCAAGAAGCATTTTTATGTATTCTTTCATCTCTTAATTTATTTGTGATTTTCTTTATTCGTATATTTTATTTTTTCTATATCTAATACATACATGCCTATACATGTAATATGTATGTATGTATATAATTTATACATATATATACACACACATATATGTGTGTGTGTGTGTGTGTTTATTAACTTCTTATAATCACATTATATACTGATACATGTAAATCTTATGAGCTTTTTGGATAAACTAATATATTACAATAGAATCCTCAGTAATTAGAATTGTTATAATTCATGAAAAATTAATTCATTCTTAACTGTTAATAGCAAACTAATATTCAGTAATTAGCTGAAAAGTGTAAGGTAGCTCGTGTAATTTAATTTCTCGAATTAATTAATTATCAAACGAAATATGTTTGCTTAATTAATAAGAGTGTGATATAATACATTTGGATTAACATATCATTATGTGGTTTTAAAATAGTTTTATTAGCATATTAACTAACTTGGATTAAAAAATAATTTCAAAAATTAAGTATAGCAAGAATATTATGAGCATTAATATATAATTAATATTCAATAGCATTTTAAATTACTTTTACTCAAATTTTACTTAAGGTTATAAAAGAACTAACAAGGGGATATTATTCAGCTTTTAAGAGAGTTTAAAAAAATATTTATAAAGAATATGCATACACATTTATAATAAAACTATTATGTCTATTGCAGCACATTATTGTAAATTATTATATCTTACCTTATAGAGAGAATGTTAGAAGTTAAGTTAAAATTCTTTATAATAAGCGTGTATTTATTCAGATTTTTGCTAGAGTTTAAATTAATGTAAAATCAATGTAAAGTAAACATAAATACTATACTAATACGTATAACATAGTACAGTAAGATCATATTAATATCTTAATTTAATCTTTCTTTTGTTATGTATAACAAAAATAATATGTAAAAATCTCATTAAAATGAACTCATGAAAAGATTTTGCTTAAATTTTAACTAAGTCACTCTTAATTAAATAAAAATATTCGTCTACACATTATGAATGTTATAATTTAAAATTATGATATCAAAAGAAACGAAAATATACAGTCATTTACATATATTTTCAATAAAATTTTGCATAAAATATTTAAATCCCAAGACAACGAAAACCTAAGGCGTTAAAATAGAAGGATAAAATATTATACTGAGATTGTGCATAATTCAAATGCGAATATGCATGCGTTACGGCCAGGATTTCATACAAAAGATTTTTCGTATTAAATGTATGATTTATACATTTAGTTTATCAAAGTGACGTTGTTACTTCCGATGAACATTTGAGAAAAGCATGGCCTAAATACAGTAAGTTATTTCTTTATTCTATAAATATTTTGAAGAAGAAATTCAAAGAAAATTTTCAAATCACTTTAAAACATTCACTTTTTTAGTTTTATTTAATTTTACAAAAACACAAGTGTGTTAACTAAATGCAAAATTTAATGTCATGGATCAACAAACCTGAAATAAGTTACATGTTCGAATATTTAAATAATGTTGCAAGAAATTTTAATTTTTCAGTTATATTTTATCAAAATAAAATGAATACAAAAATTATTTATAAAATTAACTTAATGGATTCATTTAAATTTCTAATTTTTAATTATGTGATATTTTAAGTTAATTTTGTACATAGTTTTGAATAGATTGCTTTAATTTAAATCTTGTTTGTTACTTTAATTTGACACAATTCTTAAACTTTTCAAAAAGAAGAAAGATGTTATACTAAATTATAAAATTAAATTAATTAAGAGAAGAAAATAGCATATTATGATGATAGTTTATTATTCTTGTTTTTTGAAAGGATATGGGAAATAAATAACTTAACGAGCGTAGTCATTTTACTTGGTTTTTAAATGAATATGTCCTTTACACTGAATACACGTTTGAAAAATTTAATCTGACTTTGAAAAAAACTTTCCGATATAAATCTGAAACACCTATTGGAAGTTCTTGATTGAAAAACTAAATGCACAATAACAATTGTTAAAATCAAAAGAATTTAATTGTTCTAAATTCTACTCAAAATAAGTCCTCAATTTATCTGAACTCTCTCTCTGAACTCTCTAGCACGAGAGCCCGTGTAGCCGAGGGATTATATTGCCCATCTCTGTTTTCGTGAGCTAGATACCCTGGGGTGCGAAGCATACGTCTTGATTAAGTGGTGAGCCCAGTGTTAAGTTCCCAAGCATGCTTGGCACCCAGTTTATCGATCCATTGAAAGAATGAAAGGCTGAGTTGACCTTACCCAGCACGAGGATCGAACCTAGGACCTGTAACTTGGGAGCGTGAAACTTTACCACTTAGCCATCGGTTTTCAATGACTCGAATATTACACTTGTATTGTAGTGTTATGGCTAACTTTTAAAATAACACTAATGTATGTAATTATGCAAAAGATCTTATTAAACAGTACTATTGATATCAAGATATTTCAAACTAACCGTTTCGTTTCTCATAAATGTATAAAATAAAAAATTACTTTTTTTTTTTTTACTTTGATTGTTTTATTGTATACAGTAAGCATATTATAAGTATTCATAGCGACATATTATTACATTTCAAACTTGAAAAATATATTTTTGTAATTTTCAAAATATTTTTCTTTTACATTTCTCATAATATTTATGTAAATAATATTCAAATGCTATTTTTGCTTATAAAAATTTTGGTTTTAAATGCAAAGAAGATTTTATATGGAAACTCATTTATTAGGAGATTTTTTTAACATTAACTAAGATGATGTTATAAATGGTAATTTTCAATACAGATCACTTCTTTACAATCTAGTTAAACCGATAAAAAAGTCACACATTTGGCAACAAATTTCATAGTTTTTCATATTATATAATTAAGTGTAATTGCATGGCTTTGTGTATTTACTAAGATTAAAATATATTTTAATTTACTACTAGACTTTTAACCTTCTTTTTAACTCACTCTACTGAGATTAAGCTGTTGGTATAGTTTTAAATAGACTTTAAGTTAAGGTATTTCATTTAATAATATTTTTTAATACTTTGACTAGTGTTTCCTTATTTATGAAAATTTAAATAGTGCAGTTTATTAAGTTTTAAAGAATATTGATTAACAATGGATACGATGATAATAAAGCAATGCATTTTGTAAAAATTTTAACCAGCTTTAAATAATTATGAATATTTACTTTCTTCTAAAAATTAATAATTTTTCAGTATTAAATTTATAATTCATTATTATCAAACATCTATTATTTGACGTATTTAATATATTCTTACTATTAGATTTATTTAATGATAATTTTCTTTATAAAATAACAAATAATACTCTTGAATAAGTTTTAACATATATACAAATTTATATTTATAAATAATAATGCTTGGAAAAATATTCATCCTTAACTGATTAAGAACTCAAATTTGTTCAACGCATCAAATTTTTATTTCAAACCATTTTACATAGATGACTTCTTTATTCATTTGAAATCAATGATTTTTGAAAAGGCTTAATCAACTAAATAAT
This sequence comes from Latrodectus elegans, assembly GCA_030067965.1. NCBI lineage: Eukaryota > Metazoa > Arthropoda > Arachnida > Araneae > Theridiidae > Latrodectus > Latrodectus elegans. The sequence continues at coordinate 69,530,296 of CM057811.1, read as the reverse complement.
GCAGCCAATCGAGTAGAGAAATAGCTAAAAATGTTTGAAAGTAGTAAAAGTTGAAAACTCATTTTAAGTAAATGCGCGTCTTGCGATTGCAAACGAGCGTAGAGGGACTCGTTTAAGGAAACGTTGAAAGTTAAAGTAGAGAAAATTCCTTCCTTCGTGAAATGATGTCTGAAAACTAAATAAATATATTTTCCTTATTCTAAATAATAAACAAGTAATGTAATAATAAAATCATAAATGTGCTAAATTTTATAGTTGTTTGAAAAATATTTAAATATTTATATAATTTAAGATATTTTAATGTATTACTACATTAAAATTATTAAACATTTAAATCATCAAAAATGATAATATATTTATTCATAGAATAATTCCTAAAATTAATTTATACATGTATTAAAATGTCTATTTTAAGAAATAATTATTTGATAATAGAATATGGTTTGTTACATGGTCTAACGTAAATTGTCAAATTAAAAGAAACATTTTACTTCCTTCAATACTTAGTTATTGTTTTGTATCTTCAAATCCTGATATCATTTAAGTTTTCATAAAATCAAATAATTTTTAGATTTAGGATTTTTTATCTTATTATTTTAATATATTTTTCTAAACAAAGTAAATGCTTATATTTATAAAAGATAAATTTTATAGAATAAAATAAAGCAGTTTTATAAAATGTTTCATATTATTTAACAGTTACTTATTTATTAATTATAGACTTAACATTAACAAACACTAAGTAAAAAGCATGAATAATATATACAACTATTATAATCACTTATTATAAATGATAAAGAATAAAATTAGAAATTTGATAGATAAGAAATGTTAAATTAAATTTATATTAGAAGAAATTGCTGTTATTATTATTTATGATACTTGTACAAGCCAAGCTTGCTAACCTACATCTAAGCGAAGTTAAGTCAGAAAAGCACTTTTTCCCTTAACCAGAAGGAAACGAAGTTGACAATTAGCCTTTGCCCTAAAACACCTCTGATAGATAACATCACCTGAGGATCCACTCCCTCAATTTTGACTCTGATCTGGAGGAGAAGGAATTTTTCTCTAGACCATTACCACCAGAGTATCTGCTCAACGATCGACTGCAAGACTTTTGATTCCAGATTTAATGAGCACGTGTATCACATCTACTCGATGGGTCTGCGTTGGCATAGGGAATACAACTCAGTCCTTCCGGATAGAAAGCGGATAACCTATTCACTATGCTACCACTGTTTTTCGAAACTGTTTTGTTGTATGATCCAGCGGTTCTGTATTTCCACGTCCCATCCTCTCAAATCAGCAAATTAAAGCATGACTTGCCACAGTTAATGATTTATGAGGATGACCTTTCTCCTTCACTGGGTTGCCGCTGGAGATCCGTGGGTACTATAATTTGGGACGTACAAAGTCCTTTTGCAGGTGTGTGGATGTGAGGAAAAAAATGCTAGTTCGTGTTTGACAGCGTCACCTGTCTGCGATTCAAAATTACGAGTACCCAAAACCGTTAACCTCAAGGTACAGCTTAGAGCTCATCTGCTACGCTATATATCTATACTTTGTTAATTTTAACAAATTTCAAAAGACACTATAAAATTTTAACAACAATATCGTCGCAGGTTTCGTGAGCTAATTATTTTCGACGCTCATTAAGCTCATTTATGAAAATATTTAGTGTTCAAAATTATATACGCTTTATTTTAATAAACTTTTGATAAATATGTTTGCTGCTTTAAAAATACTTAAGAAAAAGTAAGAGATTAATTTTTATTGTAGTTAATTTTATTTAATAAAATTTAGAGAGTAAAATATTAATCGCATTGAAATTTAGTACTTTCAAAGGCAAATTTAACAAAAAATCAAATAAATTGAGGTTTACCAGACATTTTTCGTCTAAAAAGCCACCAATATAAAATTATCAATGTCTTTATAAGCAGATTATTCAACAATATTTTAAATATTTGTATTTTATATGGGAGGTATGCTTATGTTTTTAATTTATAAGTGGTATTGCATCCCTTAATAGTTACAATGATTTGTTTTCAACAACTTTCAGTAGTAGTCCTTATTTTGATGAATAAATTATAACACAACTTTTCCAAATAAAATATTATCTTGGTTAAAGAAGTATTTAGGACATAAATAGCAATAAATTATTAATAGCTAAACAGTGTTTATAATAAGAAAAAATTCCACTACAAGTAGGAATTAAAATAGTCTATTTATCACATTATTGATTGATATTAAGTGGTATGATTCATTTATAAGACAGTTTTCTTGTCACTGTTTACATTAATGAGAATATTATAAACTTTTACTTAAAATATATATTCAGAAAATGCTATTCAAACATTGCAAAATAATTTAAATCCTGCATATAACATTTGTAAAAATACGATACCTTTCTTATATGGTAATGTTTATTCCTGGAACCAAAAAGTCAATAGTAATAATTATATTACAGAGAGTTCTTTAAATCTATACAAACTTAAAAAAAAAAAAAAACTTTAGCATAAATTATAATCAAACATGATATTTTTTAAACCATTTATTCGAAAGGTGTAAAACAATTAACATTCTGAAAATAAGACAATGCATTGGTCACTTTAATTACACCTCATGAGGCATATTTAATTTATTAATATTTTTGATTGAAATAATACTGCATTTTACTTTGTTCCTCACACAGAATAATTTAGTTTCGATATTTTTTAATTTTATATAACTTATATTGTGCAAACATCAGAAATGAAAAGTATATCAAATATTAAAATTACATAACAAAATTATAAAAAAAATTCAAGTGTTTTTATGAATTTACCCTCAAAATTAAGCGTAATTTTAGGAATATCTACTTTTTTCTTGTAATTAAGCTAATTATATTAAAATATTTAAAACTTTTGTAAATAAATAGTTTTCTCACAAATATTTTTGTTAATTTTGAGGTTAATCGAATATTTACTAAAGTCAAATTTTTACTCAGTCAATTGGCAAATAATCTTTTATTGAAATAATTATAACAATTCCTAGCAACCATCTAAGTAAGTACTTCAAATTCAGAATGAAATATAATTGTACGAAAGATTTCACATTGATCAAATAATTACTTATGGCCTTTTCCTACTTCAATGAAAATATAAAGGAAACTTTTTTTTTTTTTTTTTACAGAAAGGACAATAAAAATAATATAAAATATATTAGAATATTTTCTTGTGAATAACGAATGTTAATTGACTTATCCAGTTTGACAATTACGTTAAACTGTGCAAAAAATGCTCTTCAATGGTATGAACTCTATTTTTATATATTAAAAAAATAATAAAAATTCATGATTTTAAAAACGTTTTTGAGATATTAAAATTGGCTAAACAAACAGAGTAAAATTTGTACATTTCATATATTTCTGACATTGTACATTTCTTATATTTTTTTATATTACTTTCAATCTAGTAAACATTTTTGTATTTGCCAGATGGTATGAACTCTATTAATTAATTAATTATAACGAATTATAATAAATTATATTTTCACTTTTTTTTCTACTATACTGAAAAAGGTCTCATACTCATAACAGAGCTATATAAAAATATATTAGCAATATTTAACCCGTATGGAAATATGTATGTAAAAAAACAGTATTATAAGAAATAAGTATTATAGAGGATTATAATATCTTGGATAAATAATGCTTAGAATTTTGCTTTTTTAAGAAATATAAAATGTTAATTTTTTTTTTAACAAAATCAAACACATTTGTTTCAAAAATACGGAAGATATGTACACATTATCGTATTCCTAAACATTAATTTAAAATGTAAATTTTTTTCCAAAAAATGAAAATATAATCGGAGTCATCAGTAATCCCAGTTATTTTTCAGAGAATTATAAATATTTAATTTCATAAATATTTATTAAAATTTACTCTACCTCAAAAATGAACCTTCATAGTACAGTTAATTTTTAATTTGAGTCCTGCATTGCATATCCTTTTATTTACTAAAATGCATAAATAAAGTTAATTCTGGATCCAATTCGCATAACTTAACTATATTTAAATTTATAATTAATGATGGTAGTAAATTTGTTCACAAACGTTCATTTGTAAATGTCATACGATAAATATAAAATACAGGGATATCTGATATATATAACTTGTAATACGTATGAGAATGCATTTATAGTTTTCAATTTTATTGTTAATATAAATACATAGTGTGGTACAACAAGCTAATTTATTATGTTTGAATATTTTGATGACAAAATCTAATGATTTTTAGATGGAGAAACCGGCTGTATGTTTAATGCATTTTAAGAGAAAGTTCGGTATTTAATAATCATCCATAAAATATTAAAATTTATTCAAAACATTTTTAATCTGAAGGAGGAAATAATGCTTTCTTTTCAAACCATTTCTTCACCGAACTTATTATTCATTAATTTTCCCAGTGGAAGAATTCATATTTAAATTTTCACAAAGTGAATTAAGTATAAATATTCATTCTGATGTATTTCAGGTGAATTTAAAAAATAGTGGCCTGAAAATTGAATGCTCATGAAAATTAGAATTTATTTAATTTAGTGTAATTAAATCGATTATTATGTTTGAATATCAAATATGTAAAAACAACTCATGAATCAAATAAATAAACATGAATTACAGATGAGGTTTTGTTATTGATGATGTATGAAACATAAATTCAGATTTTGCAAAAACATTTTCCTTACACAGTCATATTACTTAAAGTGACTTAAATGATATAAAAGTGATTTAAATTTATTTATGTACAGTAAATTATTTTACTGTTTATTGGGACATACATATTTTTAATGATTTCGCTTTACTTATGCTTTTCGCTTTCATTGTATGTTTTACAAAATAATTATAAGTCTTCCAAACAGATACTTCGTTTAATTGTTTTTGATATTCGAATGTGCTCCAAGTTTTATATTCAAAAATGATGATTTTCATGTAGCGAATCTATGATATTATAAGATATTTCTAAGTTATTGAATACTATATAGAAATGTAGTATAAGTGATACGAAAATAAAATAAATTGTTAATTTTACGTAGTTAAGATGGATAAATTTTACTATCCATAATAATTCTATTGTGTTTAAAGTTCCTCCTATTTATTTTGAATAAACTTCAAACGAGGTTTGTGGTCTTTTGTATGGATAAATGCAATCAGTAGGTACGCTTAATAGCTTAATCATTTATACTTCATCTACAGTATATATTCAACCTACATATAGTGTGATATTGATTTCTTCTTGTCCAAAAAGTTTTCAAACACTCAATTTTATCATGAAAAACTTGACTGATGATATCTTAAGTATGTGCTTATATATTTATCGAGTTGTATGAATGAATAACTTCACACCATTTCGCGTAAAACCTGAAGCAGGAAGCATAGTTTGCCTTTGTCACCAGTTGGAAGCATGTGACCACGCTTTACCTCACTGAGTAGGAGTCATGATTTCACTTTAAACTGTAATGTCCAAAGCTAGAGAGACGTGGATGTGAAGAGGAAAATGACAGCTCAACTGTCATCTCGTAACCTCACCGTGGTTTAAAAACATAAGGTCCTTGATAATAGGCGAGTATATCAAACCAGTTAATTTTGAGGCACAAATTGAGGACCCGCTGTCGCATAAATGTATGCATGTATAGACTTGCTCCTTAAATCTGTAAAGTAGAAAGTCCGGTGGTTGGTAGTGGAACAGTTACCATGGGTACACTGGTCTGGAGAATATTTCTTTCCCCATCAGATATATTTCAAAATTGAGGGAGTGGATCCTCTGGTGGTGCAATCTATCGGAGCCTGAAAATAAATATTGTTGCATCAATTGATTTGAGAGTAATAAAAAAGGATATCAGTACCCTACTAATCCCCTGGAATATGTTTTTAACTGCCCATCGTATAATAACTTTACCAATGAACATCTAGAAAAATCGAAAAGAACATACAACAAGCAAACCACTTACCGTAGTTCCACTAATCGATAAATAAGTGATCAGCCAATTACTTTAACTAAAATGCCCACTCATAACAGCAATGAAACCTTAATTACCAGTAATCAGAACTTAAACAGTGAGTCATCAATAACAATTGTACAGCAGTCAACTGATAAAAATTTAACTTATCTAATCTACAACAATATAACTTGTCTCCAAGCTATCTTACAACGCAGCAGATCGGCAATTGCCCAATTTTCACAACACATAGCTACCAACAACATCGATATTAGTTTAATACAAGAACCATATGTATTGAAAGGAAGCATCAGGGAAATTCCTCTTAGATGGAAAGTTTTCCATGCAATGTGTCCGGACAACCCACGAGTGGCCATCGTTGTCAATGCACCCTTTAATCCCATAATAAATCAATAACAGTAGTTCTTGTTGTGATTCATCTGGATTTGCAACCACGTCCATTACTTCTTGCCAACATGTATGCCTCACCCTATGAAAGGATTAAAACTGCTTTTCAGCAGTTACATAACATCTTAGAAAGCTATCCGGAATGCCAACAATTATTGGAGGCGCATAACATACTGTGGAACTACACTTCTAATGACCATGAAGGAGTCCTCTTGGAAGACTTCATTCCACAGTTCCATCTCTCTATCGCTAACGACCAGGGCTACCCACCAATATTCGAAAGCCCTGTTGGAATCGGATGGCCAAAGTTGATCATAGTAAGCAATTTTGCCTCCAGCCTAATAGATCAGTGGGCAGTGACTAATGATGTTACATGCTCTGACCATAAAAACATAACATTTCGCATCTCATTGAAACCCATCATCACTTTTTTAATAGACGATACAATGCATACAAAAGTCAACACAAGTTTATTTAAAAAATCAAGCCCAAACTGAATCAACTTAAAATAGAACTTCAACGTGTCAATACATTCAACGACTTAGAACAAATAACCATTCAACTCATGGATGTTATAAAATCAATGTCAGAAGAGGTCTTCAGTACCCGAAAACCAGTTAAGAAAAGGATCTTGGTGGACAACCAGCCTGAGGAGCCAAAAGCAAAAATCAAGAACGAAGATTACGAAGATTAATGAAAAACGCTCCTACACCAGCCATTAGAGATCAGCTACATCTTAAGTATAAGCAACACCTGGCCACCTATAAAAGATCAATTTTAGAAGCAAAATTGCAGAGCTGGTCACAGTTCTGCACAACGAATAATAAAGGACATGGCATTATTCAACGAATTGTTACCGACAAAACTTTCCAGCCTACACAGTTTCAGACTCTCACAACTACAACCAATACTAGTCAAAATACCACTACCATATTTTCAGGACCTTTTGAAAGCTACTTTTCCAGGAGATGACATTGCAACTGACAATCAACACCACCACAGAATCAGAAGTCAGTCGATAAATCCCACAATTATTATGGACCCAACCTTTGCATTCAGTGAACTAAAGTAAATTATCAAGAATCTTGTCAATTCAAAAACTCCAGGCCTAGATTGGATAGACAATGTGATTGTCAAGATTCTCTTTCTAGCAAATGCAACTTACCTCCTGCAATACTTTAACCTTTGCCTTACGCTTAAAACTTTCTCAAACCAATCAAACAGGGCCAGGATATTTACTTCCGAAAGAAGAATAAAAACCCTAGTCACCCGACCTCTTATCGGCTAATCTGCTTATCCTAGGGAAGGTTTTGGAGATATTGATCATAGGAAGGCTCAAACGTCACTTGCATAAAACGAATTTCCTGAGCAATCAACAATAATGATTTCGAAGCCACAGCTCGACAGAACACGCCTTCCAAAAACTTAGAAACCTAATTCACGAATCACACCATAAGCAGAACTACGTTACACTGATTGCGCTCTATATAGCTAGCAGGATTTTGACTCACTTTGGTGGCCAGGACTGCGTCAAGCAAAGCTACAAACTAGATATCCAAATAATATACATCCTTGATCTTCAGTTTTTTGAAAAACAGATCGCTCACCACGGTTCATGATGGAGGGTGCGTCACAATTTCTAACACCAGGGGATGCCCACAGGGATCTGTTGGTGACCCCACCCTGTGGAACATCTTCTTTAATGAACTATTAACATCATCCTGACCAGAACATACTAAAGTAATTACCTTTGACGACGACACATCATTACTAGTTGAAGGCAATACAAAAGTATCTCTGCAATCACATTGTAATGAATCTTTGAAACATTTTTCAAAATACTGTAGGAACTTGAAGCTTACAGTATCTCCTTCTAAATCGCAAATCCTTATCCTGCACCAGAAAATAAAACACTTAAAATCAAATCCCTGAATAACCTTAGAAAATAATAGCCTAAAGCATACTAAAACACTAAAATATCTAGGAGTATTAATAGATAGCAAAATATCCTTCCTACAACATATCAGGCAGTTAAAGACAAAGATGATACCAATAGTTCAGCGTTTTCGCTTTATGATCGCTGGAGATTGTGGCATTAAAATTAAAATAACTAAAGCAATTTACCTTTCTGTCATGGAGAAAATGGTTACTTATGGCTCATCTTTGTGGATTCTACCCATGGCTGTTAGAAAGCAGCTGCAATTAGACAAACTACTGCGCAAATTTACATTATTAATCACGGGAAGCTTCAGTACCACATCCACAATTGCCCTCAACACACTGGCAGGCCTGCCACCACTTCATCTTACTTGCATCCAGTAGCACACAAAACTAGGATACTGCAACTGCAGGAAACTACTGTTCTGGGAGACCAAACCCTCAGTGCATCTGACTATGAACATCCTGTGCATAAGGACTGTGTCCATCCGTCACTAAGACTTAAGGGGATACACATCTACAATCTGCCCTCCAAACCCTCCTCATCAGCACAAGAAATCAAATTAATCACTCCTTACAATATCTATACGGACGGATCACATATAGACGGTAAAACAGGTGCAGCCCTAATAATTTACCATGAAGACAAACAACTTCAAGAATACAAAATTAAGCTGAGGAATAAGAACTCAGGCTTTCAGGCAGACGCCCTAGCCATCTTCGAAGCTATCAACATCATTGATGCACAAGGCCTCAGATCTGAAACCATTTGGTCTGATAGCTCATCAACTTTGCATGCATTATTTAACCTACTTCACACATCACCAATAATACATGCAATATAGAAATAACTAGATGTTGGAATTGAGTACGCAGACATCGCTGCAAAGGAAGCCTCAAAAATGAATGAATCCGAAGCATTAGTGATTCTATATCCAAGATCTTCATTTATCAAACATCTGAAGCACTTCGTACTTCAGAAATGGCAGTATTTGTGGGACAATGCAACAACAGTTCGAATGACCAAACATCTACTCTCAGAAGTTATTAGCAAGCTAACGTATGATAATCCATACCTCAACCAACTACTAACATTTCACGGCCCATTTTCACAGTACTTCCAAAGATTCGGAAAGACAGTTTCATCCATTTACATCTGTGGAGCCCAAGGGGATCCTTTCCACTTGGTCTTAGGGTGCCCAGAGACTGAGAAATACCGCCTAAAGAAGAACTCCCAACAGACAAACCTGGAGTTCCTGAGATTCTGCTTGAAAGATCGTCACCGCAGATTACTCCTCACAAAGCTGATGATTCATCTCAACAAACGAGGATTAGAACTTAGTCGGGATTTAGCCCACGCTTCCCTAGACGATCTAAAAGACTCCACAGATGAGTCAGAAAATTATTGTTAAAGTTAACTTTCTCCCACAATTAGTAATGGTGTATAAATTGTTTTTTATGAATTTAATGTAATTTATGAACTATAATGTCTGAAATGTTTGGTCTTTTCAAACATTATGAGCCTGCTTTAGAACTTTAAAAACTTTTTTAATCCTATTCCCTTTTAGCACCTTAGAAACCTTTTAAATATTTTTGACCCTAAAATGCTTTTAAAAGCAAAGGTGATTATTAAACTTGTATAAGCTGCTAGCCTGTATATAGTTATCAACTTTCGTATCATGCCCCATTTTTTGCATAATTAAATGGTTATACTATTTATAATATTGCTTTCAATGTATATAATTTTTCTAATGCCATAATTATCCTAGAAATTGTTAACTGTCTTTTCAATGATTGTAAATTATATCTCCATTTTTTGTTATATGTGTCATCACATTATATTTTATTTTTAACTCTGAGAAAAATTTTAATGCTATTGCCTGATGTTCAACACAGGGCTTAAAACCCCTTAAAATGTTTTGTAACCTCTTGCTACCAATTTGTAATCGCAATTTCTTTGCCTTGTTAAATGCCACGATGGTGGCGCCTTCACGGACCACGCAGTGGTGTGGAACATACTAGGTACTGGGGAGACAGCACCCGTTAACGCACAGGTACAGTCTGGGGTCTCCCCACACAGTTGTGTATGTATGTATCTATGGGAGCATTTGAAGAGTAAAGTCGTATCTTCACCTTCTTGGTGCTCTGATTAAATGAAAGACGCACCCTACAGACTTAAAATTGCTTAGCCAAGGCATAGCGAGCTTGGCTAGTCCAAGTGTCATAAGTAACAACAACACATGTATGTAAAGATGAGGGTATATATATAAAGCTGGATATACAGAAATAAGTTATAATTTCGTAATATATTAAATATTAATAAAATATATTGTTTAATTTAATTTTCTTAGTGGAAATCATTTGATATTTTCGAATTCATTCTTTCCATCAGAAATTAATTTGTTTGTATTTAAAAAGAAGTTTCTTATTCCAGTTGAAAGACAAGTAAATAAGAGATAAATTCCAAAATGTTTGTTTTATTAGAAATGCGGTTAGATTTCAAGTTGCATTAAATAAAATGCTTATAAGTTCTAAAATTTGTATGAATAATATTTTCAGTAAAAGTGATTTTTATGAAATAGGTAGGAGATCCCGTTATAAAAGTAAATTAATAGTTCGTGATAACAAACTAATTTTTAAGCTGACATCAAAACAGAAGTTGTTTACCCAAAAAAACAAACAAGAGATATACTAAACTAAACAAACATACAATAATGCGATTTTATTTAATTTTATTATTGAAGTTTAGTATTGAGTAACTAGACAAAAGACTAAGACAGGTAAAACATCATATGGAAGGAAAAAGATATTTGTATTCTAACAACTAAATTAAGCAAACGATATCATAAACTCGGGTGCTACTTGAAAAAATATTATTTTCGATAAAAAAAAAAAAAATAAATAAAAGCAATTTGGATTTTACAATCAGTAATATTTCAACTTCCATCATTTAAAATTGAACAGATCTTCAATCAGATTTTACTAGATGCCATACATATCTAAAAATATATTAAGAGTCTTAAATTTAATTTCCTGCTTTTGGATAATTGAAACTATTCAGAAACATTTTGAAACAGCAAATTTTAGTTTTATACATGTAAAGTAACTTTAGCTATTGCCCATATAATTTTAAATAATCAAGCAGAAACATTTAAAATTGTTGAAATATATAAATTAAACTGAGTAATATTTAAAAAATAATAAGCATATGTTCTACAATTTAGAGAGATAAGAAATGTATAATAAATTTTATCTTACAATTAAATATTTTTTTACTTTCCTGAATATATAAATGTTAAAAAATACAAAAAATATTTAACTTTTTATCGTGTATGAAAAATAGATTCTCAAAATAAAGTTCCGAAATACCGATAATGCAAGATGTGAACAAAACACTTTTTCCATATTTCCTCAACAGATGAAATTTGGAGAAAAATTTTTACTTTCAGCTCCAGAAAATCCTATTTTTTACACCATTAAATTCGTAATTCTTCTCCCTACATATAATACTTCGTTCTTTATGCATTCTTTTTCCCTCTCGTTTAATTTGAAAGAAACTGAAGTGACTCAAAGCAAGTTGCTAGTATACAGAAATATCATGGAGGAAAATTAGGAGGTATATATAAATATATATATATATATATATATATATATATATATATATATATATATATATATATATATATATATATATATATATATATATATATATCTATATATATATATATTGTACATATATTATTTGTGGAAACACATTCCTGAACAAAAACTACCTTCGCACATCGTATGAAGTGGTGGGTGTCTAGGTAAGCCTAAAGCAAATAGAAAGAAAATTAAAAAAGGAAAAATTATATCCATTATCAATTTAAACTGTACACTAATAACACACTAATAATTCAAAAGAAAAAGATATATGTGCAAAAGTGAGAAATACTTCTCACTTTTGTTTTATTAAATAATAAAAAAAGGAATCTTCTGCTTACCAAGTAGGTATATCTTCCTATGAAAATTTCATAGCAAACTATTCGTTATACATTCATGCAAAACTAAATATTTCTTCCATATTTCTTTTCGAGCACCACTACATAAGATACAAGATAAGATACAAGATGAAGCATCTATTCAAAAAGGCATAGTTCTAGTGCAAGAAACGTGTATTTTAATTGTTTTTACAAAACCGCGTGAGCCAGCCAACTTGTATAGTGGTCAGCGTGCCTGACTACGGATTGGGACGTTCTGGGTTCTAAACATGGTTCAAATCATTGATGTTCTTTCTCTCTCTATCCTGTCTTTGTCCTTTCCTTGTGTGTTTATCACACATGCCATAGGGAGCCGTTTATAGGTGCCTACCCTATAAACGTGGGTGCCTATGCCATGTGTGAGATGCGATGGTGGCCCACCCCTTGTGATGCACCCGGTATGATATTCTACAGCCTCGGCGACAAAGAGGTATCTGTTTCTGGTCGGTTCCTTGGGAATGAGGGGACAATACATCCTGATATACCCCGACCATTGTAAAAAAACAATACCATGTAAATTGATAAATTTTGATCTAAAAGTAAGACGACGCTCATTGAAATATTCCATATTCCATACCAGATTCAGTTGAACATTTAGTCACTAAAAATGAACTTCTGTAGTTTGTATACACATGTATGGAGTCTTTCACACATAAAATTTTATTAAGTTTGAAATTAATAAATTGTATTGTACAGATAATGGAACCGTATCTTTATAAAATAAAGTCCTATTTACATGCTAACATTCTTTTAATTCTGTCTCACCTGTCGTAATGGATGGAAATTTAAAAAAAAAAATCTGTTCTCCATCTACATGATTTAATATTACAAGGCTGTCTTCAAAACCAAATGGCATGAGGAATTTAATCTATTTGGAAAATTAATGTCTATATACTAAGATCTAGTTAAATTATCCAGAAAGTCTGAATTTTTTTTAAATAAAATATGTATATGAAAACATTTATATACATTTGTATATATATGTATATACATATATTCAATGGTAGAATGTAGATAGTCACAACTGCAACATAGTCTATTAATCTATTGTTCCCTGATACCAAGGAACTGGCCATACACAGCGACCTCTTAGCCGCCAAGGCGTTGCCCCGGGTGCACCACAGGGGGTGGGCTACCATCGCACCTTCACACATGCCTTAGGGACCCATTTATAGGGTAGGCATCATTCATTTTTCATTCACACACACAAGGAAAGGATAAAGAGAGAGAAAGTACATCCATGCCTGACCGGGTTTCGAACAGAGGACCTCCCTATCCGAAGTCAGGCACGTTTACCACTAGACAAGTTTGGCCGGCTTATATATATTTATTAGTTTATTTTATTTTTATTTGATAAGAAACTGAAATTATTTAAACTGTTTTCAAATATTCCTCTCTATTATTCGTTGATTAGTATTTTATTATATTTTAAACATTCGGATTTAGGCATGATTAATAGTTACATAAAAATAATGTACTGAATTTTTGAAAACATATACATGAGCTATGAACATATATCAATACAAAGAGTGAAAATTATATAAGTGAATTCAAAAAGATAGCTTGTGTAATGTAATAAATGAAAAGAATAAACGATTTATTTTGGATTCTTCACGCTGTTTTTGAGTATATCTCTATCATAAAATCTCATAGGTGAATAACTTCAAATATTAAATATTTCCGTCATTATTTCAATCATTTCGTCTTGAAACAGTTATTTAACATTATTATTTATTAAGTTGTATTTTTTAATGATTTATAAAAATTTTGTTAAATTTAAAGTGAATAATTTTGCGTTATTAAATGGTTTCTCTCGCTCTCTCTCTCTCTCTCTCTCTCTCCTATTTATTGCAATTTATGGAGAAATCTTTTTAAGCACTTCACATGCAACATCCTAAATATTTCTAAAAAGTATTTTCGGCAACTTATGTGTTTTGGTCATTTTGTGTTCCTTCATCCTTTATTGAATAATATCGAAGAAATAAAACATGTTTGAGAAAGAAATCTGTGCGAAACATTTTTATAAAAACTCTACTTCCAACAAATTTTTCCATATTTTTCTTCAAACAATAGAATATCAGGAATGTATCACTTGGGAGAAATGTCAACGGAACAGTGGAAGATATTAAAGGACATGGAAAGATACAAAAACTATTCAAAGGGGAAATAGCGTTATAAAAACAGATTTGTAAACGAAAAAAGTTAGCATCAAATCTGAACTTATGATCTATTGAGAATTGTTTGCTTGGGATCAAATCGACAATAAGTAATCTTTTCGAGGACTCAAATTTTGATATATCTAGATCTTTAAGAGATTCTTCCATAAAAGTATCCAAAAACCATACAGATAAAAACAAAAAGTGAGAGATTTTGAAAAGAAGTTAAATTATATTCTTTCCTAGATATTGGTAACTTCTAGTCAAAAATAAAAATTTCGAATTTAAAAATCAGACGTTCTACGTGCAATGAGTTTTAATATCGTTGCAGAAACGATGGAAAATTGGACTGCGTTACTTTGCCAATAAGATTTTTTATGTTATTATAAAATGCAAAGTTTTTCAATCAACCGTAAAAATTTTATCAGGAATTGAAAATTCTTTGAGATTGGGGTCTTTATTTCTCATCTACTTTGAAAGAGTGGGTTTTATTTTTAAAATTCCTAAACCTATAATAATATTTTTTCGATTTTCTGTATGAAATTGAATTCTTATTAAAAAATTGAGGAAAGTTCTTATCATACAAGTATTAAAATTTTCTTAAAATAAGTTAAGTGAAATTTTTACTGACTGAATTGAATTGACGTTATAAGTGAAATTTTTAAACTAAGTATATAAATTTTTATTAAAGAAAATTTAAATATTGTAAAGCATCATAAAATTTGAACTATAATAAGTCTTGGTAATATTATATAATAAGATAAGCAGTTATACAACAGCAGATAAAAAGAATTTATCTGCAGTTATATAACTGCAGATAAATTCTTTTGTAGGTCATTCAATAAATTGTTTATAGAATGACTAACAAAAGACCTTAAAAGATTATTCATATGATGAAAGTTATGTAAATAAAATATATGAAATATACATAATTCTTTTTTATGAGATTCACTGAGTAAAAAAATGTTGTGTTATTTATAATTTATGATATGCCTGATTATGAATTTACTTAAAATAATATTCAGTAATATTTTGTGACTAATACAGCATTTTAATTAGAAAAGATTAATTTTTTAAATTAACACTTTATTATTGATGCTAATCTATTTACACTGCTTTATGAACTCATGATAGCATAAAAATAAGATCGCCTGTTTTATATCAGATTTATTCCTTCTTTTTTTCAGATAAATTGAAATTTATAACTATCATAATTCTCCGACTAATGAAATTCAACAAAAAGAAAATTGAAACATCTTTCACAAAAATAAAAATGATCGCATTGTTTGGTGATATTGTTATAAATATTTAAAAAAATTTTCTTTTAGTCTATAATAAATTTCTTATATTTTTACGTTGATATCTCACTATATTTTGTTATATTTTACTATTGATAAACATTATTTAACTATAAGAGTAATGAATAACTATGAAATATTACTTACACAGAGTTAATGCTCATTGAAGAATATTTTTTAGAATATTTCGCTAAAGTTATTAAATTCCTGATGCTTAATAATTTATTCAAATGATTAATTTTGCTTGTGTTAAATATTTAATCATTAAATGAGTTATTTTAATTTATTTTAAAGTTAGTTTGATTAAAAATTATTTTAATACTAAATATTAAATAACCCTTTAGTATTATAAGAATACTCTTTCCAAAATTCATAATATGCTGGAGATGAAATTTTATATGCATACAAACCTTTCAGCGCATATTATTATTTTAGTATACATACATACATACATCTATAGACCATGTAAATGAATTTATTACAACAGATAATATTTCCAAACAGGAATTTTACTGAAATAGAAACTTACAAGTTCCGATATATTTTCAATGTCTAATAATTTTTTCCCAATGAATTACTCTTAATTCGTATAAAAAATGTAATTATTGAATTTTCATATAAGTATAAATAGTAAATATTTGTGTTATTTAAAAATTAAAAACACAAAGAATTGTGTACTAAATAAAATTGCACAATTTATTATATCACCTTTTTCTTTTGTTCTTTTTTAATATTATTTCAAATATTGTAGACTATTAAATTTTCAAATTTCAAAAAACTGAAATTTTAGATATAAAGAAAATAAAAAAGGTGATTTTTAATAGTGTATATTTTCAGTAATTATACTAAAGAGCTTTAATTATTTTAAAGTAATGAACTAACAATTATTAAATAATTTTTCACCGTATGAGATAATGTTCCATTTATTTACATTTGTAATAATAAAGCAGTGAGAGTTTTTCAATACCTATATTATTTCAGATAAGTCACACATTTAAACGAGATAAATCAGTTTTCAACACGCGCTTTATTTATTAATGCCTGTTACATAGTGTTAAATAATTCCCTGAAAAGTTTTATCTTTTCTTCAAAATATCATAAATAAACTTCAACACAAAAGAAACCACACCAATTTAGTGACTTCTTTTCAATGCTTCTGTTTCAGATATAAACCCAAAAAATCCGTGGAAAACAATAAACGATATAAGAGGACATAAAAATCTTATGAAAACAATTTGAAGGAGAAATGACGCTATTGAATGCGTCTTTAAGGCTGTATAATCAGAAAAGTGTAAGTAATATCGAACTATATTATTGTGTACATAAGGCAATATATACTATCGAAACGATGTTGTAAAAAGTAACATTTAGCATCAGCTTTTTTGTAAAATTAAATTTTGCTTGAGATTTTAAATGTATCCTAAAAGAAAATCAAAAAAGTATTTCGAGTTATTTAAATGTAATCAATTAATTCCTTATTGAAATAAAAAGAAAATTATTTTTAAAAGTCTGCATGATTGTTTTGAGGAAGAACAAATCATTACATTTTTTACTGTTTTAAGACTCTGCTTACAAAATTTTTGAATGGAAATAATTAATAAATTTATTTTTTTGCTATAATTAGCAAATTACATCAATATATAAACTAAATTACATAATATTAAAAACTTTTTATACTTGAATTGAGTTTTTAGAAATTATAAATATATTGATGCATTCACAAGTAGTAGAAAGAAAACAAGTGACACATTTTTGTTGTAGAAATGAGTGACATCAGAAATTTTCGCAATAATCTAAATTGGATTAGCATCTTAAAAACGTTTTACTATTTAAAAATAATAATAATTCTTATTCAGGGATATAATTATTAAATTTGACTTTTTAAAAGCATTATTAGTACTTTAAAAATTTATTATAAATACACTGTCCGACATTGAAAAAGCAACACCAAAAAGAATTTTCCAGAAAGTTATGAAAATTGGCAAATAGAGAGACAGATATCAGGTCAATATTTCAAAATGATATGCATAATACAGAGCGATCAGTAGGTTGTGTAATCGGATCAGTAGGTTGTGTACCAGCATGGAAAGCGATAAATGAAAAAACACGTCTAGGTACAGATTTAATGAGTATGTGGATGGCGTCCAAAGGAGTGACTCTCCGTTCCCTACAAATCATTTGCTGAAATATGTCATCTAAAGGAGGCAGTTCTAGGGTCTGAAAATGGCGTCTTATCATATCCCATACATGTTCGATTCAAGAGTGATCTGGAGGGTATGACGATCAGTTAACTAAACTTCAGTTCTTATTTATTTATATTGTATAGTCACACCATACCCAAAAATTTCAATGTCAAATATGAAATATTAGAATAATTCGAACTCCAATTTGAGCATTTGCTCCGATAAAGTTATAAGTAATTAAGCAATCCATCTAATCTCATGATATTTGCATTTCAGATATAGGTCATTGTGAAAATTGCTTTTCGAATTCCGGATAAGATAACAATTATTTTAATTGGGATCTATTAAGATGAGTCATCATTGTGATACCTTTGTCATTGTTTCTACTCATGAAAAATCATTATATTTTATTCTTATTCACACATTTTAATAATCCGAAGCAATTTCATTCGTAAATGATTATATCAAATAGCATAAGCAGAAGTCATACTACAGAACTATCATTTTGCTTAATTCCAGAACTGTAAATTTAAAAATTATTATTAGGTTTTTTTGGGGGCAGTTGAAACTTTTAATGAATCTGAATCAGATATCATTGCAAATTTTGCAGTGAGATCTGATTCAACTTCAATTTTGCAGCACCAAATGTAATTACAATTGAAAAACTGTGTTTAAGTGTCACATCGTTTGAGATCAACAAATAGTGTTACAGAAGCATGGGAATTTAAATTGTTTTTATGAGGATTGCTTATTATACCTCGTATATTTCCTCAAAAATAAAATATTGAAAGCTTTTTATAGTTGCTTTAAAAGTGTATCAATTTATTCTGATAGAAATCACTTTATTCATATCAACAGTTTTCATTTTCATCAATAAGAGAATAAATGATATGAAGCATTCAAAGGGGACATTTATTGCCAATGTGCTTTTACATATCTGATGACACAATTAAAGTGTACGTACTACAGAATTTAAATAGTTGATAATATTTTAGTAAAAAGACATATTTCTACATCAATTTTTTTCTAAAATTATAGATTAATTGGGAATTTTATTTATATATTATATGCTTTAATAAATAAATAAAATTCCCAACTATTTCAATCACATGGGATACTGTTTCTTACAAGAAAGTATATTAATTACTAAATAATTTGTTAGTGTATTTTACTTAGTTTAATAAAAATATCGAAACTGTTTATGATAAAAATATTTAACTACTCATACTTTTCATTAAAAAAAAAATTAACTTATACTAAAGGAATTTAGAATTTTTCTAGAATAGAGACATAAGTATTAAAATGAATAATTTGTGTAACTGCTACATAATTTATTAGAATATATCATTGTTTAATTACATAATTAGTTAGGTAAATATTGTATCACATTTTAAATTCTGTGACCTATAAGAATAAAAATTACAAAAGGAATGCCTTAATATGATATAAATGCTAGAAATTTAATGCAGAAAACTATTTACTAAAACATTTCAGCATTATTAATACATACATACATATATATCCTGATCCTGAGCTGTGGATTCTGGATTTGAATGCCGTCTCGGGCATGGATGCCATTTTCTTTCTCTATTCTCTCGTGTTTCTCCAAACTTTTTTCTATGATGTATGAATGTGGCCCACCCTATAAATGGGTTTGTGGTGGGGTATGGTGTGGGCAACGCTTCTCGTCTCCGTGACTTGGTTCACAGGTGCCAGTAGGGTAACGATAAATGAGTGGCAGTTTCTGGCCTTGTTGTGGCAGAGGGTTCATCACCCAGGTTCCCGATGTTGGAAAAAAAATTATCTATAGATATATCATTTTTTCCTTTTTATAACCAATACATATTTAATTTATGTACACGAATGTAATTTATGTCTCCTTCTCTATGTATAATATATATATGTTTCAAAATATTAGAAATAATCGAAATTAGCTCTTTTAAAGTATTGAATTTAAAAAAATTTATAAGCACAAGTTTTCTCCATTTTATATTTTTTAAGATCAGATTACATTAATTTCCCAGTCTCAAACTCAGATGTGAAATATTTTCAATTGTAAGAATAGAATAAGAAAACAATAAATACGTTAAATTCTATTAGAGCAACAAATTTGCTTGAAAACAGTTTGTCTTAATTCAATCATTGTAGTATTCATTTATTTATTTAAAGCTTCTGCAAATAAATAAAAATTACTAGTTTCTAAAAGAAAAAATTTAGTTTTTTTCTTAAACTAACTTGATTTTTTGAAAACAAATAATTGAAACTCTTCCTCCTTATTTATAATAAATCAAATGCTGTTTATTGTTTTAAATTCTTTATTTAAATGACTTTATTTTCTCAATTCAAGCAGATTTATTCAAATTTTAAAAGAAAATAATGATCCAAAAGAATATTGAATAGAAAGTAAATTTCAGAAAAATTGCTTTGATAAAAAATTTTTTTCTTTTTCAATTAAAATTAATTGGGCGATCAACAAAATAATGTTTTGGTGTTTTTTTTATATTTATATAATTTTTGGTTACATTTAATTTTCTAAACTGAAAATCTAAAATGCATAATAATAAGTTAAGATTTTTTTTCTTTACTGAAACCATATTTATATTGAAGTAATTTAACAAAGTGTTATGCTTTGTTTCAAGAAAAATTTAAAATGTAGTCGCAATAAGTAATATGCATAATGTGGAATCCACTTTACTTGAAGGTTTTACGAACCACTATTATTAATTCATTTTATTACTATTTTTATTTATAATTCTAATTCAAAGTAATTTTATTCATAATTTTTCGTTCTACATTTTCCATTGTTAATCATCCCATTTCTGTCAGGTACAGTGTCAACAAATTATGTTAAATGAATATATCAGATGATTAACTATTTAATAATAAATGTGATGTGTCTTATGTAAAAACAGAAATTTCATACCAGCATGGTTTTTATTTTAATAGAGGATGAATTATAACATATGAATGTTGTAGTTTACCATATCACAACATTGCATCTCGTATAGATGGAGATGCCATGAAGGTATATTGAATGTGGAATCTTCGTTTTCAGAATTGACATGCAAAACAAGTCACCATATCTCAGTATCTCTCTATCACTAACGGTATAAAAAATTAAGAAATACGTCACTTTTAATATCTCCTATATCAAAGTCACAAGCTTTTTTTTAACACAAAATATCTTCAAATGAATCAAAGATGTAACACGCAAGCTTCTAAAAAATATATTTACAAACATAAATAACGCAAACATAATTAAAGAATTGTAGTTTGAAATTCACAAAAATAGATGAGTTCCCTAGCAATATCAGGTGTGAAGTATTTTATTTCATTTTGCAAACATACTCTAGGATCATCTAAGAAAGGACAAGAGAAAAATTGTTCCATATCTTGAGATGCTTCTTTTTTAAAAAAAAATCAGATAAATTATTTAGTTTTTATTAGAAAACTGGTAATTTTCAAATTTACCGTTACTGATGGAAAATTCTAGAAAATATAGATAAATTCTGAGACAGTTTTAGACCAAATAAGAGAAAAGAATCTGAGTGCAGTCTACGATATAGGGTCATGCGGAAAGTAAGTTTCCCATCACTCAATAAAAGAAATACGTAATTATCAAGAAAGATTTTTCGCAGGTCATACAATAATATTTCAGCTACATCTCAACATAAGAACCATCGGATTGGTATCACATCTCACATAGCGGATTAAGTTTTTTTATTTCAGTATTATAGAATCTTCCACCATTTGGGGACTGAGCCAACAAATCACTGTTTTCCAAACGTCTTCGCATGTTGGGAAGTGACCGGAACTTCTTCATGCGCAAGAATACATAGAAGCCACTAGGAGCAAGATCTGAACTATATGGTGGATGGTGGAGCAATTTTCAGTTAAACTTTTCCATCAGTATTTTTTTGTGTACGTCACCGTATGAGGACTCGTGTTATCGTAGAGTAACTGAGTAACCAGTAACTGAGAGTATCCTGTTATTGCAGTCACTGAGTAACCCATGCCTCTTGTAATGGCTCATCACAAATTCTTTGGAGTTGCGCAGTAATGTTCAGTTTTACTGTTGCACCTTGCAGACGGCGATTAATAAGAGAAGAAATAATTACTGACATCTTTGTTTACTGTAATGATTTTGATGTCAGCTATCTGAAATTTATGATTTTAACATATGATAGCCTCACTCATTATCCACCCTTCAAGTACGTTTGTGTTTAGGTTATTTTGCAGAGCCATATTTTGGACCCTTAAGAAACTTACTTTCCGGATGACCCTTGAAAATAATAATAAATAACCTTTAAGTAAAATCACAACATTACGAGATAAAAAAATATTTTTCATTCCATTTAGATAAAAGCTTCTTGTGAAAGAATTTCCAAAAAATCTTTAGAATGTTAATATTCCTATCTGTAAAATGTTTCTATTTGCTATAGTCAATAAGCAATGTTTTCACCTTGGTTATTATTAGGAAAATCAAAAAAAAAAAAAAAAAAAAAAAAAAAAAAAAAAAAAAAAAACCCTTCTAATTCAGTTTTGAATAAAAATAGCTTTATGCATAATTTGAGATTTCTTAAATATATATATCACATCTATACATATATGTATTCCCACATATATATTGATTATTTTCAGATATATATAATTATTTATAAATTTTCCGTATCATACTAAATATTTTATATAAAAATTATATGCCAGTTATAAAAATATATTAATTAAATATTTTATTACATAATATAATATATTATATTATAATATATTTAATAGAAAATTTATGAAGCATTTAACTTGACGAAGTTGAGGAAAAAACACTACAAAGGAAGTAAAAATGAACTATTAGCTATTTTTATGAGTAACTTGTCGTTAAGAATAAAAATAAATGCAACAAACATTATAAAGAAATTGTCATTTATCATTCGTGAACGTGGGCGTTTTGTTCTGTCAATTTTTATTATTGAAAGTTGCGAATGTCGTTTAGTTGAAAAGATTAGGAAACAATACAAAAAGTTCTTTGTCAATTTAACAGAAATCTCTCTTGTCTCTTATAAAAATGGAGAGATAGTTTGCTTAAAAAAAAATTGGGTGTCATATATTAATGCGTCTGCTGACTTGTACATTTCATATTTAGTATACGTCTTTTCTAGTTAATCGATTTTCAGGCAAAAAACTGCAACAAAGGCAGAATCACAGAAAGATTTTCTGTAAAAATCGTGAATATACTCTACATTATTTACTTAGTTCCAATGGCAATATGATATATGTTTCATATGAGATTGTGCCTTCAGACTTTTAGAAAAAAACTTCATTTTTTATGAGAAGCATTTTTTTAAGGAGAATGCCATTTTTTAGTATATGCTAATATTATGCACCATATCTCTTCCATTTATCACAAGATATGTTTCATAATTCATTATATTTTGTAAAATATTTCCCTTTTTGAATGAAATATAATTTGAATACTCGCAATAATTTAACCATTTTGTCATTGATATCCTATTTTACATATTATTACAAGAAAAGAGATTTAGTTTTATATCATGTGTAAAATAATAATCAAATTTTTGAAAAAGAATACGTGATAAGAAATTTATTACAGTTACATGTACAAAAGAAGCACATTTTAGATACAATTATATTCACAAATCTGTTAACTAAATTGTTCACAGTTCTGGAACAAAAGTATTAAAGATTTTAAATATTATATTTCCATTTACCAACATTTTTTCCAATGGCAGATTATAGACAGTTACACAACTGCAAGAGAGTCTATTAATCTATTGTTCCCTGATACCAAGGAACCAAACAGACACAGCGACCTCTTTGGCGCCGAGGCGTTGCCCCGGGTGCACCACAAGGGGTGGGCCAACATCGCACTTTCACACATGCCATAGGGACCCGTTTATAGGGTAGGCAATCATTTATACTTAATTCACACACACACAAGGGAAGAACAAAGACAGGATAGAGAGAGAGAAAATACATCCTTGTCTGAACCGGGATTCGAACCCAGGACCTCCCTATCCGTAGTCAGGCACGTTGATAACTAGTCAAGTTGGCCGGCTTACCAACATTTACTAATATTAATAAAGTTATTGCTTTAAAATTATGTACTTTGGAATTATATTTAATATTTTAACATTGTTTAAAAGAAATCACTCTGAGAAAAAACGAAAATCATGCGACCGTTATGTGTTTCAGATTCTCCAAAATTACTGTAAATGTCTGTCTTAATCTTACTATTAGCTAATTTATTAATGATTTCTTCATTCAAAATATCAAATAAATTGTTTTTTTTTTTTGTTTGTAAACACAGTTAAAATACTACAGTTTTTGTCACAAAGATAAGATGATTTAGAAATAAAGATAGTATTTTTTGGCAAGTTCATTCTGAAGTATTTTTAAAATGCAGAATAGAAACACTTCACATTTCAGAAATGGTGACTCAAATGTCGTGCTCTTTGTTTCTCTTTCAATTAACTAACTACTTATCAGAAAAAAATATTTATACAATTAAATGAATACAAACGTAAGTTTCCAAAACATATATGTAATTTTGGAAATTTACATTTGTATTTAGTTGATTGAAAATAAGAGACGAATTTATGGTAATTCGGCTCTTATTGTCCAATCGACTTGAAACTTCGCTTGAACTTAACTTACTTTTTGTCATCAAATATATCGCAACATATATCGTTAAATAACCAAAAATATCCCCAAACTGTTTCAAAATTATGTAGATTTATATGTCAACTATGATAACCATTATTTCCACATAAATAATGTTTTTCAGATAATAATTTCACAAATCGAATAATAATATCATAAAAATCCATTTAATTAAGCCAAAATATTAGAAATTTTTCTTCAGGTATTTATAATTAATCATTTTTCCTAGCACTGGTTTCTCTTTAAAGACTGCACGTTCATGTACTGCATGTCCCCTCAAGAAAGTTGCTATCTACTAAATACTAATACGATAGGTTTCTTATCTATCACAATGAACCCTATTAGGCTTAAAATGTATATTTTTAACCTTTGTCAGGAAGCCATGAATTAGTTTTTGATCTTTGTAAAATTCTAAACTTATTCGTAGTTTATGTGACAGACCTTTATGATATTTTGGACTACAACGCCAATTTTCATGGTATTTTTTTCAATACAAATGTTTAAAATTTGTCTGAATTTGATTTCTTTTTAAAAATTATAATATTTTACTATCCTTAAGTAACTTACATTTATGATTTATCTAATTATATTTAAGAATTGATTTTTCGATTTTAGAAATAAATGATTATGTCACTATCATTTATATACTTTTAATCAAATTATATTTACATATAAAAACACTGTTTTATTTCCTACACTGAATTAAATTAATTTTTCTTAAATTAATTAATTAGTTTTTCTCTTCATAAATTCAACCTTATAAAATTCCAAATAATTATTTTGACCTACAGAGTAAAGTAAAGGCTTTTTAGAAAAATTCGTTCGTTAATGTATATTTAGTACTTTATTTAATATTTTCTAAAAGTATATTATTTCTAATGAAAAATAATAAAAAAATGCAAAGCGTTTATGGATATTCAGTGGATAATTTGTTTTATTGCAGAATTTTTCAGAAATTATTTTTTTAATAATTAAGGTAAGACTTAAATTAATATAAATAATACGATAAAAATTAATTTTATTAAAAAAAAGCAATAACATTTTTGTAAAAATTTAGTTCACTTCCTTATTGTGAAATTTTCAAGGAAAGTAGGATTTTTGTCGAATGTCCAATTATCTTAGACATTTTAATTAATAATTTCTATATATGAGTAATTTAAACCTCATTTAATCTGTCCAAAAAATAAATATACTGTAATATTTAACTTTTTAACTGAACAAAGCCTAAATAATTTTTCAACAAGTTATTTATGGTAATTTATATCAAACATACTTTAAAAAATAAATGCACTTCTTATATATACCTTTATAAGAAAAACCTTAATTTTTCCTTTTTTAGAGATATAATGTTTAAGTTTAGAGAAATAGTTATATAAAAAAATATTTATTTTAAATTTCAAAAATAAGATATTATATTGACGAATTTATTCAAAAAATACTTTAATTACTCTTCCTACCTGCAAAGTCTATTGTAATTTTACTTAGCATAAAATAGTTTATTATTGAGTGGATATTTTTAAAGTAATTTCTCAATATATGTAATTTTCACTTCGATAAGTTACAAATATTTATTTTTTTTTTCATAAAGTTATTTCTTTATTAAAAGGTTATTTCTTTCTATCTCTAGCTCTCTCTTTGTCTGACGCTCTCTCTCTTTCTCTATCTCTCTCTTACTCTCTCTCTCTGTCTGTCTCACCCTCTCTTTATCGCTATCTCCCTCTCTCTCTCTCTGTCTCACCCTCTCTTTATCGCTATCTCCCTCTCTCTCTCTGTCTCACCCTCTCTTTATCGCTATCTCCCTCTCTCTCTCTCTCTGTCTCACCCTCTCTCTTTATCGCTATCTCCCTCTCTCTGTCTCACCCTCTCTCTGTCTCACCCTCTCTCTCTGTCTCACCCTCTCTCTATATATATATCTCCCTCTCTCTGTCTCACCCTCTATATATATATATCTATATCTCCCTCTCTGTCTCACCCTCTCTCTCTATATATATATCTCCCTCTCTCTCTGTCTCACCCTCTATTTATCTCTATCTATCTCTCTGTCTCACCTTCTCTCTATCCATTAATTTTTCCTACTGGTTTTCATAAGTTTAATATTTTAATTAACGTTTAATACTAGAAATTTCATTTAAATACTTCGATGATTTATACAATGGTTATGGAATGGAAGTTTGTGGATTGAAATCGTATAAATAAGACATATGAAACTTTAAATAAATTTATATGATTAATGAAAATTTTCTACATATTTCATGTGAAACTTTTTTTTGCATTATAAATAATTTTAAATCCTCATTAAATATAGTTCTGTAACTGATATAACTTTTTTAAAGATTGAATTTTTGTAACATTAGATTTAAAAATATTACACAAGAAGATACATTGGAATATTAAATATAATTTCTGAAATGTCAAAACTGAATTTTAATTTTCTAAAGATAATTTTATTTTGTAATGTATCTACATTACACAATATAATTATCAAATATAAGTAAAACATTACAAAATATAAGTAAAATATTAAATAAGAAGAATTATTTGATCATTTTAACTTACCCAATGATTAAAATATTTTAAACTTACTAAAAGTCTTAAATTCAGTATAAATTTATAAATAAATGTTAAATTATTTCTCGTGTAAAAATTACGTTCTATTAGGAGTATCTTTAACGAAATTTCTTATAAAAAATCAAAATAAATGCTTTGAAATAAACTATTTAAATTGTTTGTGCTATAATAAATTTCGCAACATCAGACACCTGATAATATTTTAGAAGTAAAAAACTATTTTCTGCAAATTATACTCGCTTACCGATGAAGTTAATGAGATTCTTTTAAAACTGAGATAACTTTCAGATAATCTGGAAAAAAATTGAAGTGTAGTGTAAAATATTTCATTACAAAACAAAAATTTCTGAGGAATGCCAACATTATCCTGAATAATACGGTAATATTAATAAAGCATTTATTCCTCCAATGGAACAAATTCTTATAACAATGTCGTAAACAGAACTTTTTCTCATTAAATAATCTTTTGATGAAAAATAGTGATATTAAAAGTGTATATGTAATGAGTTTGTTTAAATAATTACAATAAAGAATGACATTTATTATCTATGTACTTTTATGTCGATTTAGAATCAAAACCAAATTATAGATATTATATAACTGTGCTTTTTTACGCTTCAACCATTAAAAAAATTGACAAAGCATAAAAAATATAACTTACTCTCTGAAAATAATGGAAATATTTGGCTACACATTTTCATAATAAACACTACAATCTATTTAAATTAAATAACAAAATATATTAAAGCTAATTACCTACAAATTCAGTAGCCCTATTTTATTTTTTCCCCTATAATCTTTTGTGGTAAGGTACAATTTTGACATTATCAATAGTAAACATATAAGACAATACTTAAATTATGGTTTTTCCTGGAATAGAAATGAAAATAGTTTTAAAATTTTAAATATCAGAAACAAATTAACACAATTTGTATAAAATAATCAATAATTCACATAGTTTACGAACTTATTAAACTAAGTAAATAACAATTGGAACACAACGATTTGAAGTAGTTCATAATAAAGAAAGTATAAATAATTTTCCAATCCTAAGATTTCCTAAACTGTAGTTAATTGTTTTAAAAAGCATTGTAAGTTAAATAAAATTACATTATAATGGTATTATAAAAGATCTTTTCAATCCTATTCATCCAGTGAATCAAGAGCAATTATTTCAAAACAGCTTCATTGAGATCTTTGTTCTCAGTTGCAGTTTTGAGTGCGCCAAGATAATGAACTGATTCCGTGTGGTACAATCGTACATTATTGGCTAGTGTCTTTCGTCCCTAGAAGAGAGTACATTCTATTTCACAATGAAAATCATTCACATTTACGGAGAAGTTAATGCTTAAAAAGAGTTTGATTAAGTGTCCAATTGTTGTATTGTTCCCTGAAATGCAACCTTAAAGTTACTAAATGCCATTTAGGAACATCGTTTGCATAGAAATAATTTTAATAGTTTAAAATGAACGTATTTATCTGAAGACTCAATAAGTTTTCCCTAATTAGAGTTAATTTTCTTCTGACTTTTCTCTGCAACATTCATTTCACAGAACTCATTTAAAATAATTTTCTCAAGTATTTAAATTACAAAATAATTAGTGATTCTTTTAAGGTTTAATAACAGTTGGTCCTTTTATATACTTTGGATTGGATACTCAAAGCTCTTATTTAAATATTACCTATTTTGTATATAGTATAGATAATACTCAAATAACAGAAATTCAATGATTATTTTAGTCATGTGAATTGCAATCGTATGCTAATTTACTTTATGCTTTTTTAAGGTATACTTTTAATAAAGGAAAATAAATATGCAAAATTGTTAATTTTAAAATTTTACATATTTCATTTTCATGTTAAATATGTTGATAAAATGATTTTTATTACACAGTGTGAAAGATAAAATATGAAATCTTATACAGTGAAAAATATTTAAATCTATTAAATTATTTATTTTGATTTTGATTTTTTGAAGAAATAAATTTCTCAGAGCAAAACTATTTTTATATTTTAATGAGAGCTTAATAATTTTTATGTATATATTATGAAAATTCTCATTGAAACTCGTCTTCATAAAGTAAAAATGATGAATGCAAATTATTTTGAAATGTTCAGTATGTATACAATATTGGTGTGAATTTTAAATTATTATTTACAACGGAAAACTGTGTTTTACAATTCAACTGAAATTGTATACTAATTAATTTAAATTATTGAGTCATTATATCAAATACTTTAAAATCTGCACTATGAATTTTATAATTTTCTAAATAATTCTAGTCACAAAATTGAAATAGATTATCTAATTAAAAAATTAGTTTTAAGAAAATATATTTGTACATACTTATTCCTAGCTAAAATTTGTTTCATATTCTGATATACATGATTTAAATCCTACATACACATGAAAAAATTATACTTTTATGCGAGAAACTCAAATTTATTATGTAATTTTCAATTTCTCAAAAGTTAAGTGCATTTTCTCTAATTAACAAATAAATTTGACTACAACATTAGTAAAGATTTTAGTTGTTCCATTAATGACATAGATTTATAATTCGAAATTTCCAAATTTTATTATTAATAGTGAAGTTTGAATTCGATTTAAACTTTTACTGGAAAATGGTTTGGTACTTTTGCATCATAACGATGATATTGTGCCCATGAAGACTACAGTTTGAAAAAGATTCCCAAACACGATATGTCTTCAAATCCAAAGAGGCATTTATAAATCTACAAATTATTAAACCAAAGACTAAGACACTAACCAGCATTCAGACAGTTCAGCTTTATAGGAAGATGGTAGCAATATTATAGATAATGGAAAAGGTATGAGGAAGATGACTTTTGGCTTCCATTGATTCTTATTGGAATCGTTTTTTCCAGTGGTCGGGGTATATCGGGATGTATTGTCCCCTTATACCCAAAGAACCGGCCAGAAACCTCTTTGCCACCGAGGCGTTGCCCTGGGTGCACCACACGGAGTGGGCCACCATCGCACCTTCACATATGCCAAAGGCACCCGTTTATAGGGTAGGCACCATTCATATCTCATTCACACACAAGGAAAAGACAAAGACAGGATAGAGAGAGAAAAAGTACATCCATGCCTGAGCCGGGATTCAAACCCAGGACCTCCCTATCCTTAGTCAGTCACACTGACCACTAGACAATTTGGCCGGCTTATTTGAATCATAAAATAAATACTTAAAGCCAGTATGAGTAAAGTATGAAATACATTTTCGTTTCCATGTACCATCAATAAAAGCCTTTACAAATTCCGGCTAATAATTGTGCATCATAAAATAATTCACCTTAAGCTACTACTCCGCTAGCAATAGTGCAGATTTGAAGAGAATAGCTGATATTTTAAGCTAGAGGAAATGGATTTCTCTGGAAATTATTGTAACATT
Organism: Latrodectus elegans; assembly: GCA_030067965.1. Taxonomy (NCBI): domain Eukaryota; kingdom Metazoa; phylum Arthropoda; class Arachnida; order Araneae; family Theridiidae; genus Latrodectus; species Latrodectus elegans. The sequence goes on along the minus strand of CM057811.1, from coordinate 69,499,656 downwards.
TTACTGAATGCTATTAATTATTCGTTAGCACCACGTTTCTGAGCACTGACTCTCATTTATTTTAATATCCATTACTAGTTAATAAAAAGTAAACAATCATTGTGATCATAGTTATTTTGAGGGTGATCTATGCATTAAATGGGCGTCAAAGATAAACCCAGCCTATATGCAACTCTTACTTAATCTATTTATCATACTCGTATTTTCATATACGCAATTTCATTTTAAAGGATAATAATGATTCATTAAATAGGAATGTGAATGTAACTTATGCCCTATTCATTTAGATCAGTATCACTTAAATGTTACAAATGTGTGATTAATCAGTGAAAAGATATGTGGTAAAGGCAATACGGCTTGATGGAATTTCCTTTCAGAAAATATATAGTACTTTCAATCTTTGTTGTGGATTAACATTATGTAACGAAATATATGATCAAGTTATCCTTATCACACACACACACATAATTACAAATTAATAGTATTATGGGAATTTCGTATGTTCCAAGGATTATATAAAACATTCCGCATATATATCATTTGTTCTTCTAAATATTTTATAGATCCTAAAAACAGAAAATTTAGTTTTATTGATATTTTATTACCTAATACTTTGAAATTATAAACGAAATTCTTTATAAAATACTTATGATTATTTTCTCATCGAAGCAAAGAACAAATTATTTATTAATGATTTATGTGTGTGAATAATAATAGTCTTACCAAATTATTCTTAAAAAATTCAAGAGCTATGAAATAATATGTTAAAACGTTTAGATTTAGATTTTACTAGGAAAAACTCAAAATAAAAGGATGAAACGTTAAATGCGAATTAATATAAGCATCTTTAACATTTATAGACCTCATATTAACTTACATTCAAGAAATCACACAATAGTTTATTACAATTACCCAACAATTAACAATAGTTAACATAATTAATCCAATTCATAAGAAATAATTAAAAAATACCGCAGGTTATAAAACTGCGATTTATCCTAAGTGTAGTAATTAAGGGTATTATTTAGAAAATTGCACAGACTGACGCAAAACGAAATCAGTAAATATGACAATCAGACATTATTAAATAAGTTTTATTGGCTCTCTTTGTATAAGGATTTAAAATAAAGCCATTTTAAGTGTAATGATATAGATTATCTACAATGAAAAAACAGATTAATTTGAAACTTTACTATTCAAGAAATGACTGCAACATGCTGTGCAGTCATATCATGAAGACCACCGTTTACATGAAAAATCTTGAAGAGCTAATTTTTGAACAAAAAATAAAGCTGATATGAATTTCTCCATTCATCCCTCCAAAATGACAAGATAAAAAGAGAAATTTATCAAAAGATTATGTAGAAGTATCTGCAGAATTCCTGAAGATCTGAAATCTGATAGTACTCTGTATCCCACTCATGCGCAGAAGAGTCAAGGATATTACATGCATAAAATGTTGCAATAGAATTCAGACGCATATATGAAAAGTTATCAACTGATATATACTCTACGTGGAATATTAATATAAAAGCAAGATTTATGTACTTTTATTACTTAATTTGATTACTTATATTACTTAATGTATTTATATTACTTATTTTGATTTTTTAAAATTATATAATTGATATTTTTAAAAAAAATGCCTTGACTGGTTTATGAATTCATCCACAAAAAGTTCCGTTTATTTGTTACAAAAATGCCCTATTTCATAACGTAGTAACTACCTATAGCTATATGACGTAAAGTAAACACCAGCAGAGGTCCCTGTACCTAACCCTGAAAGAGTTTTACCAGATTTGATGGACCCACTGGAGAGAAAAGAAAACGGAACACAGTACATACAAGACTATACAATTATGCTTGCAATCATATAGAGACACTGAAAATTATTACATTTACACAGTAAAGAGGGTAGTAAAGTATACCATACGTTTAGAGTTTACGTTCACATAACTCCTGGTAGAATCATATACTTTTTCATTTAATATCCTTATCAATAAGATCCATTCAAGCACTTATTCAACCCATAAGATAACCGAATATTTAAGAAAGAAGTTCAAGTAGAGCTCTCTGAATACTTTGTTAACAGATTTGTTGAACATAATGATTAATCAATTATTAAAAAATCAAATTTTTGGATATTTTTATGAAATGAGGATTTTTATTCGTTTGTCTTTTTAAATATTATTGCTATAAATCTTTGGAGTTTTTTTTATTATTTAATCATTCAAAGCTCATAATTTCCTTCTAAAAAATACTAAATTTAACGTTTTCTTATAGCAAGAGCTACTTAAAGGGCTTTTTATATTACGCTTGGCTTCAACGTAATTTATCGTAAGTATAACGTCGTATTGTCGTATGAATATACAACAAATTTTCCATAATATACAACAAATTTTCCATTTCAAATCCGTTAATGCTTTTAATTCTGGATAATGCATACATATTAAGCTTATGAATGGTCAGATTCTGCATGTGTGAATGTATGCTTTTGAATGCAGTTTTGAGCATTCAAAATTCATTTATTCTGGCATTAAACGTATCTATAGTGTTTGATATATTTTAAAAAATAAAATTATTGTGAATATTCTAGTCTATGATTGTTTTATGATGAAACATTAACAATAAAAACTAAGAAATAATTCTTTGAAAATATTTTACATTTTGATTACTATTTCAAAGTGGGCTTAACAAGATTAATAATGAATTCATTGAGATAAAATTTGTTTTAAACTTTCAAATATAAATGTTCAACATTACTATCATTTCTATTTAGATATTTATTAAAAAGACTATTAAATCAGCAGTAAAATAAATATAATTTAACTTCTCAATAAACAACAGTAGCAAACAAATGCAATAAATCATTTTCTTTCAGATGTGAAAAATAACAACTTTTATTAAATACACATGCGAATAACTACGTTTATAGTTCTTTATATCGGGACCTGATTCGTATAATATTTCAATGCTTATACAAAATAGAAATTATTTAAACTTACTTTTTAATTATTCAACTTTAAATAGCTTTAATAGCTCTTTAAGCCAGCTGTATGATAAATTTTATTATAAGTTCGATCCACGAATCAGACAAAATTATATATATATATATATATATATACGAGAGTCACTCTGAAATTTTTGAGATACAACTAGGTTTGTAAAGTTATACATACAAAATTTTAGGTGTGTTCCAAGTAGTCTCCTACAGCATCAATGCAGTTTTGTAAACGAATTTTCCACAGATTAAATGCCTCAAGCCATTAATCTGTGGAAACATTTCTTGGAATAGGTGAAAAAATGCATTTATAACCACATCAATCTCTTCTTCTGAATGAAAACGACGTACACGTAAGTTCTTTTTTAAATTAAAGAATAACCAAAAGTCGCACATTGCTAGATGAGGTGAATACAGCGGATGTTCGATCATTTTAATTTGTTTTTGTTTAAGAAACTCAACTATTAATCTGACTGTATGTGAAGATGCATTGTCATTGTGAAGCATTAGTCCCCTACCATTCATTTCTTGTAGAATTTCAGGAAGATATTTAGTGGTATACCAGTTTGCTGTTAATGTCTTCTGTCCTTCCAACTTGATGGCTTTGACCAATCCCGTATTTCTGAAGAAAACGGCATACATCACTTTTTTTTAGTGCGCGTTGTTTTACCACCATTGTCGGCGTGGGATCATTTTCAAAGACACATACTTTGCTTTCTTGACGTGTTGGAACGTGAAAAACGGTATGTACGTTTCATCACCTGTTACAATTTTAGAAATGATGCGCTGGCCACCATCATTCAGCAAATTAAGAGTTTCTTTACTGATTCTGACACGCTCCACGTTTTGGTGTTCAGTTAGATTATGGGGAACCGAATGGCAAACTACTTTTTTCATATATAATTCTTCATGAATAATTTTGTGTATAGCTGCGGATCCAATGTTATAAGTTCCTTTTGTATCATTTCATAGGCACAGCGTTTATCATCCATTAACATTTTTCATATGGCACACACATTATCTATCGTATGGCAAATACATTACATTACAGCTAATTGAGGTTTCATATCAAGAAATTTGCAAAAAGATCTCTTATAGGACACCAGCTTTATGAAGGGTTACAGAAGTTGATTGTAAGTGCTGATAGAATGTGTTTAAAACTTTCGTATAATTTGTTTCCAAGACACGTACTTCCAGTAGACGAACAGAAGACTGAGTGCTGGCGTGCTTTGGGGTGCACGCCAGCGCTCAGAGTCTTCCGAAGGCCTGTGCCGGTCTCCCAAGGTTTAAAAACCCCGCGGTAGATCGATTTGTTGCAATTTTTGCCAAGAGAAGTCTCAGAGTGACTTTCAAACGTTTTACATCTTTGGTTCCAACCAATGAATATTGGTTAGCAGATATCTGCAGCTACTGTAGGCCGAAGATTACATATGAATGCACTGTACGCACGGGTAGTCGAGTTTGTATTCGTCTATAAGTCCAATCAAGAGAGGCACAATAAAAGTGGTGCCAATTCAATTGTATTGTGTCTAACTGTAGTCACTGTCATGTTTACTGATGAGTCAAGATTTGCTCTGGAGTCAGATGACAAGCGTATAAGGATATGCCGTAAGCAAGGAACACGTATTCAGACCCAAAACATCACCAAGCATCATACATTCCAAGACAGAATCATTATATTGTGGGCAGGGATTTAATTAGTATACCTCACCGACCTGCACATCTTTAAACGGGGCTCGGTAACAACAGTGTTGTATCCAGATGAAGTCCAAGAACCTATTGGGAAATTGTACGCTGCAGCAATTGGCTCTACTTTTGTTTAACGGACGATAGCGCACGTCCCCATCGAAATGACACTGTCGATGACTACCTGGAGAGTGAGGGGATTGCGCGTATGGCTTGGGCAGCATAATCGCCCTACCTTAATCTCATTGAAAATCTTTAGAATGCTCACCGTCATGCTGTATCTTCACGTTTCCCAACTCCAGCCACCCTTATTGAGCTGGAAACTGCTCTACAAGAAGAATGCCTGTTGTTTAATTCTGTAGTGGTTGACCACCTAATTTAAAGCATGGTCACAAGGTGTAAACTTTGTATACAGATGAGAGGGTGGGATCACATACCCTATTAATGACCTTTTTCATTTTATGCTGCCTATTTTCACTTTAAACATAATTCTGTTTAAATATCCAGTGTTTCACTATCGGATAACTTACAAAAAATTAAAAATGTTTTCATTTCTGTATATAATTATTGCTTTTATGCATATGTATGCTACTTTCCTGCCAAATATTGTGTTAATCAAAGCAATATCTGTTAATTTTATATATATATATATATATATATATATATATATATATATATATATATATATATATATATATATATATATATATATATATATATATATATATATATATATATATATATATATATATATTATGTTTGAATAATTTTATTTAAATAAAAGGGTGAACTTATAATATAATATTTACTACATTATCACTATTTGTGGGAGAATATTTCTATAATCATACAATAGTTATGTATATAACTATTAAAAGATATTCAAAATAATATAATTGCTTGATTTAAAATAGGAATTAGTAACACAAAAAATATTATAATGGTACTAATTATTTCTTTGAGCCTAGTTTTAACATTTAATGAAGATGACATTACATCGAATGTATTTGGAATTATAACTTACACTTTACTTTAAAAAATTTAAATCATGCAATACTATGTCTTACGAAATTAATAGAAAAAAATTATTAATTTTCTTACTGGAATGTCAAACACCTTTAATTGTTCACACATATATTACAAAATTTCTCTTTGAGTTCTTATATAATAAATATATGTAGCAAATTTCAGTCTCCAAAAAATATATTAGATAAATTAATGTATTTATTTTTCAAGGCAATTAGTAAATTTTTGTCATGTTTTCAAAGCATCATTTCCAAAGCAATTATGTATATAAATAAATTAAATAAACAAAAATTAACACAGTTTTTTTTTAAACATACTTGAATTTTTTATTTTACAATTAAAATGCAATCTTGAAAAAAATAAACGAAATTTTATTTTTTATAATTGTTACTAATGTTTGAATCAACATAATTAATTATTGAAGCAATTGCTTTTTTTTCAATCAAAATATTTATTTCTGGCAGTCCTCCCTGAACACACACATAATTAAAGGAATAACAAAACATATTTAAAGGGATAAATGAAGCATACAGTTGAGGAAAAAAACTTTAATAAGTCCACTTGAAAGAATTTTTCTTTAAAATTAGAATAGTTTTTTATTTCATAAGAGTTAAATGACGATGCTTACAGAATTTGTGTCAACATTAACCCTTAAATAATTATCCTATTTTATGCAGAATCTCTCTTAAAAGATTTTGTTGAAGTGTGTACTCAAAATGTCTGTTTTCCTTATTATTTATTTTTAATTTCATGAAAATTATAAAGCAATTAGATATCTTAGAATAAATCTGGTGGAATGCGTTAATGAGCGCCCTCTAGACATTTCATCTCTATCATTTCATCTAATGAAATATTGTAAACTGTAAGCATAAGCAGTCAACATAGAAAAAACACGTTCTTTCCAAGAAGTGGCACTAATTAAATAGAATATCATAATTTGTTTAATAGAAACTGCACGTTGAATCAAATTTAGCTTTGGTCGAAGTTATATAAGAATTTGTTAAATATTTATCGGTTTTAATTATTTTTGGTAAAATATTTTCATTATATTAGTTAAACATTCTAGCATTATATATTTACATATTTCAATGTATGTAATATTCTAGTGTAAAATTAATGTTTTGTCATAGAAAATGCAAGTTTTCTGAACAAATATAATTTTAAATATAAGTTATCAATGCTGAAACAACGTCAAACTCTACAAAATGTAAGTTTCCATAGATTAAATGGTATACAAATTTCCAATTAATAGCTATACATTTTCAGTACATAATTATAAAAATATAAAATTTTCATTTAATAAATTGTTCTGGGTAATTATGTGGATCACCTGAAAAGTCGAGCTGAACAATAATGATCTGTGAACAGAATACAGTCTTGGTAAAAATAAATTTAAACTAAACATCTTAACTGAATGCTGAAATATATTTTATAAAAAGTATATGAAGATCTAATATTATCAAAATAAATAATATAAGTGTTCCACGGTTAATAATTATTACAATTGTTCCTCCTAGAAAAATAACATTCATAAAGATAAAAACCAAACTTAAAAGAAAAATCTCTGAAATATTTTAATATCTTAATTTCTACAATTCTTAATCAATGATTTATCAATTAAATACCTATATGCATTAAAATAAAGTGTTAAAATTCCTTTGTTACTATTATATAGTAATTTTAATAACTTCAAAAAATGTAACTTATATGACTTTTTAAGCATTATGTTATCAGGTATTTCAATATTGTACAGAAAAAATAAAGTTACAATACTCATAAATATATTATATTTAATAAAATACAGAATACAATTATATATATCATGTATTTTTAGAAAGGTTATTTTACATAGTTTAAACAATAAAATTTGCAAATGTCTGAGGAATATTATTCTTTTTAACAAAAAAAAACAATTGTTTTCTCAGAGAAATTATTCTTTCTTAATTCATCAGAGCAATTTCTTTAATTTATGGCATATAAAATTTTCATATAGTTATAAAAAAATACATAAATATAATTGCCAGTATTCTAAATTGCCTCACAATGAGTAATAAAATATTAACTTTCTTATAGTATGTTAGTTAATATTAATATATATTTTCTTAATAAAATTTGAAACAACATATTTCTTAATTAACATTATGTTTATATTGATTCTCTGTTACATTCCTCAGATATAAATTTTTTAATATAGTCTTTGTAACATAACAAGAAAGTGAATAACAATTTTAAAAATAGTAGTTGAATAACAAAATACAACTCCAATCATTGATAAGGCAAATTTTGTAATATTTTAACAGTTAATAATTAATATGCATTTGAAAATGCCCTAGAAAACATAAAAATAGAAATCGGATTTAAATTAAATAAAAAGTTTTACAGTTGATGAATTCACTTTATATAGCATCATTTTTTAAAAAATTCAGATACAAATAATAATAAAATATTTTATGCTCTTTTTCGACAAATATGAGAAAGAAATTTTATATTTTGATATGAAACATTTATAAAAATTTTGATCTATAGCTAACATATATATCAACATTGTTCAACCTAACAAATTTAGCCAATTTTAGGAAAGTTAGAAAATTCTAAAATCAAAAGTATCAGTTTAGTTAAAAAAAAATAATACACTGGTGTGCAAAACTTAAGCAACAAGTGCGTTTTTTGTCATAACTCTACAAGAAATCATCCGATTGACATGAAATTTGAATATGATGTACATTATTCTGTACTCAAACGATGGTAAAAGAATAATGGCGCAGAAATAAATATAAAGCTTAAAGTAGGGTATGGAACAAAAACGGTTTTGTTTGACATAGTGGCGTTACACATGATTGCCTGAAGAAGCGTAAGTACAACTGGCAGATGTTCCCCAGTATGGGATATCCCTCCCCTTACTGTAATTGTTGCTTGGCATCGTCTCTCCATGCTAAGCACCAGATTATCCAGGAGTTCTTGGGGTAAACGTCTCCATTCCTCCTTTAACGCTTCTTTCAGCTGATGGGTGTTACCAGGAGGATACTGTCGTGTCGCAAGACGTCTCACTAATGCATCCCACACATGCTCTATGGGATTTAGATCTGGAGAGTAAGCTGGCCAGTCCATTCGTGTGATATCTTCACTTTCCAGTACCTCTTGAACATTAGTAGTACGGTGTGGACGGGCATTGTCATCCATAAATATAAAGTCTAGTCCAATGGCCCCTCGGAACAGACGGACATGAGGTAGGATTACCTCATTGCAGTAGCGGTCTCCAGTTACAGAACCTCGATCGAAGATCTGAAGCTCAGTCCGCCCGTTCAACATAATGCCACCCCAGACGAGAACTTCAGGACCACCGCAACGATCTCTTTCCGCGATGTTATTAGGATGAAATCGAGCTCCAACCTCTCTCCAGATCAACTGACGTCGAGAATCGCTTGTAGCACTAAAACGACTCTCATCTGTGAAGAGGACGCGGCTCCATTGATGAGGTGTCCCGGTTTCGTGTTCTCTGCACCACTCTAAACGGTGCCGCCGATGGCAAACTTTTAAAGGTATGCAGTGTTCAAGACGTCTAGCAAATAAGCCACCTTTGTGGAGGCGTCTGGACACTGTAAATCTTGATACTTGTCGTCCTATGGCTGTGCACAGTTGCTGAGATATGGCGCTCGCTGACTGAAAACGGTTTCTTTTCGCCTGGAGGACAATGTAACGGTCATCTTTTGGTGTTGTTTTCCTTGGACGGCCACCACCAATTTTCCAAACAGCTGTACCAGTAGTTTTAAAGGCATTCCAAGCACGAGAAACAACACTTTTGTTGATCCCGAACTTTTCGGCGACACTGATAACATTACGCCCCTCCTCAAGCTTCCCAATGATTCTTCCTCGAGTAAAGTCGTCTAAATGATTTCTTGAAGACATGTTCCACAAAACAAATCACTTGCACTTACAACGAATGTCTTTAACTACGGTGCTCTTCATCCTTTTATCACATTTTTGACCTGCGCGCGCCGACCCACAACGTTTACGTACACTTACATCACCTATGACGTTTTATTTCGAAAATTTGCATGCAAATAATCTTTCTGTTGAATTACATGCATATTATACTGCAATTTCATGGCTATCTTATACTTTGTTGGGGAGCTGTGGCCGAAAACCCACTTGTTGCTTAAGTTTTGCACACCAGTGTAGGTGCTAAAATATCCCTTTGGAAGCAATAGATATTTGAGCTATAATTATGAGACAATTTTTAAAATAGTTATAATAGTCATATTTAAAATTTTTTTCAAGTGTTTTTCTGAAAGATGAAAAAAAATTAAAAATCGTAAGATAATCACATAAATATTATATAACTGTTTAAATAAAAAAGAAATCAAACATAGAAATTGAAATACTATATTTACTATTTAATCAAATTTCTTTATTTTGAGGTATAATTTAATATTTTTTAAGTACATAAATGAAAATATTTTTATACAAAATAAATAATAAAACATTTTATACAATTCAAATGCCTCTTTCTGAACTCCTACGCAATTTTTTTTTATCAATGGATCAAAAAATTATTAAGATACAGATTCGAGCAATAATAATCAATTGTCCTTCTGTTTTGCTATATAAACAATGAAATCTAAGTCTTCAATCAAAATGAATTCACCAGAAAAACTAAAAAAAGAAATAACAATCAAAATATAATTTATTTTAGAAGAGTAAGGAAAAGCTAGTTTTAATTAAAACTTCGAGATTCTACATCTTTCCTGTTGTTACTGGAGATTTTGATGATTTGTCTAGACAAGCAATAAACTTTACCGTCCTTATCATTACAGTTTATCGCCACTAAGTTGGATATTCTAAGTAATTGCTGACTAACCAAAGGAAGATTTTAATGTTTGTTTATATCTTTGTGTAACAAACAGACATTCTTTGTAAAGATTTTTAGAGGATGACGTAAATGTAGTTCTGTGAAATTTTTCCTTACTATCTCTTTATTAATTTATCCAAACTTAGCAAATGTAAGTTGTGTGTATAAATATGCAATTCATTCTTCCTAAGGTGTTATATATCATTAAATTAATTAAAAATATTATTCATTCCATACAACCTGTTGATTGATATATCAGCGATTACTTATTTATTCAGAATATAATTCGAATTTAATTCCACTGTTAAAACTGAATTTAAAAAATCTGAAGTATATTCCAACGCATTGCATTGATTAAAATGTGTGGAACACTGTATAGTGATTTATGCTGAAATAGAATTTTTTAAAAGATACTGAAATTATTAAATCTAACAAATTCGGGTAGTAACATTTTTTAATATATTATCTATGCATATATATATATATATATATATATATATATATATATATATATATATATATATATATATATATATATATATATATATATATATGTATATATATATATATATATATATATATATATATATATATATATATATATATATATATATATATATATATATATATATATATATATATTTTAACCAATATTTTGCATCAAATAAATGCATTTTTTATGACACATCTCCACTTTGAAGATGATAACATTGTAAAAGTTAAAAATAACCAGTTACTATTTCTCAAATTAAAAAGTAAAATATAGTACTCAAAATTTAAAATTGTACTTCAATATTAATACTAGGTAAGATTAATTAACAGGTACAAAAAAATTATGGAGTTGATCTTGATTTAACCAAGCATTATATGTCCACAGTATGAGTTTAATATGTATTAATCTGTTTCTTTATTGGTATATTAGGAAGAGGAGTAACACGATTTAATGAATGATTATAATGGAAGGAGACAAATAAGAATTCAATGTAAATAAATAATATATTAAAATAAAATTCAGTTTTATCATTTAATCATTACTCAAAATAAGGTACGCAGTCTAATGTTGTACTTTAAAATTCATTATAAAAACGTAAATTGTTACAAAAATGTATTAAAGAAAAAGTAAAAGAGATATACAGCAAATATGCTGAATGTGCTAATGTTAAATGAATGATTTTGAAATGAAATGCAGTTAATTGAAGAGAAATGTAAATACTTTAAAATTTCTAATGCAGTAAAAAGATTAATTCTTAATTATTGTCAGCAATACTTTTGATACTAAATATCATATTATCAGGAGATCAATGTGTAATTAATGCATTTGTTTTGAAAGAAATAGTAATTTTTTATCTGAGTAATATAATGTGTGTGTGTGTGTGTGTGTGTGTGTGTGTGTGTGTGTGTGTGTGTGTGTGTGTGTGTGTGTGTGTGTGTGTGTGTGTGTGTGTGTGTGTGTGTGTGTGTGTGTGTGTGTGTGTGTGTGTGTGTGAACTTACACACACACGGGCGAGCGCATATCTCGATAAGGCACATTCTTAACATTATAAAATTATAAATTACACTTATACATGGAATACTAAGAATTATTTTTCCTCTTCGAAGATTAGAATGTGCTATTACAAAATAAGGGGGTTTTATGCTTCTTTTACTGAAGAGTAATATTCTTAAGCCCTTTCTTCACGCAATTTTACGTGGTTTAAATAATAATTTTAATTAAATTGAAAAAAAAATGCAGGAAATAGATGTCACTTAAGCATTCCAAATCTTATAGTATTGTTCGCAATTTATTTCAATGACTATTTAATAATTTAACTTAAGAACATAAATAATAATATGAGAAAGCTCAAATCAATAAAACTTTAAAAATATAAGAATCTTTTTACTTTTTTAAAAAATCTAATGTAAATTAAGAACGATAAAATTTTTGTAAATGATACAAATATTTAGTTATTTTAATACATGTTTTACTAAAATAGTTAATTACATTTGTTGCCAAATCCATCGAAGTAGTCATATGAAATAAGATGAAGTACTAAATCTATGTAAAGCGTAAGTTACTATTTTTACTGTAAGAGAATATATACCTATATATATAATGTTTAAGAGAATATATACCTAAGCGAATTAAATCATCCGTTGGATAAAACAAAATTTTCTGTTGTTACTAAATGTAACATTGTATATGATCAGTATGCATAATAAAGAGAATCATTTCGTTCTTTTGAAAATATCCTAAACAAAACTTTCAATGAAAAGGAATTATTTTCTTTCAAGAAGCATAGAAAACTATTTCCTTGAAGTATCTTTATTGATCGTTATAAATCATACACAAACAAAGATTTTCCATTTGCTAGCCAATATTTATTGTTTGGGAAATTTTCTCCAACTAGTTTTGAAAATTTTGGTTTCTGGAACAATTGCCTGAAGAAAAATAAAAGTGAGTCGACATATTTTTTTTAGCTTTTTGGTTTCTTTTATTTGTGGCAGCATTTTACTTTCCTTATTGATTTTTACTTTTTTCATTTTAACAACAGTTTTGACTTATAAGACCTTGTGATTATTTTGAATAGAATCTTTTTTACATCCTCTATTTATTAATAAAGTTTCTTATAAGCTTGTAATATTTAGTTGATATCAAGTAAATGAAAGTTGAAATACCTAAACTTAAAAAAGAAGGTATTCCTTTAATAAACGTCAAATATTCTGCAAACAACAAATTTTTTTCCTATGCTCAATTTTAAAACATATGATATTTATCGATTAAAGTTAGGTTTCTTAAGCATGAAATCAAATATTGAAGTTTGTTGCTTTATGACTGAATAATTTAAAATGAATAATTAAATAAAATTGAAATGTTTTTATCATTTTCTCAAAAATATTCACACAGCTTACTAAAATGATTTTCAATCATACACACAATTTCACAAGCTTCCTTCAATACAAAAAATTATAAGATAAAACAAATAACATTTTTTTCCATTTGAGTTAACTAGTATGACATACATGAGTGTTTGTATTATTTAATGAATTATATTTAACAATTGTAACTTGCATCCTGACTAGATATATATCCAAATGTATATATATATATATATATATATATATATATATATATAGAAAAAAAATGTTGAGTGAAATGAAAACTTTTAACAGGAATAAAATGGTTACAATTTTGATGTTGTCGATTAGTTTCCACGCAAAATCAGTAATGAATTTTGATTCACTGCCCACTTTTATACTAATTCTTTTTTGTAAATCAAAGATTAAAAATTTACGTATTTTGGGTTGATGACATGTATATATGTATATAAAGCACAAAATATATAAAAAGCAGAATATATATTCTGCTTTTTATATGAATGTTAAAATTTAACATTACTCTTTTCATTTTAATTTTTACAAGTTTTATAATAATGATTATATATAATGTAATAATTATTATTTTATCATGAAGTAGTATATATTATTAATTATAATAGTAATTTTGGCTATTTTATGAGAAATTTTATTTACATGTTTATAATATACAAAATATAATAAATGAAATAAATCAGCTATCTGGTTTTAAAACATTTCATGTTAATACATTAGATCAAATCTATTAATGAAAATTTAATTTAATTAATCCTAAGAAAATTTAATTAATTTGGTAATGTATAACATAAATACATATCAAAAATTTAGTTTTAATTTTTGTCACCACATAATTATAGGTCATCACAAGGAAATTTTGGAATATATTTATTATTAAAATAATTTTATTAATGAAATAATAGTTTACAATGTTTGAATAAATATTGTAATTTCAAAGGAAACATTAAATTAAAAAGAAATATCAAAATATATGGTTATAGGATTTGTAATTGAAAAATATTAGGTATGAGTAACAGCATAAAGTTCAGGTATGATTATTTATGTATTAAGTATTTAGATAAATTCATTATTTGACCAGTAATAGAGTTTAGAATTTTGAATAATCACAATCGTGTGTTATTTATATAGTTTAATAAATTATTTTCAATCAGAAATATTAATTTGAACACATTACATGAAATAGAAAATGAATGTTAATCTGAAGACAATTATGTGTAATATAAATTAAAATATTTAGTCTTTGTGGCGCATGAAATGTAAATTACTATTCATCTTTAAAGTTCATTTAAAGACCAATAAAAATCATTCAGTGAATAAAGCACACCATTAAAAAATTATAAATAAAAGTATTTCCAAAATTTAAATTTTGTATTTGAAAAATAAAAAATCGGAAAAAATAAATAAAAACTATAATTTTAAACTTTAGCGACTATAATCTTAAAATGCTTTGCTCCCTCTAAAAAGGATTGAGAAATCTCATCTTTAATAGCACAAAAGAGACTTTATTTTGCTCAGAAAATCACATTAAATTTTCATCCTCAAGCCAATGTAAAAAAAGAAACAAATACGAACGTAAAAGTTCTTTCTTGTTGTAAAACTTTTAAGAGTTAAAGTCAGTCTTTTTGTACATAAAATGAAGAGTGTGACTGATCTTTTTGTTTTTTTTTTTCCTTAACTCGATTGATCGCTGCTAACAAGATACTTGATAAGAGAAATCGTGTTTCTTATCTATTCTGAAAGCTTTTTGTTGACAACTTTTATAGTCATTTTTTAAATCTCAATATGGAAAAACTTTCTTCATTGTTTGATGAACCCTTTCATTTCAAATAAATTAGATTTCACGTAAACGAAATATTATTTTAATTAAAAATGTGACAATAATTTTAATATATCTATTTTTCATTATTACTGCATATTAATTAATTGCATATAAGTCAATAATCTATAGGTCGGGTTAATTAATCAAAATTTAAGAGTAACAATTTAAAAGAACATTAGATTTTTATTATTATTTGCCTTACATACTATGATATTTATACGAGAATGTTCTAATTAAGAATTTCTTGAATTTTAAAATTTTGCCATTTAATAATGAATGTTAAAAAATATAAACGTATTCAAATTTCATAATTTTTTATTAGAAATATATAATTTTCAATTTGTAATACATATTAATTATAAATATAAATTTTATTGTTAAAATTTTAAAAAAGGAATAAATAATAAACATATTTATCGACCAGACGTATTATATCGAATCAAACTCTTTTTTTTATATTCATTGTCTCATCCACGAAATCCTTTAATAATTTATAGCTATATTTAATTCTATTTCTTCAAATCATATCATACTTTACAATCAACAGAATTTGAAACTCGAAAATATTTTACATTTGTTTTTATTCGACTCATTAACGATTACGAAATAACAAATTAATTCATAGTGATAGAAGTTGAGGAAATAATATTTATTGCAAGGTTAGTTTTCTACATTACTTAAATTAATTTTCTGTGAATTCTTTTGTGTATTTTAAAAATATTATAGATAATAATTAATAATTGCCAAACCAAATAAATAGCTTATAACTATTGTAAACCTTAATCTATTTATGAATGTACAAAATATTTATCTTTTACATAGATTAATTTTAGTATACGCAAAATAAGGCGAAAATTGTTATACAAGTATCAAAGTTAATGTTCAGTATAAGAACAACTCATAAAAAAGATCGTCGAAATACTTAAAGCAAATATTACTTATATATAGTATGAAAAATACTTTTAAACAGTGAATACTTGAAATTAATTTGTAATTTAAATTCAAAAGCCAATGTTACTAAACATTTTCAAGTAAAATATGATTCAGTATATTTTTTTTATTAAGGCACAATATAACAAATCAGAATTTAAAACTACTGTAAAAAACTGCTTACAAATTTATGTCTAATGAATATAGCACTTTGAACCGTCAATTGAATCTAATATAAATGCACTTTAACGGTTTCTTATACCAAACCAATCGAAATTATTGGAAAATAAATTATATAGCATTCAAAATGGCAAATTTTAAGGCTACAATATAATCTATTTTAATAAATGTAAATCGACAACCTTTTAAAAGGATTATAAAATAAGTAATTGTTTTATAAAAACTGCATTTATTCGATAATATCAAATAATTTCTTATGTGAAAATAATTTAATCTGATTACTTTTCACCCAAAATAAGGAAAATTCATTTATTCGCGTACCACAGTATGGATCTCATTAAAGTTGTGGAATGAAATCTTGAACCCTGGAATGAATTTAAACAATTCATTTTAACTTATTTTTACTTCCTCAACTGAAATATAAGATATAGTTTGAAATTGTTCATTTATCAAAAATTAAGAATAATTAAATTGTACATTTGATAATCGACAGTGACATTATTTTCTGTTGTAAGATTTCTTTCCAATTTTTTAAACATTCTAACTAGATTTCCTAATTAATTTAATGAACATGCGTGATTTTCAATGCAATTAAATGAATTCACAAACATTTAATATAATTTTCTTTTTTTAATAAATAATAATTTTCAATAGAAAATTTAGTACAAATATACAAATATCTATGAAAATTTTACGCATAGTTTATATAACATATAAAGTAATATTACTAAATTATTTTTTAAAATTTCAATATTTTTTAATAAAAATCTGAAATTATATTATTTTTAATTCAACTTTCGTTTTCTAATGATAGCTATAGCTATTCTCATAATATCTTTTGTTTGAAGTAGGATGAAGAATGGATGACTCATCCTTATATATAAAAATACTGTCACTTTAACTTAAATTTTTTATTGTCTTACGGTTTTTTTATTGTACTTTTTTTCAGCCACGCATTAATTTGCGTGGTTGAGAGTGGCTGAAAAAAATTTTATCTCACATTACTTATCAAGTAAATCAGAAAGTAAATTAAAGATAAATAAAAGTAGCAAATATTTTAAGATGATTTAACTACAACTATTGTCAAAATGATATCATAATAAACCTATGCTACTGTCAAAAATGATATAGTAAATGACTTAAATATTCCTTTAGTTTAATGAAAGGATTTAATTTGTCCTAAAGCTGTTCTAAAAGTAAATCGCTGCTTTACATATAATTAATCTGGTATATATTATCCTTTTAAAAATTTTTAAATGACATGCTTTCTTTTGAAAAATATTATTGTGCAGAAAATAAGACTAAAATATGACATTTTAGTAAGTCATCAAAGTATAAAACATCATACAATATATTTACAAAATATTTTAATCTATTATAGTTCATATTATAACGCTGTGTTTTGTAATAAAAAATCTGAATCTATTTGTTATTTAAATATTATTTTTGAAAATTCAGCGGTATATTTGTGTTTGAGAAGAATTTTTTAATATATCAAATAATATTACAAAATATTGGCTTTAAATTATTGTATCTTGTTAGTGTTTTGTGATATTCACAGTTTTTAAATTTTTCGAAGCATTTTTGCAAGCATAATTTTCTTCATATGTTTTACTATAAAAAATGTATTATTATTTATTATACCTTTCATGAAGAAAAGATATATATATAGATATAAAATTAAACTCTTACCCTTTCCCAAATTTCTTTAAAGAATGAGTTTACTATATTCTAAATTTATTGACTAATACTTTCTTAAAATAAAATTTATTGATTTTAACAAATTTAATGAAATAACTAGTTTTTGAATATTCATTAATGTTTTATAAATTTATCATTAAATAAACACAAGATATTCATAAGTTTCCATCAGGAATTTTAAGAAATAGTTCAAACCACACACAATAACTTTCTTTAATGATACAAAAGTACTTGAGCACAGAAACAATAGAGCTATTTCAATCAAAGTCTTGTGTTCAATCAAAGTGTGTGTGTATATATTTATATTTAATACATTATTTCTAAAGTTAATTTTAATTTCCTTAAAGAGAAAATACTACAAACTTAATTTTTCTGATCAAATAAGTCTAATAAAATTTTTATCCTCATTAAATTTTTCCTTTGCAATGTCTCAAGTAAATAGTAATCAGCACTAATATTTATATTATTAATTACATTTGGAATAATATAGTTTGTGGCTTATTACTTACTTCATGGCAAAATTTTTCCATTCTTTTGGTCCTTAAAGTAAAAATTCTGTTAATGTTAGTCATTCCATAAAATAGTGCTTCCAAATATTTCCACAGTTTGAAAGTCAGGTGACAACTTTCTCCATTCTATTCCCCAGGGTTGATTTCTCTAAAAGAAGAAGAAATTTTTTTGATAGTAAAAGAGCTGAAGTTTTTTTATTTCTTTTAGTTAAAATATTGGTTTTTTACAATTCTTATTCATCGTGATCCTTAAACATTTCCAAATATATATTTTTAAAGATATGTCTATAAAAAATATTAATCATCTATTTTCTTACTAAAATTTCTATTTCTCGTCTTTTGAATTTATTTCAACTAAAGGGAGAAATACTTAATATTTTCTATAATAATTTAACAATCTTTTAAGAAAAAAGCAGAAAATTTATAAAACCCATTATATTTATATATTTTTTAAAAATTATATATATATATATATATATATATATATATATATATATATATATATATATATATATATATATATATATATATATATATATATATATATATATATATATATATATATATATATATAGTGTACTGAACATAAAATGCAGTAACAAATGTATCAAATAACTAAATTTATTTAGTTTCTATTCAAAATATATTTTATTCTTGAGCAATTTTAACAACTTGATATTAAGTTCTAGAATGAAATTCTACCTTTTGGATATATTTTACATCACACACACACACACATGTAACTTAATCTTAGGCATATTTTTAAATGATAAATGAATTATTTAATAATAAAAAAATTTTAATCGTAAAAGTAGTTTTTATTTATATTTTTGCCAATGTGATATTTACACAAAATAATAATTTTACCTGACTGAAATTTTGAAAAGTTGGTAATGTCTTTAATATCAACATTAAATTCTTTCAGCAACAAGTTTCAAGCAGATATATTTAAATTTATTCTGAACATTTTATGTGACATTTGTGTGTGTGAGCTCTATATCTACTTCTTAATATTATTTATATTATATAGATTTCCTTAAACCTAAATTTGACATAAAATAAAATATTTTATGATAAATTGTATTTTGTTTCATTTTAGCTATTAATTTATGCAAATATTAAAAACGGTTATGACATTTTTCTAAAACTTTATTTAACTTAAATTGTTATTGAAATTATTGTAAAAGCAAATTTGAAATTATAATAAAGAATGTAATTATTATATGCTTACAATACCAGACAAGAGATATACATATCAATACAAATGCAATAATTACATCTTATTAAAATATTCCGATTTGAGTTAAATACAATTGTATTAATTTATTAAATCATATTTTAATTATGTTTGTCAAACTCTTTTTCATGCATGCATTTTTTGATATTTTTAACAAAAATTCATTTTGAGCAAATGTTTCATATATGAACAAAAGAAAACAAAAGAAGTTTTCTGTTAGAATTATTTAGAATAGTCAGGAAAAAATTGCGCAGCTGTATTAGAACATACTACAAAAAACATATTGAAACATTTTAAGGTTATTTATAAATTAACTTAATTTCTATTAAAAAAATTTATCTATGTAATGCCAACAAAAAATTATAAGAAGCTTATACATTATTATCGAAGAAATTTTCTTCGAAGTTATATATATATATATATATATATATATATATATATATATATATATATATATATATATATATATATATATATATATATATATATATATATATATATATATATATACATTCACCTATTTTGAAATTAAAGTGCGAAAATTGCTAAACAATTACAGAATGGAAGCTTATGTATCATTACATTCGGACTGTTTTATTTTTTCTAGAAATTGAAAATGAAATACATTTCTATATCATCTTTCGTGCAATAGTCTTTGAAATTGAACAAATATTAATATTTGAATTCCTTTTCCTTTAGTGGTGCAAAATATCTGATTTACTGACACATTAATAATAGATTAGTTAACAATAATATACACTGCTAGAAACCGTAAATGCAATGCTCTGAATGAAGGAATTTAATAAATGCATTTGCGGAGATGAGTTATGCAAAAGATTAGAATTTCTATTTTGCGCGTGCCTGTGGTGCCACTTCATAGCACTATTTAAGGATTGAGATTTTGAAGATTATAAGTTCTGCAATTTTTTTTTTCAAAAAAATTATGCCTTGATGAAAACTGCGATCATTTTTTTCATCAAATATCCGAGTTCGTCAGAAGAAAGATAGTGGCCTACCGAGATGGTGGATTCTCTTTCAGGAAAATCAGTAGACATATTGGATGAAACCAAACAACTTTAATGATGATATATGATAGTTGAATGCAGAAGGGTACGACGGACCGACGTGTTCGATTGCATCCACCTAAGTGCATCACTTCATGTGATGCCAGGCAAATTGTCCGAATGTCAGTGACGGATCACTCAGTCCCATCACGAACCATAGCACAGCACATACAGTCTTTAAGGCATCAAAAAATGCCTGCTGTATTATTCGACGCCGAGTGGTTTGTCCGCAAGACGTCCATTGCTTCGTCTACCCTTGACGCAGAACCACAGACGTCACCGCCGCCAATGGTGGGATGAAAGTAGGGTGTGAATGGCAGTATGAAATTAAATTTTCTTTACTGACGAGTCACCTTTTGTCTGCAGCACTGTGATGGTCGCATTCAAGTCTGGAGACACCTTGGAGAGAGGATGCTGGACAGCTGCATTATGTACCGCCACATTGATCCTACACCGGGTATTATGGTATGGAACGGTATCAGATATCACTCTCACACTCCTTTAGTACGCATTGCATTTAAGCAGCCAGTGCTACATCTCCGAGGTGTTGGAACCATTTGTCTTTCCTTACTTACATGACTTTCCCACAGTCATAATTCAATAGGATAATGTGTGACCACACATGGCACACATTGTCCAAGGGCTCTTCTTCAATCGCCAGATTGAATTGCTTCCATGGTCGACTCTCTCTTCCGATCTTTCACCGATAGAATACTTGTGGTCTATGGTTGTTCAAAGATTAACCCAGATAACATACCCAGAAGCTATACCAGATAAAATTTAGCAACGTGTGGAAGCTGATTGGTCTGCTGTACCCCAAGAACACATCAAAGTCTCTTTGAATTAATGCCAACGCGTGTGACGTGACAGCAGTGATATCCAACAATGGTTAGACTTCACAGAAGTCTATAAATTTAATCATTTGATACTGGGTCAGCATGTTGTATTCAAAATTAATTTTGTTGTAATATCTCTTGTCTTTCTTGATATTGCAATTTGGGCGATTAACAGTGTATATGCATATAAAAGTTTCAGTTCCATTGTTCATTTTAAAATTCATATTTAACTGTAAGACACCAACTCTTCTCAAAATATATGAACCAAAAAAATATCAATTGAAATACTTAGATTGCTTTTATATATATATATTGTAACAAAAAATGACAAGTTTGCAGTTAACGTGTTTAAAAAGGACATTTTTACTAATGTGTAACAGTGGACAATAAATATTGAAGAAGCATTTAATTAACTTAAAAGAAGTTAGGAAATAACAGTATAAATCATCACCGCTTGATCGACGGAATAATGGTAATATCTGATGTTGAAAAATAGAATTTAATTTTTCAAATGTTGTTTTAAAAAGTTATTCTGAGCAGAAAAAAGCTAAAATGAGATCATATTTTTAAAAACAGTATTTAAAAAAAATTTACTTTTAATTTTTTTTTTCGTCAATAAGGTGTAGGCATGTTATTTTCAAAAAGTAATCAATTTAATATTATATATATGTAAATTTACATATTTTAGTATACCTGAAAGAAAATGCTATCAATTTAAAAGTGATAAATTTAATAATATATTTGGAAATTTACATATTTCAAGAACCCCATAACAAAATAATATAATTATTTTTAAATTCTGTTCTCTTAATAGCTATGTAATAAACATGACATATATTTAGCAATTAAATGATTATTTAAATTGAATTTAAATTTTTTCAAAACGAGTGGAATATGTTCTTTTTTTTACCAGCATAAATTTCTTCATGTTATGTAACATTCCATAATAGTATTTATCATAAGAAACTATCTCAAAATGAAATGAAGAAAAGAAATTGCAACAAAACAAAGTAACATCTTATAAAATATTATTAATCTTTTACTACTAATGAAGAAAAGTAAAACAAACATTACTTTTTGACAGAAACATTATTTACAACATGCCAGATGTCGGATATAGGAGAATACAACAATTATCATTTTGGATTATCTTTTCTTAAAGTCAGCCGATGGAATTTTATCCTTTGCTCGGGGAAGCGGGAAGATTAATATGAAATATCATTTTTCTCGTTCGCGAAGAACCCTTTGTTTCATGACATTAACAGTAAAAGATTGACTTCCGAAAAATCACGTGTTTCATTAAGGTATGCTCTGACTGATTTATTTCATTTATTGGATAGCCCAGGAAGAGAAAGATGAAAATTATGTAGTAGGAAATGTTCTTTCCAGAACTATTAATATAACATCTAGTTTCGGCTTCTAATTCACAATCTAACGTCTCATTAGTGTCAAATTTACCCTGGTGAAATTAACGAACATTAATTTAAGTGATAACTTCCAGTCATCAATCTTTGTTAGAATCTTTTACTTGTATAATTCTTCCATGCTTTATTTTAAAATGGGTAAAGTATATTTTATGAATTAAAAATCAGCAACAAATCTTTATTTGTAAGTCATAAAAGAAATTTTAAACCAAAAAATAATTTTCATTAAATTTTACCAATGTTGATATATTATTTTAACTTTGATAAATAATTTGCTTTTTACTTTTGATAATAAATTAAGAAATTTATTTTTTACTCAACAAAAAAATGTGAAACTTTTCCTTAAATTGTAATAACTCAAATTTAAAATAAATTAAACTGTAATAATAACATTCCAATTTCATATTGATTATACTAATGTACGTGTAAATATTTTTAATTCTTTTTTTTTATTTTACTCCTAAATATCTGATACTTAAAATTTTTTTGTAAAATTAAAAAAAACATAATTAGGAATGTAATCATATATTTTTACATTTTGTGGAATAAAATGGAAATTTCATATTACCATTAATAAAATGATCAGTAATAATATTTATGTTCCCTTTATCTTGTCAGCTTAGTTTCGCTATATTCATATCTTGATAAGAAATGTTTGTTTTTTCAAAAATTTCTAAAAATATGCTTTAACACTTATATTTATGCTTAATTTTCAAATGCGAAATTTAATCTATTAATCTTAAATATCTGAATGTTTTTCTGTAGACGTTCCTTCCTTGTGAAGAAGGTAAATCGATTTATATTTTAATGGATCACCTTTTATAAATAAAACCATATTATTTCATATTAAATTTAAAAAAGGATAAAAATTAATTTTTGGGATAATTGAAAAGTTTCTACTTGAAATTCTCATTGCTCATTGAAGTCATTGGTTGTTAGTGATCTAATTTGTAAAAATATGTTTCATTTTATCACAGTTTTCTACTATATCAGTTTGAAAAGAGGTTACTTTAGTAAGAGTTGCTAATCAGAGAAAAAAATATGTACATTAAAAATAATCTACATTAATATTTTTTAATTTACATTTTACAGTTGTTTCCAAAAACTCATACATGTAAAATACACATAACATATGTATATAAGGTCTATATTATTTCCATTACAATTATTTTTCATATTTAATTCCTTGAAACTTGTAATTACTGTGTACAATGAAAAATTGGTAGACAAATTACATTTTAAGATGACTTTTATGTAAGTAAATATATATATATATATATATATATATATATATATATATATATATATATATATATATATATATATATATATATATATATATATATATATATATATATATATATATATATATTTCTGGTATAATATGAAAAAAAACAAATACAGCACAGCATAACATTTGTTTATCATTCTTAGTGCTTCAATGAAAGTTGTCATGCTAAATGGTATTACAAAATAAAAAAATGATAGAGAAAAAGTAAGGAAGTTTTTCTCTTAAAAGTAAAATAGTCCTTTTTTTTTGCTGCATTTTAAAATATTTTATTTAAAATATAAATTTAATTTTTGACTTTTTTCTTTCCATTTCTTCCGAGATGATTGTTTAAGTATTAGTATAAGATGAAAAAAGTATAAAAAACTAATATTTTATTTTTTTGCACATTCTTTTTTTTATTATTTTAATTTCTTTTATATATTATTGAATTCATTATTTTGTTAAATTCGAAATATAAAAGCACTTCCTAATAAATAAAAACTAATATAAAATAAAATAAAAAAATGGGAGACCTTAAATGTTAGAATATATATATCTTAACTTATCTTACACACAGTTAAGTCGATTAAAAACTTAACTAATAATTTTAAATTACGTACACTGAAATAAAGGAAAATTTAACGATAGAGCATTTTTTCAACAAACAAAAATAAAAATAAAATCAGGGAAAAAATAATAAAATTAATAATTAAAGTATTATTATATATTTAGGTGACGTATTGCATCTTATTAATTAAATACGTGACTCATCACAAAACGCGAATTATCAAATTCGCTCATTAAAACTTAAAATCGGGAAGAGAAACTAATAACAGCTTCTCTCTTAAATTTCTGTGCCAATAATATTAAATTAATAACATAAACTCAGCCAATTAGCACACTTTATCGGCTAGGCTCATGCATTTTCTCTGTGAGATCGGAAAAGAACACAGAACACTTATTCTCTTAACCTCATTGTAAAAGGACACGCTGTTCCAGTCCTCACAAAAAACTTTTTTCCTGTGTAGTTTGTGTTGTCTGTGTCTGGATTTCTGGACAGACAGGTTATTCTTACAGCAATATTTGGTAAGTACTTATAAACATAATACATTGCTTCTCATTGAAGATCAGCCATGAGCTACTTGATAAAGGTCACCCCAACGTCTTTGATTCATAGTCCACTCTTACAAAAGAATGAATGTTGATCTATCATGACCTTGGAACAATCTATGTAGAGGCTAGGCTCATTTCTACGTCGATGGAACACTCACGCGTACAGAATTAGCACTTTTGAGCTAATGAAAATCACTGTTCCATATTGAAGTTCCTCTACAGTCTCTAAAATCTGGTAAGGATTCACAGAGACATTCATCCTTGATCTCTTTACTTTAAAGAAATCTATGAATGTGAGCCTGCGTCATGTTTCATTACAGGCTCCAGGTACCATGACATGCTATAGACGCTTGTTGTACCACGACCACAACAAAGTCGATCCTTATATTGAAATTTTCATGCAAGATGGTGTACCTCCACTATTAATGGGTCCGTGAAGACACTAATGATCCAATACTTCACAGAGGAACGTGTTATTAGTCGTTGCTTACCAGTTCTATGACCACCACGCTCGTAGGTTCTAACTCCTTTAGATTTCTAGTTATTTGTGGATATTTAAAAACGTAACGTATTGTGGAAATTTGACAATCTTGATTGGTTTTAAGAACAGCATAGCACTTCATGTATGAATCCCCACAAATGATCAGTTACGATCTGCTGATGAACACTTTGTTCATCGACTTGAAATTTTTAGGTGAATGAAGGAGTTGCAGCATTTTTTCCTTACATTGTCTTGGACATAATTAACAACTACTCTTCTCATGCAGTTTTGTTTTAATTTGTTCTTTTTTTCTGAAATCTGAACTGATTTTCTTTCTCTATTATTCTTACTTAAAATGGTTCCATAACAAGATGATCAGAAACTAGTCAATAAATATTGTTTCTGTATTCCGCTTTTGTCAATGCCATCTAATAGATATTTTGAATTTTTTTCTAAATTCCGGGAGCACATCTCACGTAAGTCCCATTGTTGTATTATGTTTGCCCTTGGTGCAGTAGGGTGTGACCATTGGGAGAAATTAACTCTAACATCCCGGTGTAATTAGATATTTATGCACTTTAAAAAAATTATTAACATTTTAAACAAGACTTTTCTCAGCATCTGAAATATGTCACTGTCTTGTCCAAGAAAAATAAGTATTATAAATGGAGTAAAAAGTTTAAATGATGAGCTCTGCTTGCTTTGAAATTTGAAGATTGTAACGGACGTCCTGTAGAGTTTAGCACAGAAAAGGTGGAGGGAATGTCTCAAATTATTCTCAAAGAGTTTCTGAAATTAATTTATGATTAATTAACCAAATGTGAAAATTAAACTAAAATGCATGAATTATAAAACTTTCTTTTTGTTATTTACAGCAGTACAAACACCAAAGTTTGTTTCATGAAATTCATAATTTTTCAGTGTGCTCATATGTAAGCAATATTCTTCAAATTATTTATTCGTTGATATTTTTAAATATATCTGGGTTTTCTTAATATACTGCTTAAAAGTAATTTTTATAATCAGAAAGTATATATTGAAATTTTTTTTAAATATTGGAAGCACTAAACACATGTCTTACACACTTAGATAAAGATTAAAAAAGTATGATGCCCAGTTGATACGAGCACAGCTCTGAAATTAAAATTTTAATTTACTTAATTAAAATTTTTTCCTGAAATTGCAAACTTTACATATCTAATTATTTCATAAAAATTTCAGTGTTTTAATTCTAATTAGTTTTATTAAATGCAAAATTGTAAAAATAATGTTTTTTAATTTTTCTCAAAAAATTCAATGTTTGCAATAATTTTTATTTTTGAAATTAAATATAAAAAAAACTTGTTCAGAAAAACATGTGTAAATATATATGTGTGTATGTGTGTATAAAGTAATAAATATTTGTTTTATGAATCGACGCAAAAAAAAAATTATAATTTCCTTGTAAATTTTTTTTTACATAAATCTATCTAATATTTAGAAAATATCTGAAAATGTCTTTATAATAGAATGTCTTATTGTAACTGACTACTTAAATCGTTTTTTTTAACTTTGATCTAATCACACACACACATTTGATTAGTAAAAACTGTTTTCATTATTGTTTTATATTTAGCTTGTATTTTAATTCATTCACCCAAATGTTGAGCATAAAGTTGTATAAAAATTAGAACTTTGATTTTTTTTTTTCGGTATAACTTAAGACTTTATAAGAGAAGTAAAAATTAAATAAATAACGTTAATTTTAATATTTCTTGCACTTTACTGAATTCACTGAATAAATCTTTTCACTTTTTCTAATTTAAATACTTTTTTGTGTGTGTGGTTAGAAATTTTTTTTAAAAAATGACATTTTAAATAAAAATAATTCATGCAAAGATGATTATTTAATTTTCGAAAATAATACTCGAAAAATTACAAATGGAACAAAATAAAAACTTTCTATTATGTTAGATGGTATATTAAAGTTAAGTAATATCTGCTGTCTTTTGAAAATATTGTGTCACTGAGAGATTATGTACACTCTTTCTCTCTCTCTTTGTCTCTCTTTCACTCTCTTTGTCTCTCTCTCACTCTCTTTGTCTCTCTCTCACTCTCTTTGTCTCTCTCTCACTCTCTTTGTCTCTCTCTCACTCTCTTTGTCTCTCTCTCACTCTCTTTGTCTCTCTCTCACTCTCTTTGTCTCTCTCTCACTCTCTTTGTCTCTCTCTCACTCTCTTTGTCTCTCTCTCACTCTCTTTGTCTCTCTCTCACTCTCTTTGTCTCTCTCTCACTCTCTTTGTCTCTCTCTCACTCCCTTTGTCTCTCTCTCACTCTCTTTGTCTCTCTCTCACTCTCTTTGTCTCTCTCTCACTCTCTTTGTCTCTCTCTCACTCTCTTTGTCTCTCTCTTTCTTTGTCTCTCTCTCTCTCTCTCTCTCTGTTGCATGATAGCGTCCATAGGTTCAAGCCCTACAGTGCTTATATCAGTTTTCTTGACATCGAGCTCTAGTTTGCAAATCATTTGTCGTTACGGCTGAAAGGTCAGCCTAACGAGAAACCTATAGTATTTAGTTTAAAAGCATGCTTGGCACCCTATTTCTACCAACCCACCCGACTAGGGCTTTGCAAAGTGGCTAGGTCCACTTTGCAAAGCCCCACTATCAAACTTCAGACCGTGGGTACCCTACTCAAACACCACAACTAGAAAATTTAGTTAACATATAGTTGAATTATGTACCAAAAATTATTTTTTTTTTGTAGCATCAATTACAAGATTATATACACAATTATATTTTCGTTAACTTGCAGCATGGAAAACATCTTGCTTAAATTGGCTTCACGTATACATTAGTTTTTAAATGTGTCTACAACAACACATATTTATAAGCTAATTTTAATGATGTGTTATTGAATTAATTCCTAATCAGGGTATTAACCTACGTTTACTAAATAAATATTATTTGTCATTGATATATAAATGAAATTAGAAAAAATTGGGATTAGCTATGTTTATCAGATGCTGTATATAAATGCTTAATTTCAAAAATGTATAATGCTGACTTCATTTCATTCCAAGAAAGTCTTAGCAAATAAATTTAAAAAATAACGCTGATGACAATTGAATTCTGAATTATACCTTTACGTTATTGGAATTGCAAATTTGTTCCGTACGCATGATGTTTATCGTCGTGTATAGCAGATTTTATATTTCCTGAAATAAGTGATCATAAAAAATAAAAAAGATACTTTTATCCATTTCATAGGCTAATAATATCAATATTGTTGTTATAATACAACTGCTTACAAAGTTGCTTGACAGGATTGCTCAAGCATGCCTAACACACTCAGTATATTTACACATATAGAGAATACTATGTACAAGTAGTATATAGGGGGGTATATGGAACACTCAAAAAATGCAATATTTTTTGCAAAATAAGACATATTTTGTAAGTTTTATAGTTGTTTTTTGATAAAAATATGCAAAAATAGAGCATTTTTAAATTTTTAAAATTAAAAAAAAAGAGTATTTTTCATTAAAAATTGATGATTTTTTACTATAAAATTCAGTCTTTTTATCGTTTTTTAAGTGTTTTATGATAAAAAAGTTGATAAAAGTGAAGTTTTTTTATATCTAAAATTTAAACGAAATTATGTTTTTTAATAAGAAATGTGTTATTTTTGCAAGGTTTTTTAAAAAAGAAGATATAAGCCATTGCAAGTGTTTTTTTAAAAAGATAAAGATTTAAACTTCTTCCAACTCGTAATCATAATATTTATCATTTATTTTACCTTTGTAATTAAACAGATATTTATTTTTATTTATTTTTTTAATTGCTCTTTCAGATAAATCAGCATGGCAAGAACTTAAGTAAAATTCTTTTTCATTATCGTTTACTTCTAGTTTTGCAATTAATGAAGATCCAAATTTTGTTTTGATTTTTTTCAAAGATATCAAATTGTATTTTCCAACTTCTAAATCTCTCAATTTAAAAGTTTCAGGATATATATTCTTTTTGATGTTGTTGAATTCTTCCATTTATGATATTTCATTTTATTAAATGATTTTACGTTTTCAAAAATATTTTCTGAAGATATTTATTTATAATGTAATAAGATGTTTCATCTACTAGATCAAGTGCTTTTTCTCTTATATCCTTATTTTCAACTTTTAAAATTAATTCTCTTATTTGATCAATATATTTCATTATTAAATCATCAATTCCATATCTGTCATATATTTTATTGATTTCAATTAGCTCGTTAATTAATTTTGAATTCTCTATTATTTCTTCACTGATATCTAAGTGTTTTATTTCTTCCATTTATTACAAACTATTTTTTTGAATGGATTTCTTATACTGACAACATTTATATAGACTGCACATAGGACCTAATATTCTAGGACATTTAGGAACATCAATATCAACAGCTGGTATATTTAATTCTTCAAATATTTCTTTTTCAATTGTTCCTCCTTTATAAGCAAATCTACCACCATATTCGTCATATAAATATTGTATATAATTTTTAACATTTTCATTACTAATCCATAAACTTTTATCGTCTGAATATCTTTTAAATCTTAGACCGTGAATTTCATGAGTGCATTTACGAACAATTTTCGTTTCTTGTTCTGTTAATTCACAATTGGGTGTAAATACTTGAATTGTTTCAGCAATTGGTTCTGTTAAATGTGTCCAACTAATTTCTCTGATAATTTTTTATCTGGAAGGATAAATCCTTGAATATTGAATATCAATGATATATCAGTCATTTTATTTTAAATGCATTTTTATAAATAATTTTAAAAAGATATAAAATATGAAAGATATAAAAAGTTAAGAATAAAAAGTATTAAAGATATAAAATATTAAAGATATAAATTTTTAAATATATAAGATCAATATCCGAAAGGTACTGTATCATAGTTATCTAAAATTCTTCGTTTATCATAACCAAACATATATCTTTTATTTATTTTATTCACTGTAATAGATCTATCTTTCTCAATTTTAAATTGGTTATTGGATATTTCTAAGTAATCAGTTTCTCCTGTAATAACTTTCATTCTTTCTTCAAAATTCAAAACAGTTTCTGTTTTCATAAGACATCTTAAATCCTTTAATTTTACCTTTTACACTCCCATCGTTTAGAATATATCCATAATCTTTAGGAGCTCCAGATATCCACATTTTCATATATTTATTTTCTCCTAATTCATCTGTCCAATCACCTAGCATGCAACCAGTTTCGATTTTATTGGTTCCATCATCGATATATACCACACTATCCGTATCATAATAAATCACTTTATCTCCTAATTTATCAAGCATTTTATACAATCTAATTCTTGCAGAACTCGTAGTAAATATAGCCACATAAATGTTTGTATTAAAATTGTTTTTAACATATTGATCTTTCATTTTATAACTCATTTCCACACACTCATCATTTAAAAATTCATGTTTAATTCCTTAATGTTATCATCTAATATAATTCTATAGAAATCATCCAATTCCATAACATATTCTTTTTGAGGTAAGTTATTTCGTTGACCAAACTTACCCCATAAGGAATTCAAACATATTTTTGATATAAATCTCATACCAGGATTTTTCTTAATTTTCCTAATTTTATATCCAATTTATCTTTTACCAGTTTTATATTCTTTCTTATATTTTTTATATTCTTGTTTAGTTTTAAAATCTTTAGGACCTTTCAATTTATCATCTGTTTCAATTTAATCTTTAAGAACATTTTAACATACTCTTTAAATAATTGATTTGATTTCCTTTTAAAATTCCAAACCTCGTATATTTTAAGAATTTTATATCCTTTAGTAATTGCTAATTCCATTTCAGTTGTAGTCCATGTACCTACAAAACATCTTTCATCATCAGTATGTGTACATTTTTTGTTTCTAATTTCATAACATTCTTTACATTTTTTCTTTTCTATTAGATCTTTAAAGTGTTTACATTTAACGATTTTAGAGCATGATTTACATAAGGAAAATAATAGTTTTTCACCTTTAAAAGGTAATACAGGATTATATAATTTTCTAGGTGGAAGCACCTTACATTTAATTAATCCAAACCAGTTCTTATCATATTTTTCAGGATTAAATATCTTGTCTGGATGACCAATGGGATAATAATCAAAATAGTTAACAGTTGGATATAATGAACAAACATCAATATACCTGCCTTTTTCATTGTCCTTGAATTCATATATCAATTTGGTTGGTTCAACTCTACCACCACTGAAAGCATCTCTAGGGTTTAAAGGTTCTACAAAATCTCTAGACCATTCTTTTTTCATATATCTAATCATTTCTTTATTATTATCAAAATCACATTCCCACATCTCAATTAATTCATATCCATTCTTTATTATTTTTTTATTAATCCTTTTTGTACGATCGTATAAATCTTTCATGCATATTTGATTTTGTGGATTAATAGTTGATTCTCTATAACACCTAGGACATCCATGCCAGTGACAACCTTGAAACTGGTATACAGTATTTTTCCAAAATCCATCGACTTTATAATACTTATTTCCTAATTTCAATTTTTTTTCTCCACCATTTAAAGCATGTTG
Organism: Latrodectus elegans; assembly: GCA_030067965.1. Taxonomy (NCBI): domain Eukaryota; kingdom Metazoa; phylum Arthropoda; class Arachnida; order Araneae; family Theridiidae; genus Latrodectus; species Latrodectus elegans. The sequence goes on along the minus strand of CM057811.1, from coordinate 69,467,072 downwards.
TATATTTATGTTTTCATTCTTAGAAATGAAATCTAACCATGCAATAGATTTCTTAGAATATTTATCTTTTTGAAATGTATCATTATCAACGGCAATCGTTTTTTCTTTTAAAAACTTATCTTTGAATATGGCCATACAAACACCTGCTAATGTAACGTATTGAAATGGATCAATATTTGCAATTTCTAAAAATTTTTCTCGTAATTCTTTACAACCCCTTCTTAAAATATCTACGTCTGATTTACAATAGCTGATGAATTCTTTTTGAAAATCAAATGTATCGTTTTTAACTGTTTCATACCATTTTAAGAATTCATTTCTTTCTTTGGATTTCATAGAATTGTAACCAAAGTATTCCTTATCTGGATATTTACCAATGTAATTCTGATTTTCTTTTGTATTAAAATAATGAGGAAAAATCCTTTTTAAGTTCTTTCTAATTCAAATGTTTTAGGAAAATCTCTTAACGGTATCATTGTGAAATTAATACTATCGATGAATTTAATATTGTATTCAGATGCTTGCATGTAATTCAGTTTGTTTCCTTGGTATATGGTAAATACTTTAATGTGATTTTTAAAGCAATATTTAGCTAAAAATTGGAAATCAAATCCTTTACCATAGTGAGCTAAAACAGTATATCCAAAGTGATTTTTGTGAAATAACCACTTACAAAATTCTTCATCATTATCAAATGTAAATGTGTCTCCTTTATAATTCTGACATATGACAAGATTAACTTTATGATTTCCAGTTTCTTGATTAGTTTCAACATCAAAGAATAAATATTTTTCAGTATAATTATTTTGACAAAACTCACACCATTCTTTTTTAAGTGATATATTTTTTGGGCAATCATTTTTACATTTTCCACCTTTAGAATCTCGATGTTTCATATAGCATTTGTGATTATTCAAAACCCATTTCCAACAATTTTTACATCGTTTTTCACCATACTTATGATCTTCTTTTTTCCTCTCAAAACTGTTGATTATTCGTTTGCATTTAATACATTTATATAAACAGTTACAAACACTAAAACCTTTATCATTTTTCATTTTATGGTATTTATAGCATTCTTTACCTTTAAACGATCGATTACATTTCTTACATAATTTTTCTTCTCCATCACAATGTTTACTATTTTTTGTGAAACATCTATCACATTTCAAAGGACATCTATGCTGATTACTTCTTTTATAACTTATTTTACAATAATCGCAGTAATTTTCTCTACCCAAAAATCCTTTAATAGATGTAATTACATCAAAATGATTTCTGTTTTTATATATATAAATACATGTAGGTTTATAAGAACCACTATATATTCGTTCATTAAAATTCTCTCTGCAAAATATATTTATTTGAATATCTAAGAATTCTTCAAATATTTTAACATGTTCCAAGTTGCAAACTTCTAAAGGAATATTACAAAATTCATGTAATTTTGTAGCTAATGTTTTCTGCAAAACTCTACCCATTTTAATATATTTTATTTGCATTTTTGTAAGTTCTTCACAATTCAGTTTTTCACATAATAGCTTTGGATTTTGTACAGATAGAGCAGTTACAATACTTCTTGCTAAACATATATTATCATCATTTTTAATCTGGCAGATACTTCTTTTATTTGTAACATCGGCATCTGAATGAACTTTTAATACTCTACTTCTACCACCTTCAGGTAACTCAATTACATTAAAATCAAATACACAATCAGTTATATCGAGTTCTTTATACTCTATTTGATTTGATAACTTATCTATATATTCTTCAAAAATTTGTTTAGTTGACATAATTTTATCATGAAAAGGTTTATTTAACTTTGGATTGTGTACAATTACATCAACTTTCGCTCTTAAATTTCCAATTGCTTTCTTAAATATATTTTGTAAAATATTATGATATTGTTCAGGTAAAATTTTAGATCCTACAACTCTGTATTGTTTTCTATGAACTTTGTATTTTTTTACATAAGCACCTTTCATTTCAATAATCTCATAATCGGGTTTAAATAACTCTTTCAATTTTACTTCACTTTTAATTTTTTTATTTTTCACAGGTTCAAAATCTTTAGTATCTTTATTAAATTTTAAATTATATGAATCAAATAATTTTTTAATATTTTCTCTTCTCTTTGGATATTTAATAAATATTTTCTTTTTACGATCTAAATAATCAGAAGTATCTAAATCCAATATATCTGTTAACACTTGTTTATAATTTCCAGTTTTTCTAATATATGATATTATAGATTTAATAATATCATTCTTAGATTTACTTTTACTTTTTATTTTAAAATCTTTTATAACATTTTTCAACTTTTGAATACTCAAAGTATTCAAAGCATTTTCAATGTGAACAAAAGCCATACTTGTATTGAAATAAAAACAAGAAATTTTTATTTCTATTTATTAGAAAGTAATTTTATAAAGGGATTTCAAAAATAGAATTTTTTATTTTCTATTTATTAGAAAGTATTTTTATAAAGGGATTTCAAAAATAGAATTTTTTATTTTCTATTTATTAGAAAGTATTTTTATAAAGGCTTTTGAAAAAATAAAATATTTTAAAAGATGTTAATATTTAATATTTAAGATTTCATTAGCAGCAATTATATCTGCTAACAATTGTTTGTGTATTTTGCTTTTCTCATGTCTGGCGCGATGCCATAAGGTGTAGTACCTGCCACAAATACAGCGCTCAGATTGAGAATAAATAGCTTTGGTACATTGGATACAACGAGTCATTCTTTTCTTAATATGCATATAAAATTCTTCTTCATTCTTTTTTATTTTACAATCTCTACAAATCATATCCATTTATTATGGTTTATTTTTAAATGGAAATTGTAATTCTGATAATAACATTAATTTTAAAATTATTATTTCATTTTTCTCCTTGAGTAGAAATACTTAATATTATTTATGTTTTGAATAATTTTTAATTAGCTATCTATAAAATCAAAAATTTCTAATTATTTAAAAATGCTAAAAACTCATTCCATTCATTTTTATTTTCTTTAACTTTTAAATTATTTTCTATTGCAAAATATTCACAAATCTTTTTCATGATATACAAATATTTTATAGTTTTTTTGTAATAATTAAAATCTAAATATTTGTAAAACATTTCATCAGCTTGTAATGTAAAATTTAAATTATGTTTTCTTTTTAATTGTTTGAAAAAATTTATCCTACTTACATATCTTTGTTTTAAAATGTTTAGATATGTCAACATCATAATAATATTCATCTTCAGATGAGTCATATGTTATATTTTTATTTTTAATCGAATTAAACACTTTATTATATTCAGTAGGTATTTCTAATTCAATTTTGGCATCATCTGAAAAATATGAAGGTTCTACTTTAATTGCATCATTAAGTATATCCATTTATTTATATTGTATTTATATCTATGACAACGTCCTTTGAGAAGTAATATTTTAGAGGCTGTGTTTCACGGCGTCTGAATATATTTTTAATTGACATTTTTAAAGAGCGTCTATTAGACGCCCTTTAAAATCATAATTTAATTTGTATATTATCCCTTAAAATTATTATTTAATTTGTATACGACCCTCAAAATATCAATTAAAACATTAATTAATTTAATTTGTATACGACCCTTAAAATTTTAATTAACTTAATTTGTATACGACCCTTTAAAATATCAATTAAAACATTAACTATTTTAATTTGTATAGGACCCTTTAAAATTTTAATTAAATCATTAATTAATTTAATTTGTATACGACCCCAAAAAATTAAAACTTTAATTATTTTTAATATCATAAAAATATTCAAGTGAATTCATTTTATCCCAGTAGAAAGTTTTTTCACGTTCAACAATTCTGAAAAAAAGTGAGCGTACCAAAAAATGTTTGAATTCGTGCTACCTATCTATGTATACCGTGCCGTTCCACCGTACCGTACCTCTTTTTTCGGTACGGTGACGTTTCATTACGTCAAAATATCATGGTTTCAAAATTTTGATTGTGTGAGTTATGAGATAAGACGTATTGCACAAGTGTTTACGCACTTCATGACGCTGTATAGATAAGGATTTTGTTGAATCATTTTTGGAAAGCATATAAGGAAAGGAAATAGGTAGCTGTTTAATTTTTATCGTGCTTTCTTTAAGAGATGGAGCAACAACAGGATATAGAAATGCGAGAAGCTAATAATTTAGCTGACTCTAGAATTAAATTATTTCTAGATGAAATTTATTCAAATGGAGCATCGATTAGCTCACTTGAAATAAAATTAGTAACTGAAAGAAATAAAAGAAGGAAATTGCTTGAAAGACGTAGAAAATTAAAACAAATGATTAAAGAGAAATTCACAAATATTATTATGGATTGTTTGGAGATTTTAAATTAATAATTGATAAAGAAACTGGATTTTTCAATGCTACTAAGCTTTGTAAAGATGGAGGTAAAAGATTTAAGCATTGGCTAGAAAATAAAAAATCCAAAGAGTTAATTGATTATTATAATAGAAAAAGTGATAGCCGGAATTCCGACCATCACTTTTAAATATTAAAAAAGGAAATAAAGATGAAAAATATAATAAAATTATATCAGGTACATATGTACCAGAAGAATTGATTTTAAGTATATCTTTATGGATTTCTAATGATTTTTATGATAAAGTTTATTTAATAGTTAAAACTTATTATGTTAATGAATTCAATGAAAAATATAAGAATGATAATGAAAAAATGCAAAAGAAATTAAAAAAGATACAAATTAAAATGAATCATTTAAAAACTCAAAATGAAAAATATAAAGATGATGTAGCTCCTAAAACTACACAACCAAGAAAATTAAATATGTTTGTAATTATTCAAAAGAATAAAAGATTCAAAGTATCCATATTATGCTATTAGATGTCAGCGTGGATTGTATAAGAAAACTTTTAGAGATTTAAAAAATAAATATCCCGAAATGACTATTGCACTAGAAATTCAATATAATCCAAATACTATAAATCTATTCAATAGAATGAAAGAAAATATTACATACATGGAAACATATTTCAATCATTTAAAATTACGGGAACATAATATCGAAAGACTTAAAAATGATATTGATAAATTGATTCCTAAATTAGAACGTCGGTGAATTACCGACGATACTCTTTACATCTATCCAACTATTATATTCATCTGGATAATTTAACCACTTTACAAATAACTTGTTTCCTTTCTTTTTTATTATTTTTTCAATTTTATATACATTATCTTTTTTATCATATTTAACTAATTCATTTTCATAATAAGTGCCTTTGATTTCTTCGTTGTTTAAATCTCTTATTCTATAGGTAATTGGATCTGTTTTTAACACTTCAGATATTATAAAAATTTCATCTGTAAATGTAGGATGATAACCTCTTGTAAACGTTTCTTTATATTTTGAAATTCTTACTTTATCACCTTCTTTAAATTTTGGTTTTTTGATTATCTTTTTAACATACAAATTATTATATACAATATTTTCATTTTCTTTTTTACTTGCTTCTGTTGGTGTCATTTTAATAGATCTATGATAAGAGTTATTATAATTGTAAACTAATTTATCTAATACATCTATATATCGTCTTGTATTATTAGCTGCTAAATATTTTCTTATTTTTAAATTTAAAGTTCTATTGAATCGTTCAACTACTGAGCATTTAATTTCTGTATTATTAGTACCAAACCACTGAATATTATTTTCTGAAAACAATTTTTGCGTTAAAGAAGATAAGAACTCCAAACCATAATCAGATTGAATATTTAACGGTTTTCTCTCTTTGAATATCTTTTTAAAAGCATTTGATACTTCTTCACCTGTTTTTCTTTTAATTGGAACAGCCCATGCATATTTACTAAATATATCTATAACAGTTAATATGTAATTGATACCATCATTATATTTACTAAATGGTTTTATGAATAATAAATCTGCTTGCCATTGATCATCAATATGAGATACATAAATCCTTCTTCTTTTAAATTTTCTATTAATTGGTTTATATCTTGTATATACATCTTGAGTATGAAGAAAATCAGTAATATCTTTTTGAGTAAATTTAGTTTTTCTTTTTAACTCATTGATACCACAATAACCTTTTAAAGGATCATAATATACATCTTTTAAAGTGTCATTTGTTTTTTTAAAAAAACACTTTTCTTTGAATTACAATTGACACAAATTCCTTTCATCATAGGTTTTCCATTTTTGGATGTAGTAGTTATAACGTCTTTACTATCTGTATGAGTTTTACATTTTAAACAATAAATGAGTGAACCCATTCCAAATGTCTGTTTTGCTTTAATGATTGGTTTAACAATTCCTCTTTCTAATCTTTCACGAATTGTAGGATTTGGAATTTCATCTAATTCTTTTAACATATTTGTATCACATATTTCATTTCTTGTTTTAGTATCTTTATTTTTTAAATAACAAATATCATGTCTATAAGCAGTTTCATCAACTCTGTTAATTGGTTTGCTCCATTCTTTGTATGATAAATCTGGATTTAATCTTGTTTTTCCATGTAGTAATTGAGTTCCAGGTCCTGTAAATGAATGTCCAGGTAGATGCATTTCAAATGGTAAATTATTAATAGATTTATTAATAACACCTTTTCCATTTTTACATTTGCATTTCTTTTTTATTACACATTTATTTAGATATAAAATTATTTATCAACATACTTATAACCATTTAATTGAGTTTTCTTTATATATTTTTCTATAGGAAAATACTGTAAATTTTGAATATATTCATCTTCTCTCATATACACTTCTTGTTCAGTCAAACTATTTGATTTCAATAAATTTAATAACTGCTTATAAAATTTATAAGCTTGTTTGTATTCACTCTTTTAGCAGAGATATTTAAAGACTTATCAATTATTTCAATGACACCCGCTGTTACACTCAATGCTGATAAGGGAAGAAAAACGAATCCAGATAAACCAGATGCGCTGAATAAAAACTTACTAACTGATAATGAAACACTCAATTTATTCATCAATTGATAAGACTTTCGATAGATATAAACTCTCTTTTCCAAATATTCTTCCATTTATAAAGGCTCAAAATTTCTTCGATATCTCATATTTATATTTACTAAATCCAACATAAAGAAATCAAAACGTTTTTGAATTGCTTTCTTGTATAATTTTTTAAATTCTTCATTAGTAAGATTTCCATCAATTTCTCTAATTATCTGTTGGATTTCTCTTGGTTGTAAACTAAAGAAAATAAAATAATTACAATTCTTTCTTATATTAATAGGAGTAGAATAATATGATTGACTCAGATAAATAATGGATGCATTTTTCTTTCTTCCTCTGATAAACAATTCAGCTATATCGCTTTGATCTTTTTCAGTTATACAATCATCAAAAATTACTAGATTTTTCATACATGGATCTAAATCATCTACTTTTATGAATTCTTTAAAATCAGAAGAAAATAATACTTGTTCTTTTTTATATTTATTAAACAATTCCAACAATAATTCTTTTCTCTTTATATTTTTACAATTTACAATATCTTCTCTTTCTATGTCATCAAACATTGTAAAATTTTCTTGCAGTGTAATATATTTTGGTTCATAAACATCTTTAGCACATACAAACAAACCATCAAATTTCAAATAATCATATATTAAATTAACAAGCAAATTAGTTTTTCCAGATCCTGAACTGCCTACAATTAAAAGTCTAAAAGGATGTTTTGGTAATGAAGGATTTTGATTTTCATCTGTAAATTCTTCAGGTTCTGTATAATCTTTTATTTTTATCATTTATTTATTTTTAAAATATCTACTCGGAGTAAAAAATAATCTACTCGGAGTAAAAATAATCTACTCGTTGTAAAAAATAATCTACTCGGAGTAAAAATAATCTACTCGTTGTAAAAATAATCTACTCGGAGTAGAAAATTATTTAACTGATAAATAAATGGATATTATTGAACGTGAAAGAAATAAAAATTAAAACAACAGATTAGAAATGAATTAGAATTAATAAAATTACAATCTGAAAAAGAAAAAATAATGAAGTTAAACTTGAATCCGATTTAGGTATTGAAAAATCATTAAGAGAATTTCATAAACCAGTAATTAAAAATTACAAGACCAAGAAATTTCAAGAAAACAAAATCTTGAAAGTATTCAATATGCTATAAAAGATTTAACAGATAATATGTCTTTTTCTACCTCAACATGAATCCCTAAACATTTGGACTATTCTTCAGATGCTGGAAATTTAATGGATAAAGCTGAGGGTATAATAAAATTGAATTTTAATAAAGATTTAGATTTTGATTTACTTAAAAATGAAGGATTAGAATTGCCTTCTGAGCTATTAAATAAAACAGATGAAGAGTTAGATGAAATAATTAGTATAGCAAAATCTAAACGAGATGATTATAAAAAGACTTAAAGGAAATTTAACTAAAAACAGAAATTATGAAACTAATGAGAAGAAAAAAACAAAAATACAAGATAAAATAATAGAAGCCGATTCTAACATGATTGGATTAAAAATGTATATAAAAGCATTGAATACTCTTAAAGCAGGAAATGAATATATAGGCAGTGGTATAAACAAATTAGATGAATTGACTAATAAAATATGCAAAGGTTCTAAGTCTAAAAATTATATAATCAAATAGTTATTATTCTAGATAAACTTTTAAAAGAAGGAACATTAACAAATGATTATGTAAAAGAATATTATAAAAATTTTTACTTTAAATAAATGTATGTAACAAAAAAGTTTATTTGAGTGATAATCAAATTTCAAAATTAAAATCTGGATATAAAAAGGAGAAGAAGTTTCCTTGCAAATAGATAAAAGTAAAACTCCTAATTATGATTTACATCTTACCAATACACAAATCAATCAAATTGCTAAAGGTAAAAGAATTACAATAAGTAAAACTCATTTACAAAAAACTGGAGGATTTTTACCATTCCTGATTCCTATTCTAACATCTTTAGGTCTTGGAGCTGCTAGTGGTGCAGCAGGATGGGGTACTAAAAAATATTAGATAAAATTTCAGGATCTGGAATTAAAAAAACGTTGTGGAAAGGGGGTTTATCTTCCCTCGGAATATCCAACAAAATAATAGAAGAAAATATGAAAAACGAAAAAGGATTTAGAGGTACATTTACTATAGATATGCTACCTAAAAATATAAGAAAATTTGAAAACGGAATTATTAATTTAGATGTATCTACAGGAAGTGGAACTCATTGGGTTTGTTATTATAATGATCCAATATACGATTTTGTAGAATATTTTGATCCCTTTGGAGAATATGAATATGAAAAAATAAAAATAAAAATGATTTTCTTCCTAAAAATATAGTCAATTATTTAAAATCTTCAGGAAAAGAAATTCGTTATAATTCTAGTTTTTTACAACAACCTACATCTGTAAAATGTGGTTTATATTGTATGAAATATATAACTGAAAGAAATAAAGGTAAATCACCTATTGATGTATTATATTCATTTACTCAAGAACCTAGTATTTCCAATGAGAAAATTGTTACTTATAAATAAATGAAGTACCTCATTTTAGATTCTAAAAATGCTAGTAAATCAGAAGATTTTACAATTGAATATTCCAACCCTTTTAATTTTAAGGAAATAGCTCTTCAGTCATTTTCTATGTACATTTCTTGGAATAATATTACTGACAAAATAATAAATTTTCATATTTTGATGGTAAGAAATGGATAGATTTCACTATTCCAAATGGTCATTACAGTATAAAAGGTTTGAATCGTTACATGGTTAAATACTTTGGAAATGATCCTCCAATATTATTTGGAATTATAGAAGAAAGACAAAGATTTGCAATTAAATTGAAAGATCATTATAAAATTGATTTATCCAAAAGTGAATTGTACAAAATTTTAGGATTTGAAGCAAAAATATATGAAGATGCAGAGCAAGAAGGAAAATATATAGCAGATATAGCGAATGGAAATGATAATATTTACATTCATTGTGATATAGTAAATGGTGCTTATATAAATCACTTTCAATCTGATGTGATTTACTCATTTACAACCACAAATCCTCCTGGAAGTTTATATTCTAAAGAATTTGAGAAACCTATATTTTTTCCAGTTAAATCTGATTCCATACATAGAATTAGAATGAAAATTACAAATCATCGAGGTGAATTAATTGATTTAAATAGACAAGAAGTACAGTATAGATTTATAGCTAAATAAATGAACAAACACAGATTGTACAGAAAGAGTAAGAAAATAGAAGGAAGAGGTTTCTTTTCTGATTTAATAGAAAATGCTAAACCTATTATAGAAGAAAAATCTAAAGATTTCATAATGGAAAAATTAAATGAGATTTTATCAAAAAAGAAAAAACATGGTGCAGGATTGAAAATTTTTTATCCTAAATAAATGAACAAAATTTATGATTTGACTGATACCAGTTATTATTATAATAACGAAATTGAAAGCTTTGAATATAGAGAAATTAAACATGAGAATAGAGATAAAAATAATCCCTATGAAAATGCTACATATAATTTCTTTATAAATGATACAAATGCTAATATATTATATTCTGAAGGATATCTGCAACAAGAAATTAAAATTGTAAAAAGTGATGGAAGCAATATAAATAACGAAAATGTTACTTTTGTAAATGGTGGTGGTTTAATTAATTCGAGCAGATTAACAATAGGAAATACTGAAATTGAATCTACTATTAATTATAAAGCAATCATGAATCAAGTTTTAGGATTGATAAATTTCACACCTGATTATTCAACATCGGAAGCTACTAATATGTTTTTCTATATGGATACTTCTGAATATGCTGACAGAGATAATTTCAAATATAATGGAACTTTGGTTGATGCAACTAAAATTACTGATTTTTATAATAACTTCAAAATGAATGAAAAATTTAATGATGGATTTGCAAAGAGATGGAAATTCACTAAAGGTAGTCAAACTGTAAGAATATGGATACCGTTAAAATATATATTTGATTTTTTCAGAGAATATAGAAAAGTACTTACAGGATTTCAAATCAAAATAGAAATTCAAAGAAATGATAGTAAAAATATGTTATATACAGATATTCAAAATCCTGATTTCAAAGCAGTTGTTGAAGATCTATCTCTCTGGTTACCATATGTTAGATTCAAAAATTCAGCTGCTGTAAAATTCAATCAACTAAAATTATCTGATACTCCAATAGAAATAAATTGGGATCATTATAATATTATCAAATCAAATTTATTTAATAAAAATGCTAGTGGATCTTATAATATTCCTGCAACATCTGATGAAGTTTTAAGTTTATACGTCATTCCTCAATATGATGAAAGAGATGAAAACATGAACCAAAACAACATGATGTTTGATCACTTGGATATGACAGAATGCTGGTTAATGATTAATAACATAAAAGTTCCAACAGTAAGTTATTTCATGGATTTCAATAAAAAACATTATAATCGAATATATGCAGCTCTTTTAGAAGCAGGAATGAACAATATAAATGCAGAAACAGGTTGCATGATAGATTATTCAAATTTTAGTAAATATCCTATAATTTGTTTCAATCTAGAGAACCATGAAAATTACACAAACCTGAATAATTTAATGATCGAATTCAATTGGAGGTTGAAAAATAATACAACCAAAAATTACTTTTTCTACTTCATTTTGAAAGAAAGAAACAAATGCTCCATGAATATGAAATCTGAAGAAATAACTATGATTAAAACATTGAAAGCATAATGAGTTTATTACATTAATAAATGACAGCTTATTATCCTTTGTTTGATGATGAAATAAAAGAAGGACCTCCAGGTCCTCCAGGTGTAGGATTTAAATTAACAAACGATGGAAATTACGATATAGAAAAAAAGAATTTAAGCAATGTAAATGAACCAAAATTATTGAATGATTCAGCTACAAAATCTTATGTGGATAGAATTCATGAACATTTTAAAAATGATGTTAGAAATTTATCAGATGCTTCTCTTATTCATTTACAAAATGAAAACTATAATGCAAAACATAAAAGAATTTCAAATGTGTCAGATCCAATAGATTTACATGATACAGCTAATATGAATTATGTGAATAAAATTGTAAAAGAATTAGAACAGAAAAGTTTAATACATTCAGCTCAAGGTAGTTTTGATGCTAAAGATAAAATAATTAGCAATGTAAAAGATCCTGTAAATGACAAAAATGCTGTTAATAAACGCTACTTTGAAAACAATGCTTTAGTTTTGAAAGAAAATGCTTTCGATGCTAATAACAAAAAAATAATTAATATTCCAACTCCTACTGATAAATACGATGTGTGTAATAAATATTATGTAGACAGAAAAACACTCATCAATAATAAAAAGAGTGATAATATATTAATTAGAGATAATGATGGATTATATGTACCTTCTTTAATTAAAAATGGTGTGTATAATTTTGGAAATGTAAGACTTTCAAGCGTTGCAAATCCTGTTATAAATAAAGATGCCGCAACAAAAGAATATGTCGATTCTCAAAATTTCTATGCTACTATTAAAGAGAAATATGCAACATATCATACAGGAGGTTTTAGACCTGTAGAATTCAATTTAATGAGCTCTAAACTACTAGAACCTGATTTAAAACTAGTAACTAATATGCATATGAAAATTACAATTTTTTTGAAATCTGAAAATCGTACACATAGTCCTTTAATACAATTACAAATTGGAGAAGAATTTATATTTACTAGACCTTTAACAACTGATACCGAATCGGTTACATGTTTTGCATATGGTAAAAGAAACGATCGTGTTAAATTATCAATTGGTAGTGATGGACAATCAAATAAATTAAAACCTTTCTTGCATATAGAAAAAATAGATTACCTTTAAAAAAACACATACAACGGCTTATATCTTCTTTTTTAAAAAAAACATACAAAAATATCACATTTCTTATTAAAAAACATAATTTCGTTTAAATTTTAGATATAAAAAAACTTCACTTTTATCAACTTTTTTATCATAAAACACTTAAAAAACGATAAAAAGACTGAATTTTATAGTAAAAAATCATCAATTTTTAATGAAAAATACTCTTTTTTTTAATTTTAAAAATTTAAAAATGCTCTATTTTTGCATATTTTTATCAAAAAACAACTATAAAACTTACAAAATATGTCTTATTTTGCAAAAAATATTGCATTTTTTGAGTGTTCCATATACCCCCCTATATACTACTTGTACACCAAATATGTACAAATACTAAATGAACAAGCTTCACGTAGTTATTTGACAAAGACAATGAAACCTAATTAGCCATTCAATTCAGAATAAGGGATCTAAGTTAGGGATCATTCTTGACATTTTGAACCCCGCGATTCCCCTAACTACTATGCACAAATAAAATAACTTTATGTTTAATATTTTTTATCTTAAATAAACATACAATAGATTAGCTTTGAATGGTCTGATTTATTTTTTTTTCATAAATAAATGTATAAATTAATATTGCCAGTAATAGTGTATCAGCAGTTATGGGATTTTACGTTTAGGCTGAATCTAATTATATAAGAAAAACAATGTAAATTATATTTGTATATTACAGGTTACTAAATAGCATTTGATGAAAGACTTTAAAAAGTATTAACTTGAAACTAAAAAATTGAATAGAGCTGAAAAAAACGTATTTAAATTTGAACTACTCATAACTACTTCCAAATTTAAGCATTATTTAACACAATTTTATGCTTATATTTATCACTCCAAAATATGTTTAACTCTAGAAATATTTTAAGTTTTCTAAATCACAAACAATATGACTATTGTTGATTTTTACTTTGCACTTTTCCTAAGCAATATAAATTTATAATCAAAATAAATAGAATACACAAAACTAAATATTAAATATTTATAATTATATATTTAACACTCTAAGTTATTTAATTATGTACTCTATACATGAGTTGAAAAACAAAAATAAGAATTAAAATTCTCTTTATGTAAATATATGTCTGTAAGTAGCTATTATTTAGTCTTATTTAATGCTTATTATACTTTTAAAATGGAAATGTTATTCTTGCCACGCATGATAATTCAGATTCCTAAATGTCATGCAAATTATTACAACAATATGAATCCATGAGCATACTATTCTTATAATAAAATTATTCCTTCAATTTCAAAAATTACTGTTTTTCCTGAAAATATAGGGCTTTGGTAAGGAATTATATAAAAGTTGATAATAATAAGTAATATCATTAAAATCCTTTATTCTCCAGATAATGTAATGCAAATTATGTTTTCTCCATATGGCAAAGTAAATATTTCAACTCCTGAATAAATGTTTAATAATGCATATGTTATGCGTGTAGTAATATTAGTTTCTGTTAATAAATCTACGTAACTTATAATGTATATAAATGTATAAGTTTCTTATACCGCACATTTACATTTATTTCATTTCAATGAAAGTGATGCACTTTATTTTTACTTAATTTTAACACTATACCTTGTTATAAGCAAAACAAATAAAGTCCTATTTTAAATTTCTAAAATCTAAATATATGTAATTATGAATAATGTTTTCAGAATTAACTATTCCGTAATTTTACTAATTGACATCAAATGTAGATGATGTAAAAGTATGCATTTCATAAGCTTTTTCATATTGTTTCTAAAAGAAAATTGCTCTAAATTTTTGTATGAATAGTTTTTTTTTCGAAAAGCTGAAAACTAATCTATACAGAAGTTCAAATGGATAAATTTATGCATATTTAAAATCGTATAAACAGTTAAATTCATTTTTATTATTCACCCTTTACATTCAAATGATAACAGACGCAAATATATTACAAATATGTTAAAACATACTGTACGGGAATAGATTACATTGATTAGTATATAATATTATTTTATAAATTATAAATTATATGTATATATATATAACTATTACTAATTCGTAAGATCTGTGTATGACTAGTTTGTTATATCTATATATAAAAATTTTTTGGAGGGTTTCTTAACTATTTGCAAGAAATGTGCATAAGTTATAAATAAACTCATTCTTAAAAACTGCCAAATGCAATCGACATTAGAAACATAAAATATTCATATTTTAGAAATTAATTGGGAAATGGCTTATTCAATGTTATTATCTAATATAAAATGAATGAAAACTATGACAAACTTTCATGAATTAATTCAGATGGAATCATTTCTTATCGAAATTAAAAATCAGCGTAATCCAGCATAAAAGAAAAATAAATTATTAAAAAATATATTTTTAGATATAATGGAAAAAATACTTCGTTTGCAAATTTCTATTTGTCGCTTGTCAATAACTATTTTAAATTAATTCTTTTAACTTCAATTCAATTTTTTATATTTTGTTGTAATGTCATATGTAGAAAAATAAAAAGTTTGTTATTGAAAAAATTCTAAACATGACTTTTAATTAATCCTTGATATGTAGCTATTCAGTGAAATGTCAGCATTTCATTTTTATAAATTATTAAACTAATAATAATATTTGAATGATTTGTTAACAAGTTAATATTTTTTGTCTTAAATAATTTTTCTATTGTAATATAATATGTGTTTATAGAAATCTCAGAATTATCTGATAATACGGAAATAATATAAGTATAAATATTCAATTTTATAACTATTATACAAATATATACCTAATTATGAAAGAAATAAAAAATACATACGTTTTATTTATTAAAATTCTTTAGCCAAATATCCTAATTAATATTGTTTTTATCCCATTTTATCTATTAATGAAAACAAAATGTATCAAAATGTAGTCAAAAATTTATTTTAAAATATCTTAAAGACTTGGAAACTGTTTACGTTTTTAAGATAATTTTTCAATGACTATTTTATCGGAATTTATTTCACATTGAGATTATAAACCATTATCAGTTTTTTTAGTAGTCAACTGCACAGAAATGCCTGTTTCTGTGCATGTTGTCTGTATCAGAAATACCTGTTTAAGGACTTCAAAGGAATTAGTTTATTTCCAATAAGTACAAAAGCACACATTTCTATCACATTTTTTATGAAATTACGATATAAGGAATACATTGACCACACAAAATTTAACGCTGATTTTAAAAGTATTTCGCACTCTAAGAAATAAACCAAAAACCTCATTTGAACTTAAATGAGATAATTACTTACTTCTCGGGTGAAAATACAGAAAAACTTTCACCTGCAGTGTCAAAGTACATTTCTGTGTTCGTGTTAGGAAGTATTTCTACCAAAGTCCTTCCGTTATTAACAGAATTGCTCTCCAAGGCACAATCGATTCACTCTTAGCATGTGTTCTTTACTTGAAGACTATACTCCTATTTGAACCATGATGTAAACAGTTTAAGTAACTTAGTCCAACCAGAAAATAACATTTCAAATCTAAAAAAGTAGTTTTCCTTACATTTATATTTTATTTTTCATAGCAAGATTTTTCATTGCATGAATTTATATCTAGATATAAATAATTTATGATCTTTATGTGATTTGTTTCATCTTTTTAACAATGATGCCATAAACTTTCTTTAATTGGTTTCCTTAAATCTTCCATTCGCATTTACTGATAATTTTTAAGTAAAGTATATTTATAACATAAAATGATTAACAGATTTCATATTTTTAATAAACTGCTTTTAAATAGTTTTAAATAACACCTTTTCTAAAGACAGTTTTATCACCAAAAAGTGTGTGATGCCACAAATAGGCATATCATTTATAGACAATAGAACATGTTTCCTTATTTTTCCATGACTAATTGAAGAATTATATTCATTAGAGAAGGGGTTATATTTCTATAAAAAATTAATTTCATAGTATATTTTATAATAAAATTCTATGAATCATTCTTCCCCCTTCCTTCATATTGCGAAAAAATCTATTATATTTAATGCATGTGTGCGGAAAAGAACAAATATTGCTCTATTTTTTTTTTAAATTATCAAATTAAAAAAAAGCAATTCTCAGTATATATTCCATCAAAGAAACCAAATCTATCCCAAGAGAAATGCATTTCTAAGATATAAGAGATACTATTAAACTCAGTGGTACGACATCCGATGTGTGGGTCAAGGCCTACAGTGACCACTCTGTTTCTTTTTAACGTGACGCCCTGGGATGAGAAGTATGCCCCAAATAGGTGGTCCGTCTAATTTGAAACCCCCATTATTTACTTCCTGAACATGATTGGTACTCAGTTTATCGACCCACTGAAGGAATGGAAAGCTGAGTCGACTTTTCCCAGTCTGAGGATCGAGCCTCTGTCCTGTCAATTGGGAACATGAAACATTACCACTAAGCCACCGGGCTTCAATAAAGGAAATAAATTTTAGTTGAACATCATAACATTATGAAATTAAAATCATCATTAATCCTTATAGAATATAGCACATATTTAATTTTTATATTTAAGTTAAAAAATCAAAACATTTTTGTATTCTGTAGCAATTTTACCGAGAATTGAAAAAAAATGTCAGTATTAATATTAGACATTTTATTGATACCAATTCACAAAAAGCTGAAAACTTTTCAAATTTAATTTGAAAAGTTTTTAGCTTTTTGTTGTGCATGTGTTGAAGTATAAAGAAGTCTCTAAAAAATTTCTAAAGAACAAACTTTGCAGAAATATTTTGATTTTTAAAATTAAAAATGTAATATATTATGGGGATTAAGGATGCTTTTAATTTCATAATGGTTATCCCACTCTAACTAAATTTTATTTCCTTGATGTTAAGAACATATTTGGTCTTTTTGATAGAATATATATTGCGAATTGCATTTCTAATTGTATAGTTAAAAAAAAGAAAATAATATTTGTTCTTTTCTTAATCTTAATTTAAAATTAATAGTTATAAATTTTTATAACTTATTTTATAATTTTCTCATGTTAATATTTAAAATTCATGAAATAAAAAATTTAAATATTCATATTTTTTGGATATAATACATGCAGTTTTCAAACTCACTTTTTTGCTATATTTACTTGAGAATACATAATTAGTTTATAAATACCATTCAATCACATTAAGCACACACACACACACACATTAAACTAAATACCTTATATCTATAAACTATTCTGACTCTCATCACCGATATATGCTGTAAATCAGAATTCTCTTGATATCAGTGGTTATGGAAAATTCAGTTTCGTTTGCAAAGAGGAAAAAGCGATTTTGACAAGTGGTATTATTTCATTAAATAGAAGTAAAATTGCATTTATTATAGTACTCTTATTTTCACTGTTTTCACTTTAAAATCCAAGCAATATATAATATATTAATGTACAGCAAAGTTCTCAAATTATAGTTCAAGTTCCCATTTCCCATCATGCTTGTAATTTTCAAAACTAGTAACAAGATATTACTCAAAACTTTTCAAACAATATAGACAATAACTTTCAGCTGGAAACCAGTGAGAAGACAATTTATTTTCAGTATAAAGATGTCCATAAAAAAAACAATTACCTATTCTTCCCGCTTAAAGAGGTGATTTCGGAGGCAACAAAATTAATTTCTTAAAATAATATTTCTGTATGATAAATTAGAATAGTTAATGAACTTTCCTGGAAGATCAGGATAGGATGCTAACATCGAAGCTTGCGCCATACAATCGTACGGTAAATGACTCCACAATAAGCAATAAATTTCAAAGCAGAAGGAAGTTGAAGTTCTAAAGAGGTGGAAGAAGCAGTGTTTTAATCATGCATTAGAGTAATATGATATGAAGTTATGAATTATTTTTAGCAGCTGGTGTGCAACAAATTTTATGATGACGCGTAAAATTAAAAGACTCCATATAATTATTCTGTTGATGTGAATATGTGTTACACTACTTTTACCTATTATAATTTACTATTCCTTTAAGTAATGTTAAATAAATCCATAGTAATTTGCTTTTCAACCTTTAAACTTAATAGTTTAGTATAAATTTTTTTCTAAATTGTTGAAGTAGTATGAATAATTTCTTAAATTTTAAGGGGATATTAATTTTTCTGCTTTTACCAAAATCACACTAAACATTATTCATTTCAAGTCACACTGTATGTTTTGAAAATATTCTTCGTTTTAAAAATAGGAGATATGTAGTTTATTATTTTAAAGAAATAGATATTTTTGTTAGAACACAATCTAATAATATATAAGTTTTTGGATTTATTTTTCTAACAAATATTTTTAAACTCTCCTTTAATATTCCCCAGAAAGCTGTTATCAAAGATTTTAGAATTATATTAATTTTTAGAAACACAAAAATAAAACAAATTCGGAAGGTTTTGAATTTTTTCATAAAGCATTTACATTCGTAAGAAACATTTGCTGGTATCTAAGCTTAATTTATCACACACAATTAGGGTTAAATTATTTTACGAATATATTCCAGAATTTTATGATATTCATCAGTTTTTATCCTATGGAATGTAATTATTTATTTTAATCTTTTGTAGATTCTCATGCTACTAAATCTAATATTTAGTTAATTTAACCAAATATTAGATTTAGTAGAAAATGAATCGCATTGAGAAACCCTCTAGCAACAAAAGTAAAGTTGGTTTAGCTTTTAATTATGAATATTAATTCTAAATTAAATATTATTAGAGCATACTTGATTTTTTGAACAAAGTTAATTTAACAACTTATTTTCACATTAATTTTATTTACCAATGGAAACAGTTTTTTAATTAAATTCAATGCAAATGCATACATATCTTTTAAATCCTTAAATTATGTATAAAATTTTAAACAAATATTTACATTCCATAATTCTGATGATGCAAACAATATATTAATAACAGTGCTAATTATTTTTTCAACTAAGTCATTTTTATTTTACCGTTTCAATAAAAAAATAAAATGTATACGAATGCATTCGAGTGGTATTTTGAAATAATATTTATTTATTAATTATTGCTTAAAAAAATAAAGTAATGAATTTTAAAATTTATTTATATCGTCCTTTTTTTATAGTACAATGTTCCTTAATTTATTTATAAAGATATGGTCAATTTTAAAATCAATTTACCAAAAAACCAATTTACTGTCGAAATATATTTATGCATAGAATGATTTAAAAATAAATTATTTTCATTGCCGACATTACTCAATCTATATTTAGATCCGACTTTCTAACACATTTTAAGTTGTTAGTTGATATAAAATAAAAAAAATACACTTTTCAACTTATAAAAGGTGAAACTTTTATTTCTTCTTTGCTTTTAACAAATATAGAAAACTTTTATTCCAGGACTCAAGTATATGTACTAATAATTTGATTCATACCACAAGAATCAATGCATTACTCTCAGCATTTAAACTAGACCATCGGTTCTTAGAGAATTAGTATTTTGTATTGCTCCACAAATTTCTGTTTTCTTCTAGAAGTTTAGAAGATAATACTTGACTCCCTTAAACATAATTTGAAGGATGTGAAATCGTCTTGCTTATGGATTATGCATAATTGGAAAGTCAAAATTGACATTCTTGCATTGTTCCGATCGATTTTCTTAACCCAAAACAGTATTGGATTCCTGCAAATTTTAGCGATGTTAAATTTTTACCCCAAATTTATCGATTATGATCCCTCGCGAAAAGTTATCTGTTCATAGTTTGTTCATTATTCATTAATGAAAAGAAATATCCTACATTAATTATCTGAAACTATCCTCATTTGAAACTGGTACCAACACATGCTTATCCCGAAGCTGACTTGAAATTGCTTTTACACACTATCATCGACATCAATGCAGTCCTCAAGAAGAAAAAATATTTCTCTTGAACCTCTGGCGTTCTTTTTCTGAATGCCTACAGAAGGAATTTGAAGTGTGTATGATCGAGAACTACTAGTAATGAACTCCTTCACACGGTATTTTTCTGATATGTTAGAAGGGAGAGAGTTTGTGTGTGTAATACTTACCAACAGCAAACGGCAGAGCTTATCTTTTCAACAGACATACGATGATTATTTACTTCATAAAAACCGATCTTTACAATATATTATTCTGCTTACAACATTTATTTGTCATGTCTCCACCACTGAAAACGTTGTCTCTGATTCACATTTTAGGTTAAAAACACTACATTAAGCTTGAGAAAAATGGATTGTGACTTAATAGATTATGCTCACCTTGCCACCTAAGAACAGCTTGAACCTGAAAATAACACTTTAGACTTATTACTAATTTAGTATTATTAATTAGAAATATAACTAATTTTGTTTTCAAAAACAATTTCATTACCTGAAGCCATAATACTTTGTTGCGACAGTTCGGTAAATATCACACGCCCAATCTTTCCCCATGCTTTCAGACGAATCGATTTTTTAAAACTTTACAATTTGTCTCACCCAGATATCTGTGCTACAATCCGTCTTATTTAAAAAAATTTACTTGTATTCATAGAACAAAGATTGTACCTGTGATAACGATCTTAGGTCAAAGAAGTAAATCGAAAAGCATTTGAAATTCTCTCAAGGAAATTAGCATTTAACTTCTGATAAGTTCACACATGTACATAGTCGATACACATTCACCATCACAAAGTTCTCTCTTTTGTCTTACTGCAATTGATCATTTTACGCGTCAACCTAAGGAAACGGCATTGTTAACAATACTGCTAAAAATATTGAATTTGTTCTTTTACACAGCTGCACATCCCACTATGTAGTTTTAGAAATTGTGACTACAAATCGAAAGACAACTTTTGAAAAAGAACTATTATCTTTTTTCTCCCGAATGTTTGCTATTGAGAGAGGTTTGCTATGTAGACAATAATCACTAAAGTCAACAACCTTCTGTAAAGATTCAGAACTGAAACAGCATAAAAAGGTCCTGATAAAGATTATTATTCTTTTTTTTAATTCAAATAACGAGACACCCATAAAAGTTCATTTTATTCCTTTACCAGTTATACCTAATTATGACTTTCAATTTTAATGTTCGATAACTTCACAAGAGGGAAGTACTATAGTGGGCTAGCAATCAGCCAAACTGACATAATCCCTCACTCAATTATATTTCAACTTTAAATTTGTGTAATAAAACTTTCTATGGCAACAGTGATAGTAATCTAAGGACTTGATGTTCTCCTAAGTATTTAATTTTGCATGTATTTAAATGCTTCAATCGGTACTTGCCATTTCCGTTTTCTTATGTCACAATAAATTATAAGTTAAATTATTTACATTTATATAAGCATCTTCTTCATAGTTTAAAATTAGGTCATGAAACATGAAGGTTAAATCTACCCTTAATGCATCATACTTTATTAGGGAAACTGTACTTCAGATTGAGTGAAACACAACAAAATCTCTTATGATTTTCGAGCCCTAAAGAATTTAACAGGATCAATGAATAATCCCTCACTCAATTATATTAGAATTATTATGCTTATAAGACTGTAGACTTATGGAATATGCTTTTCTAACTTGAAAAATTTCTTATCATAATTTAATAAGCAATTCCTTTTACATAAAATGTTTTCGTTAATAAAATAGAAACAATTATTCTCCTCTAAAGTAATTTTAAGATGAAAGAAACATTTTTACAACAAAAGCTTTCAGAGTTATATATGAAGTTAAATTTTAAATCCAGAAAAATATCATTCATCTCTCTCTCTCTCTCTGTAATTAAACTGTTATATTAATGAATTATTTAAGAAATCTCTATACAAAATAAACAATCCCAGTTAATAAATGTTAAATGTAAATATTTAATTTTAAATTTTAATGATATTATTATTTTTAAATAATATTGTCCGAATTTATCATTATTAGTTTCAATAATATGCATTTTAGAAATTACGTTAAAATTATCTAATTAAAATGAACATAAAAATCACCTACCTGGCTTACAAAAAATTAAAGATAATGTTTAAGAATATTTAAACATATAATTAAACAACAAAAATCATGTACTTTATAATACAAATTACTAAAATATCACTGTTTGATTGCTGAATAAGACAAATGTTTCGCTCTTAAATTTAATATTTCACAAAAAAATTAGTACTACAAAAAATTATATACTTTCGATTAAAGGCTAAATAATTTATGAAGAAAATAGCTCATATGTTGAGCCATTTAAAAATTACATATGTAATTTGAACTGTGTATTTTTTTAATATCAAAAACGTTAAAATTTTAAATATTAGCGGTTATCCTTAATAAATATTGTGAAAAATCTCATTTCTATAAATATATTTTAAAACTCTTGTTAAATTGACAAATATTTAATAACGAAAACATTTTTAAATTATGTAGTTTTTTCTCAAGGCATATGAATTTTGAAGTAAAACCCTTTACAAATCAGGTACTTTGAAGAAATATATATAAAGTAAATATAGCCAAAAATATCCCATAAGAAAATTTAAGTAAGTTGGGAATCACATATAAAATGTGAATCCATACGACGGTCTTCTTTCACACGTCACTACATAAATCATACCTCCATCTTATATAGCACTTCAAATCTTTGTGGAAGCCCTAAAGTAAATATTAGGAAATAGCTTTTTACTTGAACAGCAATCATCGAGTTTTCGAGCCAAATATAAGCACATTTCTATTTTCTATCGCAAATGTTAGGAGAAATATTCTTCTAAAATTTATATGATGTAAAAGTTTGAGAATGTATCTACAAATCTATATATATATATATATATATATATATATATATATATATATATATATATATATATATATATATATATATATATATATATATATATATATATATATATATATATATATATATATATATATATATATATATATACTATACATATTTCTTTAGCCGTTTTCTTAAAAATGAACTTATAGTCTATTATGTGTTGCTTTAAATAAATCGATAAATAATAGAAGGTTTTACAAACATCACTTTAAATAAATATTAATATAGTTTACTCTAATGACAACCAATAATGAGAGCTTAAGATTAAATAAGTAATATATATATGCCAATGAATTAAATTATTTATTCTCATAAGCTATTTATATTCTAACTAATTTTGTTTATGTGAAAAACAAGATAGATTTGCATCAAGTAAATAATGCAACTCTATTGTGTATTTCATACAAATATTTGCATCCAAAATATCTGATATACATAATGCCGACATTTCTATAGAATACAGAAAATAAAATGCATGATTAGTAATTCCATTGTAAGAAGTCAAATCTCACAAAATATCTATTACACTACAAGGAGTTGTGTATAACTACAAGTTATATCAAGAAATTTAATTTTAATTTTAAATATTTCAAACCACAAATAAAAAGTTTGGAAAGAAAACATTTTGATGTCATAACTGTTATATTTCTCTTGGAGTGTTATTTTATATATTTATCACAAAATTACAAGTGTCATTATTGTTCCCCCATCTTTAAATTTGTCAAAAAATTATTTTACAAAAAAATTAACTAAAACTCATTTATTTGGCTTTATAGTTAATTTATTAAATATTTTCAAGCAAATTGTAAAAATTGCGGAGGGATAAGGAAATAATTTATTTCCTACATACAGATTTGTCCCAAGTAATTTCATTCTAACTATTACGATAATTTCCCCATTTATTGCAAATACTAAAAATTACAAAATTACTTGGTGAATATGATAAAGTGTTCCTTAATGCACTATCAGATGCATCAATTGAATAGATGTTTATATGTGTAAAAGGGAGCTTTATATAGCACGGATAAATAAGTAAATTTATATGATTTTCAATTTTAATAAGCCTTTCCTCATATCACATTGTAGGCTTTTCTTTTCATCACTTTTATGTAATAGCTCAAGAAAATTTCCTTAATTTTTAACATAAAGTAATACTGAACACAAGTTTATTTGTTATATTGAATTTTGTGCTTGGATATGTAATTTTTTAGCGATTTTTAAATACAATAACTCATGGCAAAATTGCTGAAAATATGATAAATAATGTAACAATTGCAGTTGTAATTTTGTCTGTACAGACATTAAAATTTAAAGTACATCTCAAAAGATTAAAATTTTATATTACGAAACATTTACCAATAATCGAGCGTGAAACGCATTTACAAAAGCACACAAATTCTTAATAACGCAGACTTTATTATTTTAGGTTATAATATTATTAATAACACTCTCAGAAAAACATTGTATCTAATTAAAATTATTTTTCATTGGATATAAAATAGAAATCAATCTTAGGGAAACTTGCATATAAAATCAAATAAAATATGACTTTATGTATTGTAAAAATTTATAATATCTCAGTAAAATCTAAATATCCTTAGTTACCGACTAAAAGTGATAATATTTATGGTTGCTGATTATATTAGAGAAAATACAGAAAATTAAAAGAAGTATTTAAAACCTTTTTAACCAATATTTTAATAATATATGTTTTTTATTATTGTATTGCCTTTATTATTATAATATGGAAGATAATCCGAAATATAATATTCAGGTTTTTAATTTTTTTTTTTTAGCAACTTTTATTGCAGCAGTATTTTTTGGCTTTAATTACACTTATAATGTACGTTAATAACTTATTTCATTCAAACTTAACAGAACTAAGAATAAAATAATTTGATCATCTCTATTAACTCAAGAATTACGGTAGCAGACTACGATTTAAAATATAATAATGTGTATTTTACATTATTATATTAAGTTTTATCAGAATGATAATGTAGTTAAATAAAAAATAATAATAAATAAGCTAAATGAAATAAGCTAATAATAACAATCAGAATTTGTCCGGATTTAAAATGCTTTCTTAAAACTTTTGCTAAAAATCAATAAGAACTTTAAAATTATTCCTACAAAATAATAGATATAGCAAATTACTTAGTTTTATGCTAAAGACTTTTTTAAAAAAATGCGTATGTCATTTTTATAATGCTTGTAAAATATTGTCACAGTATAAAATGTTAACAAGAATCTACTTAAAGGTATTTGTCGAAAATGATTGATTTTCATATTTTAGCTATTTAATGTTACCTGTTGAAAAACTTTTTAAAAAATACCCACACTCACACACAAAATTGTAAACTTTTTAACAGAAAAATCATTTATTTTTTTTTTTACGAAAAATATAAAAATAATTCCCGATGGTTATTTTATAAAGATTTCAATTATATATAAAATATTTAATATAGTAATTCAATAATATAAAAGAATGTTTAAGCTTTAAAATAAAACAATTTTAATCATGCAATTTTGCATTAAAATGAAAACTAATTTAGAGCAGCATTATGATTTCACTTCTTGTATCATTAATGTCAATTTTATCATTTTAATTATTCAGACGTAAACGCTATTAATATTTAATTAATCAAGTTCGCATTTGAATTCTTTACAAGCCAAATGTCAGAATTCTTTGTAATTTATTTTTTACTTTTTACAATTAATTTAAAAAATAATTGATACTATAAAAGATACATAGTTTTTTTAAGAAATGCAGATATATTTTTTGTTATTTAGTACTACTGATTTTCCATTCAGTAAAAAAACAAAACTTTCGTACTTTTCTCTCACAAGTGAACTAGAATTCAACCCTGAAAAGTGGTTTCAGTTACTCTGAAAAATAGTTCCCGATATTGCCAAATGCTATTGGATAAGCAACGACTTTATCCATATTATTCCCACAGGATGAATTTTTTGAAAGTGGAATGATTTTTTTTCTGGAAATGGAGATCTGTAGTTCGAAAAGGTTGACATTTTTTACGTAAGGTTTTCTTTCAGTTCAATTTATTCGAATAAATTGGAAAATGGCAGATTTTATGCTCAAAAAGTAAGCAATAAAAATTTAACTAGAATAATTATATAAGCTTAATTAATATTGTTTAATAAATTTAATAAAATGATAATTATCTACAAAAATATGAAACTATACTGCAAAAAATAACAGCTTTATACAATAACTCTTTATCTCATTTTAGCCTGACATTTAAGAGAAGAAAAATTACAAGGACAGAAGTTCATACGATATCAATGAATACTTTTATCAATTACAATAGCCATTACAATTATTAAACTTGATTTTATAAAACTTCATGTATATATATATATAAATTCTATGGGCCCCTGGGGGACCTGTTGGACCACTTTGGGAACCCATAATTTACATTGAAACGTAATGCTGAAGATTTAAATAAGGATATGAATATGTAGATCTATAATTAAGGTATCAATCTTAATTTTCAAACATTCACGTATAACAAACAAAATATTCGTCTTTCTAGAAAATCATCATATCTTTTCATTTTAGGAAGCATTCTAATATGACTATAAAATTTTATATTGCCAATATACCATGCAAAAAATGTAATCCCTTCTATATCCTCTTGTTCTATAGAAGGTTATAAAATTAACTGAACTAATAAAAACATTTATAGAAGAGCTTCTGAAATATTTCAATAAATGGCTTTCTACCCTCACACCTTAACACAAGAGAGAAATTTTTATCACAGCTGATAAAATATCGCTGCATCTGTTATCTTTATTTAGACCTTGGGATCATGAGACCTTGGGATCTATTGAATTTCAGCTAAAAAAAAAATCTTGTAATTTTCTATGAATTACTAATATTTTACTATCGAGTTGATATTAATTACATATTTAAAATTTTATATTTCATATCATAAATATCTAAAATTTATATCGTAACTGTTATTAATGCTTCCCAACACATAGTTCCATCTTA
Organism: Latrodectus elegans; assembly: GCA_030067965.1. Classification (NCBI taxonomy): domain Eukaryota; kingdom Metazoa; phylum Arthropoda; class Arachnida; order Araneae; family Theridiidae; genus Latrodectus; species Latrodectus elegans. The sequence continues at coordinate 69,439,333 of CM057811.1, read as the reverse complement.
AATTTTTAAAAAACCGATTCCAAAAATGCTACCTCTAAGCAAAATTTCTTTTACAATTGTAACAGAAGAATGCTTTCTAGAATTTCTGATGTATTTTATTACTTGAATTTTTAGAGGTCAAACACACATAAATATTAGGACCGTAATCTTGTTTAGGTAAATAATTTCCTTATGGCCCTGAGGAAATGAGAGTAAAATTGAAAACTGATTAAAACTGTTTTAGAGTTAAACTGTAGAACAAATTGATTTATACACATATAATTACTTGTACAGTTTATCTCCAAAATACCTTAAGTCATATGCAATGACACATCATGTGGATTAGTTTGGGAGTATATCTTATATTTTTCGAAATTATTCATAAAAAAGAAATAAATATACATCACGAATGTCTTAAAAATTTTATTCGTATTTCCCATTTTCATAAGAGTTTACATAAAAACTTCCTAATTTATTGTTATAAATATATTTTCTCTTAAATATATATTAGAATTATTTTTACATTAATAAATTAACCGACTAAGAGGTTAGCGTTCCTGACTCCTGAGCTGTGTGTCCCGGGTTTGAATCCAGGTTCTGCCATGGATGTTACTTTCTTTCTCACTTCTCTCTGCGTTTCTCTGCTATTTCTTCTGTGATAATGTATAAATGTGGTCCACTCTATTTAATGCGTTTGTGGTGTTATAGCACGGCTAACGCTCCTCGCTTGAATTGGTTCATAGCTGGTGCCCGCTGGGTTAAGACAAAGGAGTCGCAATTTTCGGCCTTGTGGCATAACTTTCGTCACCCAAGTGCTTGCCCTTGAAAAAAACTTGAGAATTTTTTTTTCAATCTCTGAAATTCAGATCTACATTAGGATAGTTTATTACTGACATTTATTTATTTATAGATAGAAAAAATTTAAATAATGTTCATATCATATATATATATATATATATATATATATATATATATATATATATATATATATATATATATATATATATATATATATATATATATATATATATATAAAGTTTATCGAATCTATTCACACTCATTACTCATACATGGAGAAGGAAGTTGTAAAATAAAAAAACTAGGTTTTTTTTCATTCTTAAACTCACAATAATTAAATCTGAAGAAATTTGTTCTATGAGTACTTATAGAGATTTATTTAGATGAAAAAGCAAACTATTTCATGAATATTTTTTTTATTTTTTGTATTACAAATAATGCCGTGCTACTAGGATTTCTATCTTTCAGCGCTTCAAACGGTAAAAGTGATAGCACCTTATATTATAAGGCATTCAGTGGATTTATCATTGTAGACCCGAAATTTACTCTTCGTAATTTAGAGAAAGGAACTAAGCAAAAGACAGCTAGTCTTAGCCAGCAACTTCATAGATATCATTTCACATGGTGGACATTGAGGCATGTTCTTAATATGTATCAGCCAACGCTCGTGAACACGAAAGATCTTTGATTTTTCTGGATTTGAACTCACTACAACCTGATAACGAAAATGGACTAAATAACTAGGCCATCATTCCATAAATATTAATAATTTTATATTAAATACACTTTTAGATGTATTTCTTGGTGCTAATTTCAATTTTTTCAAGTATAAAACTCTCTATTCTTTCAGATATGAAAACAAAAATTATATTTTATATGTTATAAATATGTATCCTTTTCAAATATATTATAATATATTCCGCTATTAAATATCTAATTTTTACACCATTTACTTTCCTAGTTGTAAAATAGATAATAAAAAAGTACATATTTTTAAAATTTTAGGTGATATTTAATCGAAAATTACTTTCATTTAGGAAAGCCTATATCACATCTGAAATAAATGGTAAACATTTTCTATTAGTTTCACTAAAATAATAAAAATTACTCATTATTAGCATTTCTTAAGCAGATTGAAAAGTTTACGTTTCAACAATTTTCATGAAAAATGACATTAATATTTTAATGGTTGAATATAATGTTTCTAACATATTTTATCACCATGAAAATTTAATTTAGTAACTATATTCTTTTATTTCTTAAATTTATTTTTCTAAAATAATATCCCAGAGATAAAAGCATGTAAAAAAGTCATTATAAAATATTACATATACTAAGAACCTTTTCTGCAGTACTATTAAATATTTTTTTCAAGATTTCTTTTGACAATTTTTACCAATAAATAATGAAATACATTGTTATGGAAAGTAACTGATGGAAAACACATGTTTTCTAATATTCATGGTTCTTATTGTTTTCTTCAATTCCTTAAGGTCTGCCATATTTTCGCAAAGAGTTGTTTTTAATATTCAAAACGAAAATATGCATACAGAAAATATTTAGTATGATTAAACATTCCGTCGCTTTAATACGAAGCAGCAAGAAGAAAAATATAATCAAAACATATTTTCCCGAATGCAATATTTTATTAATTACACAAAAAAATAAAGATGAATCTCCAAACATTTTATTACTTATTCTTCATTATTCTCATTTAAAGAAGAAAACTATAGATTAAAAATGATATAAAGTCAGCTTTTAAGCCTATTTATATATAACTTTAGGCATAAAACGAATTTTTACAAGAGAGAGAATTCATACTTACTTTTTAAAATTTTTAAGAACATTTACACAAAAATATTACCAATATTTTTTTATATTTACCTAGTTATACGCATATTTTATATTAAGTATTGTTTTTAATGGATTGTTTGTTTCTAAATCTAAATTCATAAAGACATTAGTATTTTAAACTAAATATAGTAACATTAAGAGTAAGATTTTTTTAATTCCATTTATAATAGCCAATAATATACTTTAAGAATAGAGTAGGTAAATAATAAAATTTAGGGATGTATTAAAGTAGTAATGTAAGGATGTGTTCACATTGAGCATTGCTTCCTAATTTTATAAATTTCTTAAAAGGTGAGCCGAAATGTACCTTTGGAGGAATGCATTTTAATGATACTTAAGTCCGAAAAAACTAAATTTATTCAACCCCATTCTAATTCAATTGATTCCTGAAATTAATAGTTGTTGAGCTGAAAAGGAAGTATAAATTGATAAATAGCATTCTTTCTTGAAGGAATTTTGCATCATTTTTGTTATTAATTAAATTACTCAAACTTAGTCTGACATTTTAAGAGCTATCTCAAAATACGACGCAATTTTCAGAAAGGATTAATTCAACCGAAAGACCTCCTTTTCAAGCTATTTATGTTATTTAGTTATCTATATGTGTGTCTGTGTGTGTGCATGAAAAATAATTTATTTTTAGAATGCTTTTCTATATTAAAAAATTATTTTCTATCTCAAAAATGCAATAATTTTTTTATTTATATAAAATTTTGGTTTCGTTTCCTAAACTTTTTTTAATTATGACAAAAAAGTATTCCAAAAGGAAAACCTTGAACGTTAAAAAATTGAAACAGAATGACAAGTTTCTTAGGATTAATAGTCCTTACAGCACGATTATAATTATAAAGCAAAAAATGCACATAAAAATTTAACATTATTTAAAATGTTAATACTTAATAACATTTATATTATGTATCTAACACAAATATTAAAAGAATGTAGAAAAAATCGTCGGGAAAAATATAATGTATATAATAAAATGAGTTAAGATTACTGAATTTCTTTTTAAGATTCTCTGCTTTAAAATAACATTTCTAATAGAATATATATGAATTAAAATGAGACTTACAGATTAAATTGAAATTATATATATATATATATATATATATATATATATATATATATATATATACATAAACAATCAAATTATTTTTAATAATTTTCATTATTTCTTAAATTGCGAAATAATTCTATTAAGTTTATCAAAATTTAAAAATATAATTTCTGTTTTTGTTAATAAATTTTAAAATATAATCCTTAATGTTTCATTTTCAACACAACATATTATAATTCACAGTGGTGAAATCCCAAAAAATAATTTTCGCTCTTTAAATTCTTATCTATTTGAAATAAGTTTATCCGCCTGTATTCGTTTTTAACTTTGAACTAAAATATGCTGTTCTCAAACACCTGGAATGACTTTTCCATGCTTAAAGTGCGTAATGCTGAAAAGTTAGGCTTAATCCCCGATATTATGCTTAAAATTTATGGCAGTAAGAAGCTAACTCCCAGTTGTAAGAAAAGATTAAAAGAATTAACCACATCTTAATCTTAGCTGAAAGGCGAGATTTTTCAAATGCGAGATAAATCCGTAAAGTTGATACGCTGAAAAGACTCGAACTACTTATTATATTTATTTTTCACTTTTTTATGATTCTTTACTTATAATTTGAATCATTGTTTATATATTTATATATTTTCAATTCAATAATCAAGGGATAATATGAAAAAATTGTAATGTAAAAAAACAATTTATTGGATAACGTTTCATTTGTTATATATATATATATATATATATATATATATATATATATATATTAACAATGTAGAAAATATATATATATATTAACAATATAATGTAGAAAAACAATTTATTGGATAACGGTTCATTTGTTATATATATATTAACCTAAATATTTGTCAGTAAATGTTCAAAAAATAATTCTGGAAAATTAAAGCAATAAACACAGAAATAAAGTTTACATAGAGAGAGAGTTTACATTAGAAATCATGTAAATAATCTGTAAAGCATTTAACAATTTTCATAAGAATGTAATTTAATGTTTAAAAAAAGTTTATCAAAAAATATTAAATATATTTAAAACAGAGGAACTAATTCAAAATATTTCACGCTTCTTTTTCTTACGTTAAAACACATATTAGCTAATAACAATGAAATCTAGCCTCATTACTATTCTTTAACATAATTATGTTTAATATTTTCAGTCATGATACTTTTTATGTATTATTATTTTTCATTTCTTTAATTTAGCTTTAGAAAAAGAACATCAGTGTTTTAAAAATCATTTTTAAATTTTTAATTCTGATTCCTTTAGTAAATTTTATATTTTTAAATTATAACTAAAGTTTGATTTTTTCGAAATGTCCCCATTTGAAAAAGTTTAATTTAGAGTCAATAAATCACGTTATTAAAATAATTTCTTTAGCTATTTTTAAGATGATAAAAAGAAAGCAAATATTTATAGAAGTTTTAAGGGCATTTTCTTATAGTACTCACAGCTTCGGTTCTTAAAAATATATAATATTTTAAAAGGAACTGACATTTTATTTTTAGATATATTATATCAATTTTAAAATGTTTGTATAGTTTACTGATATTAATAACAAGAAAAACAATTTAATATGTTGTGGTGAAATACTGAAATTTCAGAAAAATTCCAAGGAAATCCAGATTTTCTTTTTTGAAAATAATTGAATGGCAAAGATAAATTTAAACAAAATTACAATAAAACCTAATAATTTATTTTAGTAACTTAATTACAAAAGGTATTTATATATACCAATAAAACATTCTAGTCTAAATAATTGAAATCTAACATTATTGTTTGTTTTATGACAATTACACATTAATATATCATAACTGTGACCAGACGGCAATTAACGAGAGATCAGGTTCACCCCTTTTAGAAGTGGCAGTGTGGTGTCTCCTATCGTCAATGGCATTACCAGCTCAGGATCTCGCTTGGCTTGCTCATTCCTCATGAGCATTCCCCCTTTTCTTTTCTATCTCTCCTCAGACTTCATCGTCTCTTCTTATACTCATCTATTTGTCGGATATCTGCAGCTCCATTCAGGAAAGTCGAGGCAGGGCTCCTACTGGACAGGGCAGTTATATATACTACGTTTACAACTAACATCTTTTTAGCTTCTTAATATGCTCAATGAGGTTCCAGTCCTCAATTATGGACTTATTTTCTATGTAGGGCTTCTCTGGGGCTTCTGCGTCTCTTCTTCATATTTAGATGCAGTTTTTAATTCTCGTCTTACCTCTTCCTCTTTACACCATTAGTTTTCTAAAGTTCTAAACTACCTCCTGCACTTCTATGGGATATGTCAGAAATCTCTCCCCCTAATTGCCGACTGGTTAGATTTACAAACAAAACATATTATAAAATGTAAACTTTCCTTGCAATTTTCTCAAGATCATTCATCCACATTCCGAAAGGAAGAATTTATTATTTTATTGCACTTGTCTCACTGTGCCAATTTTTATTACATCCTTTCCTTTATATTATTACAGCTCAGTTTGAAAGGAAAAGAGGAAACTCTCAAATTTAAAGTGCAATAAAAATATACATATCTATTTTCTCAGGGTTTGGTTATGTCATTTTACACTACGACATAATAAAGATCAAGAAAATAAAATTTCCATTCCTAAAGGCAGTGCCATTGACTTTGATAAACGGATGTATATACATTCAATGTAAACGTTTTTTAAGACTCATAATTGTAGATTAAATCTTATTTGATTTGAAGAATAGAAGTTCATTATTTACTTATAGAACCGATTTGAATTTATATAATTTTTAACATCTTTTTTCTTAAAAGTGGTTCATCAAATTTAAATTATTTTTATTAAAATATAATTAAACAGATAGATCTTTTTTATTAAAATATAATTAAATAAATTTTAAAACTATTTTTAATTTAATTTTAGAAGAATATTTTCATTATTGTGTTTTTGATTCATAATAATTGTGTTTTTTTCATAGTTTCAAAAATATTGAAATCAACATAATAATTGAACTCGACAAATATTTTTTTCAGAAATGAAAACCTAGTTTTAATTTAGCTAAAATTAGTTCGCATTATCATATTTAATTTCAGAAATTCATAACACATAAGGATACATTAAAAATTTATATGATCTAATTATTGGTCCTTTTTCACATTTAGAAAAAGATTATCTGCCTTTTCTAATACTATAGATTTTTCTAATAATGATAGAGGTACGGTTGTTCTAGAAAAGAATCCATATATGCTTTAAATAATTAAATATACTATTGCTGGAAAAAGTTACTTAAATAACAAAAGGTACAATTCAAGCAATGCGGCGGGAAAATATAGACACTGCTTAACATTATAGGATTTAAAGTATTCCCAAAGTACAAACAGCTTTTTATTTATAAGTCAATGTCTACTGTTAGAAATTTTTCTTTTACTGTCTTCACAAATATTTTCTTTTTAGAATTTTTTGTAGTATAAAAATGTAAATATACCAGGAAAATGAGATCAAGAAATTTTTGTGGCTTTTTTCCCAGCCATTTTTTTCCTTTTGTGTTTATTCTCCATAGTTAATTTTTTGTGTTAACTTTTAGGAATAGTTATTTAAATGCTTTGTTAACTTACATTTATTTTACACTAATTTAAGTGTAATATCTGTGCCTTTAACAAATATTTTTTTCTTTTTTGTATTTAAAGGCTATGGAATTTAAGATGTACAGTAATATGAGAGTTATTATTCTGATCTATAAGTTTATTATTGTATGTTAAAATCACTTTATATATTTTTTTTATAATTTAAAAAACATTTCAGAGATAAAAGTGATTAAAAAATGAAAATATTTACTTAAAAATACATAAAAATTTATCGAATCTAATTTAAAGAAAAAATTTATTTATCTTCTTATATTTTCATAAAAACCAATTTTAACACTACTTTTTTTTATTTCTGTCTTGTTATATCAAACTTTTTGCTTACTTAATTAATATTATAAATAGGTTTTAATTTTTTTAAAGTTATTTCTTAAATATGAAAATCATATTTATATAATTTTCTTCCTTAATTGTAAGGAATGCTTAATTTATGTTAATTCATGTATTTCCCATAATTTAATTAATCAAACCTTTCATTTTAAAAAAAGAAAAAGAAATGAATTCTAATTTATATTTTCACTCAACATTTCACTATCGGAAATAATTTCGAATTATTTGAATAGTTTCAATTTATCAACTAGTTGGAAATAATCTAGATTAATTTAATGTCCATTATGATAATTTTTAATAATTTTTCAACTTTATTATCTTCAGAGATTTTTTATTAATTATGTAATTTTAAATAACATAAATGAAATAACTCCTGAAACATATTATTCAACACGGAATCAATCTTTAAATTCAATGTACCTAATGATATTCTCTTTTCTTATATTTTTAGAAGCTAATCATAAATAATATATTTGATATAATAATTTTTTTTTGGAAATTATACAACAATTGCATATGTGTGTGAATTGTATAAAAATTTGTACAGTTTTTATACAATTTATGGGAAATTAATGAAAAACATATTAGCAGATTTAGTATCTGAACCAACAATTTACCAATCATTGTTACAATATCTAAATATAAGATTTATTTCAGGAAATAAAAAATGTATTTAAAATATTTATTTTGTTATTTATATCTCTTAAATTAGAAGGTGCATTATGAACTGAATTAAAATTACTAATATATTGCTTTTTATCAAATTTTAATGTATACACATTTAAAATATCCACAATAATTACGCAAATCAATTTTTTTTAAAAAATGAGTTCCTTTTGTATTTTAGACATGCAGTTTAATTGCCTGACCTATTTCACTTTAAAAAAAAATTAAATAATACCATTAATTTTTTTCGGTAAATGTTAAGAGTGATTTAAGTTGTTAATCTAAGTAAGAAAATATCATTACATTATTTTCAATGAAAAGGAAACAAAAAATATACAAAAGAAAGTGTATTTATTACACCCAACTTTAAAATATATCACTTAAAAATATATTAAACATTTGCTCTTAATTTAAATGTAAAAAATTATACTCAAAAATTATTTTAAGATATTTCTAAAATACATGAATAAACTTCATTTACATTTACTTACAGGTTTAATTAATGGAATGCTATTGATGATTACTAATGAACTATGAGAGTGTAATTAATGAAATTATAAAATGATTATATTATATCCATATTAAATGGAAAGAAGGATGTTCAGCTGCAATCTTTTTAAATTAAATTTAAAATTCCTTGTATTTATTTACCAAAATGAAATAATGCATATATTTCGTATTCCAAATAAAAAAAACATTTTATCTCGAATGCGGAATAGATACAGAATAGATAATAAACTAATATTTTTAAATTTTCTGAAATATGTTAGCGTCACTGTATTGTAAAACTAAGAAAAGTAGCGTTTACTCTCCTTCATCGGGAAAGCAATTTTCATTCCATGGTGATGACAAAGAAAAATTAACTTTAGAAAAATTAAAATAAATGCAATAAGTTTAACTTAATCATGCTCCAAATGATATGCTTCATATATTGAATAATCAATTACAGAGATAAATGCATTTTTATAACTACAAAGATAGAATTTATTTTCCATTTCTCTTCTTCTGTCTTGATTTTCTCATTAATGTTGGGTTTGATCTGATGAAAGTAAAAAGCATTTATTTAGTTGCATTATAATCATTTGTCTGTGAATACTTTAATTAAAATTCTATATTAAAAATTATTATTTATAAGTAATTGCTTAAGTAAAAGGTTATTTCATGACTTATAAAAAGAAATGTGTACTTTACAATAATTATAAACAATGTGTATAAAATCCTGAAAATTTTAAAGAAACTAAATTTGATTAATGAATGATAAATTTAAAATATCCTTCCGCTTTATGAATTAAGAATATGTGTCATTTCTCTAAAATACGCAAGTTATATTATAAAAGTATACATATTTTAATAAAATACCTGGATCACATTTATTTGTGGTAAAAATTCTGTTTATTTATTATGAAATTATTCTTAATCTTCTATTTTTTATATTAATTTATGTTTCATAAAAAGCAATATATCTCGATAATCGTGCTTTAGATAATCTTTTCAACTATTCTCCAATTTGTAGGAAAAATAATTTAATAGAGAAATATTACGCAATATTATTAACATTTAAGGAAATATTAATGTTTAAGTTGATAAATTCTTCTTCATATCCCGATTTTTATTCTTTCATATATAATTATTTAATACAAATACTGTGAGACAGAAATGAAGATTTAAATGATAACATCTTTATTACCAATCATATTAGTAGATATACTTTTTTATTTCCCACACACAATTTACCCTTAATTTACCATTTATTTGCTTTTGGCATTCCTAACAACGTCATTTTTTAAACCCATATTAGTTTCAAATAATTCCTTTTAAAATCAGATTTATTGTTACCAGTATTGAGAGTTATATCATTCTAAATAAGATAATATATATTTTAAAATAGATATATAACGAAAATTGTAATCACTTGAAGCAATAACTGCAAAATTAATTGTGTTTCAGCAAGAAAACTTCCATTCAGTACAAAAAATATTAAAAGTGAACTCTATTTTATTTGAATTGTGTGTACGTATTGCTTTATACATCTAAATTAAGAAATGTACTAAAAAAGATTTTATTTTCTAAAATGATTAAGAGAAAAAAACAGTTATACGTTCTTGGTGAAAGTCCAATAAATTTTATGGAATAGAGTTCCCTTATTGTAAAGAAAGAAATATAACAGGCTCTTTTGGAGTAACACCGATAAAATAATTCTTATATTTAACGTCAAAATATATGATAATGTAAAACTCACTTTACAAAAATATAACAACATTTAAATTCAAATTAACCTAGTTTTAAATTTTCTAATTTTAGTATTTAATTAGCATTTATGAATCATGCTTTATAGCGATTTAGAAACATGTTTTAAGATAGATCTAAAATAGTATACTGAATATGTTTTTAAAACGCACGAAACAAAACTTTTCATTTTAAATGGTAAGCTAAATTTTGAAATCAAACACACAACTTTTATTAGGGAACACTGAGAAAAATAGATAATTTTACAAGACTAATTTTTGGTTGTGGTTTATGATAATATGCCTATCAGGTTTCACAAAATTTCACGATATTTCTTATAAAACATAGAAACTGATTGTCTTCTGGCAAAAATATTGTGGAGAAATTTATGACATATTATGTAGGACATAATGAAGGTAAAATGTTTGCTTGAAGAAAATAATATTATTTCAAACTTTTAGCACCAGAATGTGTTTCTAATCATATAACCCTAAATCTAGAATAAGCAAAAGCTGAAAATCTTTCTCCAAAACCTAATTAAAAACCTCGCGTTATAATTAAAGACCAAACAAATAATTCTTTTTAAACCAAACCAAGGTTATTATTTGTTTTAAACATACTTCTATCGATTCCAGCGTGTCCTGATATCAGAAGATGAAGACCATCAATTACGGCTGAATTTTACGAATCAATTCCTTAACTGGTATTATGTAAATCGCAACTGGCTTTTACACATTATAGGGACAACTGAGGCACATTCTCGTTAACTGGTAAGGTGAATTCGAAACATTTTGTGCACTGGGAAGAGAATAATCCCGATTATGTGCTTGCACGTCTAATACACGAAAAGCGAATAACTGTGTGTTTTGATATAACAAGTATATTCATCTACAGCCTTTACTTTTTTGAAGAGGTTACTGCCAGTGACCTGCAAACGCGTATAGTAACGAATACTCACTATCTGAACCTGTTATCTCGTTACTCGAATCCCACATCGATTCTGATATCGTTACTCGAATCCCACATCGATTCTGATATCGTTACTCGAATCCCACATTATCTATCTAGAGATGGATACAAGATATCGCTCCTAAATATGTCTTATGTCAATGTGCCTTATGTCAAAAGATTGGTGAAAGAATTACCTCCCAACATTTCCTATTTCCGTGGTCACCAAGGTCTTCTGGTCTGACTTCAATGGATTTCTTGTTCTAAGGAGATCTGAAACCCAAAAAGTGTATAAGTTTCGCCTGCAAACTACATCTGATCTGAAAAATGATGACATAATTGGGATTCAAAATATTCCTATTGTCATAGTACATGTGGCTGTGCTCTATGCCATGTGTCGCATACAAATTCTCATCGTGTGTACAGAAGGTCATGTGGAGAATTTGTGAAACACAACAAAATGCTTTAATTTGTGCTACTTCTCTGTCCATCTGTGTTGCCCCCATTTAGCCTATTTACCACCGGTGATTTTCATGCTACAGTTGCATTCGCAAGCTCGTGCGAATTCACCCTCTCTCTTTCTCTCTCTTCTTCTCTCTTTCTCTCTCTCTTTCTCTCTATTTAGAGCTTTTTACAATTTAGAATACAACCCATACAAAACAATTTGGTGTTGTCATTTAATAATTTCAAAATTGTCTCTCTGTAAACGTATATGTTAGCGTCGCTTTTGTTATTCATATCATTCTTGAGCACGTACCACAAAATACCTTATAACAAAATTTTATTCACTTTCCGTGAATTTTATGATAAATGAGGCCCATATGGTATTATATTAATCACCTTGCATGATATATATTTATATATATGTATACAAAAATAAATCGATAGATAGGTAGATGTATACATAGATAGATGAAATCAAGTTTTTAAAACGTAAACTTTATGTGTGAATATATAGAAAAATATTTAAGCTAAGGTACTTTTTTAATTTTTTTTTTTTTTTTTTTTTTTTTTTTTGAAAATGAGAAAACAACAGTTTTTATTCGTTGAAAGCATAACATTTACCAAGAAACACAATGTTAATTTTTATTTAAATCGCTAATTACTATTTTAGGATTTATAAAAATATATAAAAGTAATAAATAAATATAAATTACTATAATAAAAATAAAATGTAAATAAAAATAAATAAATATATAAGACAAAAATATTATTTCTCTAAAACATAATTATAGAACCTTGATTTCAAAAAATTTTTCAATTTCAAATTCAAATTCATTTGAAAATTTTTCAAAATCCTTACTATATATACTTAATAATTTAAACTCAATTAAAAATAAAAAGCTTATAGAAGCTTAAAAAAACACATTTGTAACTTATATGAATCAAGTAAAAATCAAAAATATTAAAATTGTAAGACATTACTGGGAATAAATCTAGAACTAAGTTGCAATTTCAAATCAAGTAGAAAAATTGTTAAAGTACAAGACCTGTTATGTTGCTATACTTTTCATGAACTTATAAATATCCTATACCAGAATGTTTAGAAAATAAACTTAAAATGTTTTAAAATTACTTGAAAAAGTGGTACAAAAGGCAGAAAAATTACAGAAAACGTTTTGTTGAAAATTATTGCTCTTGGTGAATATAAAACGATCATTATCCAACAGATGTTGAGGAAAATGGTTTAAAGAAGATATAAAAGAGAAAATAATCTTTCTCTAATGTGTAAATGTACTGAAGAATACAGAATAATTTTGTTGTGTGTGCCATTATAACTAAATGAAAAATGCGAAACTATCACGATTGTACTTACAGAAATAAAATAAAAAGAAATATTGCTTAAGAATGTGTTTTTATTTAATAAGAACTCCAGCTTTGTACAATAAATACTTTTTACGAGGATTGAGGCTTTAAAAATAGATACTGTAATTAATTAATAAAATAAAACACGAAAAAAGCTGAACAGTTAACGAGTTTTTAATGCAATTAAATAAGAAGGATACTAAATACGTATTTTTCAATTTTCCAGACACAAAAACTTTCAACTTTGTATAATGTAGTGAGCAAAATAAAATTCGTATGCATTGATTGCTCTAATCAATGAAAGTGAAAAACAAGCGCAAAAAAATCTTTTTGAATACTCATTATACAATTTTTGTTTTATTATTTATAACAGTCTTAAATATGTAAGTAATTTTTGTTTAAATAATTAGCATTTTTATTATATTTGTGTGAAATGAAGGTTTTTTTTTAAAATAAAAGTACTTTAAATATGTGTTAGTTAAAACCTCTTCATCAAAGGTAAGCGAAATAAGACTTTCAAATAGTTTTCCATTGATATCTGAGTAAATAAACAAATATTCTTCAAAATATATTATTAAGAATAAAATAAATGGTATAATTTAATGAAAAAAAGTGTGGATATTTCCGGAAAAATTATTATCCTTTGATCAATAACGATACATTGCCAATGTGGCTTAGAATCATTTTGCTAAAACGGAGTTGAAAAATTTGAAGTACTTTCACTACACGGGAAAAACTTGATAAGAAATAAATTAGAAAAAATGCAATATTTACACTAAGTTTTCTTGCAGTATGAGCCAAAAAAAGTGTGGAATAAAATTAATACAAGAATATGTTTTTTGGTATTCAATGCTTTTTTGGTGAGACCGAAAATATTAATCCAAACAAGAAAGGAGCATGATAGATGGATACTAAAAATTAAATATAAGAAACTACCTTTTTCTCTTTCTACCAATAATCTTTAAATTTTAATAAGCTTGTTTATTATACGATTGGTATATGTTTTCTTGGAAATAACAATTTTTATATTGTTGTTTTCATTGGTTTAACAAAAATTATTTATGATGAATATTATATTTGTCCAATTAAAAGCAATACCAGAAAATAATTGAACTGTTTAGTCATTAAAACAATTTACTCATTAAATATAAATTTTATAAATTAAAATTGAAACCTTTTAATATTTTATTTAAATGCCACTTATTTTTCATGTCTTTATTTATTGCACATCATAAGTAAAATAATATAATTGGTGATTAGGTTGTTTATATTGGTAAATATGCTTTATTTCAGTGTTACGATTCTTTTAGTTTATCTGTTCTTTATTACAAGAATAATTAAGTATATAATAATAGATGTAAGAAAATTAGATATGGAAAGGATATGAAGAGAGATCCCAAAAAAAATTCGAAATTTCTTTTTTTCTAAATTAATAAAAATTGGATTTCTTAGATTGTATTCATTTAACTCAGTAAATGAATACAATCAAAGAAAAAAAAACTTTCAGGCCACTGTTTTATATTAACCTGAATTAATAATTTTCAAAAACCTACATTTTATTACTATAAATTTTTTTAAGAAGCATTATGTATTATCGTAGTATCTTTTCCAGAACATTACATAATACCATAAAAATGTAAGCAATAGTTTCTTTATTAATTGTATTTCTTTTTAACATATTTTTTAATATTAAAATAAGAAACATAAGAAGAATAGCTCAAAGTTTACTTAAAATTTAATTGAAGTTTTGATTTATGTTAACTTAAGAAGTATCACATATCGATTCAAATAATGCTATTTTAATAATTATTTAAATTCATATCAAAAAGGATTAGACTTTCTAAAAGATTCTTTTTTTGTATTTGAAACATTCAATAATTTAATCTTCGTATATTTTACGAACATACATCTTAAATATAAAATATATCTTTAATAAGCTTTTATGGATTTAAAATAAATTTGTAAAACAGCTGCATTAAAAATAAAAAGTTGAAAATATTAATAAATTTACCCGTATTATATTTCATCATTGTAATTCACCAAGAATCTAATTACTGAAATAGTAATTAGTCTCATAATGATTTATTGATTTGAGTGTTTACACGAAAATAAAAATTTAATGTGTCAAATTTGACACATTAAATTTGTATCACAACTTACTTTAAAGTTAACATAAAATAACGCAGTTTGTGTTTCATGTGTTTTAATTTATTTTAGAGAAAAATAACACGCTTTATATTGGTAAATTTACTTTCTGGATTTTTTTCCTAATCACACAGAATACACTACTAAACATAACATGTAATTGGAAGCTATTTACTTTAAATTTTGTACAATAGCTTATATGGAAGTTTTTTTCTTGACATATTATAACTAAATGATTAAAATGTTGCTAACAATATTCGTATCAAAAACCAAATCATAATTCAGAAATCATGCTCTAAATTATGAACTTTTCTCTCACCAGTAAAATATTCATACATATTCTCAGGGATAGCATACGCTTGTATTACAAATTGCAAGAAGCCACCAAGTAGCGTTAACACTATATCACAGTGAAGAGAAAAGTATTTTAATTAAAATGTTGCTAACAATATTCGTATCAAAAACCACATCATAATTCAGAAATCATGCTCTAAATTATGAACTTTTCTCTCACCAGTACAATATTCATACATATTCTCAGGGATAGCATACGCTTGTATTACAAATTGCAAGAAGCCACCAAGTAGCGTTAACAATGTGTCACACTGAAGAGAAAAGTATATGAGGACCAGTGATATAGAACTGCGTTATTTTAATCCTTCTTTTAGAATTTACGGTGTTACAATCAAATAGCTACGACACAAAAAAACACATACGGAAAATGGCAGAATTATTTGGAGTTTGGAATGCAGGTACACAAAGATAGCAGTAATCTAATGGCACGGCATCACTATAATATACAAGGCTTCTTGTTTGAAATAAAGTTATTCTTGTTCTCAAAATAGATGGTTATTTTAAAATGGGAACCATGACAGACTTTATTGAACGAGATCCCATTCCAACAACATAAAATTATATTTTAGCCTTCATCGATGATAATTTTCATCTTTATAGTAAAGAATCATAAATTAGTGTTTTCAGTTTGTAAATCCTTCCCATTTGGTATGGATTGCATGATTAAAATGCAATAATTATTTGATACATATGTTTGATCTATGAATGGCAAACCAATTCTTAGATGCACACTAGAATTTCATAACACATTGCTCACTTAACTGTGTAATCTTCTTCAAGATCAGATTGAAAATTTGATACTCAACTAGACTAGATGTGACTGTGACTGTGTTGCAATCCATTGAAAACGTCCATTTTGTTAACAATAAAACCATTTCTATATAAAATTTCCCATAGGAAGTTGTCCTTTCCTGTTGTTTCATGCATTAAAATTTAAAAAATAATTAAACTTATAATAATTTTTAGTATCTTAATTTATTAAATAATTAATGTTTATGTGCTTGTTTTGTTCATTCTGCTTATGAATCTTACATGTAAAAACCAGAATTAAAATTACGGGTACTAAAATCATTACGGATATGAAAATCCTTTTTTAATTTCAGAGAAAATCAACATATTGATTATGCGCTCTGATTTTAATCAAGGATTTTAGAAATTTATTTTCAATTTTCTCAAAACAATATTTTTATCAGTTATAACTGCATCTTACTGACAGTTTAAAAATAGTGTCTAAACCAAATAAAGATTATCAAATAAATTATATAACAAACTGGAAAACTGTTAAAAAAACCTAGTTCCAATCGAAATTTATTTTCAAAGAATAGAAGCAAAAATATTTTGAGGAAATCATATTTATATTTTAGAATTAAAGTCAATATCAATAAATAACATTTTAAGTTTTATTTAATAATGTTAATTATTGCAGCTGCATAGTTATAAACAATTATCTTATTAAATAAATATAAGGAAAAAGCTCTTATTATACAAATAAATTCATAAAAGACTAATTTTACTATTAAACAAAATATTTTTTCAATCTTTGTCAAATTTTATTCTTTTCAGTTAATAAAATGGATCAAAATTAGAAAAAGACAATTATTTTTATAATTCCAACAAATTTTATAACTGCAATTTATTCAAATTAAATTTCTTTCATAAATTGAAATAACTATCTATCAATTAACTTTCATTTATATTTTCAAAATTTACTTAATAGTTTGCTGAATATAGATCATCAAATGTACGTAATGATGAAAAATGAATACAAAACTAAAACCATAAAGATTAAAGGAGTAATTAGAAACATATAAAAATACTTCAGAAATTAACAATGTTAACTTTTTTATAGAATAAAAATGCAGTAAAGTCAAATTTTAGATTTATCACAAATTTTCTGATACTTTATATGTATATTGAGTTAATAAAGGTATTTATTTTTAAAAAAAGTTTTGAGAATACAAGGGAAAAATATTCATAGTATTGAAAATAAATACCCTCACGTTTTGAAAAGAATTTGTACGTGAAATATCAAATAAAATGTATAAATTTGAATGTTTTACTCAGAATACGGAGTTTCTGTAGTAATGGGGTTCCATATATTTACTCTACTATACAAATATATAAAAATATCTTTCAAAGATTTTTCCTTTTAACGTTTAATGTTTTTCTTATCCATATATAGAAATAATTCGCAAAATTTTTTTTTCATAAATTCAATCAATTGCTAAAAGCTTTATATCTGTAGATATTATTTAATTTAAAATATACATTCTTACATTAATTTAAATAATTATGCAGAAAACTCTAAGAAAATTGTTACACTTCATTTATTAACTGTAGACTTTTCTAATATATTACCCGTGTTCATTACCACAGATTTAATAATTTACATAAATCGCTAAGGAATTTTGACATTCACATTACAGATATATAATTTATATCAAATATTTTATAATGAAAAGGACTTTAAATTTAATCCTTTCGTGTGAAAGTAAGGAAGATAGTGAAGTATATAGTGTGGAATAAATTATATTTTTGAAATATGTCATTACCTAATATTGAGAAATAAAACACATATTTCGAAGTAAAAATTTGAATATATATTATAACTTCATGATTAAAAATAATTATTTATCAATCGTATGATAAACTACAAGTAAAATTTTGATGATATATATATTTCAAAACTTTTAAATGTAAAATGCCAAAGTGAAATATTTTCAACAGTTTGAAATTTTTCAGAGATTTATAAATAATAGATTTGAAACCACTAGCCTAGTGAAATAATTATCTTTGGTTAACGATACTGAAAGTTTTGTGTAAAAGATAATTTATTTGCATAATCTATTCTAAAATTATTTTATCTTTTACATTTTATATGCTAAATAATAGATACATTTATAAAATAAGAATATTCTATCTATTATCTTTAGCATGAAACGTGATTTTAATTTGTTTCATAAAAGAAGCTTTATATAAACAGTTTTAAGAAATATTGCGGTATTTTGAAATTCTAACTGAGAAAATTAGTTTACTAATATTATCATTGAAATATATTAAAAATTTCCTGGTGCAAAATTTTTAATATATCCTTTATGAATCATTACGACGCAGTATTTTATGTTATATATATATATATATATATATATATATATATATATATATAAATAAATTAATTTTATGTTATATATATATATATTTATATATATATATTTTATGTTATATATAAATATTTATATATATATATATATATATATATATATATATATATATATATATATATATATATATATATATATATATATATTCTTTTTAGCATCTCAATTTCATTATGTTTGTAAAACTCCCATTTGACTGAATGATTGAATTCCCCTTGATTATTCGTAATCATTTTGAAAGAAACATTAAAATCAATGAAAATTTCTATTTTAAATGTTGTTTCTTAAATAAATATATTAAAATCAATGTTTCGTATCATCAAAACTAATTAATGTGCCAAAATTTTAACGCCATCGACACTTTCTGTAGATGATGGATCTAAAAGTTCTTTATTTATAGAAATAAAATGTACCTATGTAATGTTGTTTCTAACACAATGATAGATGTTCCCGAGATTATCTGTAACACATTTAAATAAAAAAAATTGCCAGTGACAATTTTGTTATTTAAAAAACAATATTGAAAACAATGCCTCAGTGCTTATTACTATCCAATTCATTTAATACATCAATCTTCAACAGAAGAAATCGTTAAAACCTTCCATTGGGGAGATGACAAAGTTTTTAACTATTGAAACAAAAAAAATTTAATTTTGGGAAATATGTTTCTAACTGAAATGGAGATTTCCCTGAAATTATTTAATTCAAAGTGAAAATTTAAATCAATAAAAATTGGTATTCAAAATTTTTCGACTTAAGAATTGTATTGATGCTATAAAAATAATAATGCTATAAAAATGAATAATGCTATAAAAAGAATTTAATGCATCAGATCTCAGTTAAAATTTTATATATGTTTCAACTGTGTTGAATTACAATGCATAAAATTCGTCTACTGAAATAAAACTTGCTATATTTGGAGCTACTTTCAGAATAGAAAATAAAATGGGCTATCTTTTTCACAGATTATTAGCACGTTAATTAGACAATTCAATCTTATCTCTTCAAAACATACAGCCTCTTACGTAAACATTCTAATTTATATCACTACTTGCGAGCCATAGCTTACTATTAGAGGGGCTATAAATGCTCTGCTACTTATCTTCAATGAAGCAAAAGATGTGAAAGTTAAATTTAAGAACAGCAGTTTAATTTCACACACAGAGAACTATATTGATTAATTTATCAAGAGAAAGTTCTAAAACTCTTGAGGTGATACTCATTTACATAAAAGGTTTTATATTGTTATAAGTTTTCCATTTATAAATCGAATGCACAAGAACGAATTTATAAGGATTTGTAAAAATTCATAAAAATGATATCATAGTTCAACACATATTTCTCTCAAATTTATTTTATTTTAAATACATATTTCATCGAGATTTTTTTTAAAAAATAAAGCATATGTTATTCTAAAAAGAGACGAATTTAAATATTTTATTGTAAATATATGTGAATATATTATTTCATTAAGTTGTATATTTTACATTTACCTCAAAAAGCTAAGGAACAACAAGTTTTCTAAACTAATAAAAATTACCCTAATAATAAAGTTTATAATTTAAATAATAAAAACGAACTTGTGTAAGTTTATGAAAAAATGCTAGCTACCACTTTTCTTTCTAGAAAAGAACCGGTATATATGCGGGAGAGAAAAATATATAAACGTCTGACTTTTTAATTACGCTTGTAACATTTGTTGATTATTATTTTTTGCTAGCAAATTCTTTTATATAAACACAAATACTTGAACAAAGAAGCCATTTGCCCGATTCAATAATGCGGCGGGTCTCGGATGAATGGAAATGAAGATATCACAAGCTTAAGCTGTAAAGTGACTTAATGTGTCTCCTTACAATATGGGCGACAGTCTCTGAAACAAACATAAAACCGAAACTTTTGTGCTTAGAAGACACGTTCGAGACCGACCATGAGTTACAAAACCTGCAGAAGATCGTATTATAGCTCCTTCGGCTGGAGGAAGAAATAGCATTTCTGTGCCACAACTTGTTTCAGACACGATGCAGCATCAGGGAGAAGAATATATGCTAATACTGTACGAAAGCTTCTTTACAATGCAGGTCTCTCTGGAAGGTAACCAGTTGTATGTATCTCTCTTACAGGATGAATGAGAACTATCTCTTATTTAAAGTAAGAAAACATTTTTCCTGGACCAGACCATTAAGCTTCGATACATTTTGAATGCAAAAATTTATGTCGTATCAAACCAAGTCCTAATTTCAAAAGTAAATTCTGAAATATTTGAATTATATTTTTACTGTAAATTGAGCTTAAAATGCATTTTGTTCCTACTTGCAAACCAATATTAAATATTGAAGGATTCATTAGAGCTTACAGAATATTTCAAAAATGTCCTCTAAAATATGTCCTCTAAAAATATAATGGATCTCCTCTATATGAAACACTTTGTAAATTGACTACAAATACGAGATATCGCCAAGGCTTCAGAGCTCAATTCATCTTACTCTCTATAACAAAAATAAATTTTAGAATTATTTTAATTTACATAAAACTAATATTTTAAAAAAAAATTCATTTTAACTTATGTTCTCATCTACTATATTTAAAATAATATATAAGATCCATTCAGATTTTCATTTAAAGTCAGAATGATTTTACAAGATTCATTTTTAAAAAAGAGATGATAAATCTGCACATGAGCTGAAGGCTAAAATTCTGTTCATTCAATTAATTTACATGGATGCTGTTTTATTGCTAAAAATATTTTAGTGAAAATTTCGCATTATTACATTCGACATTACACATTTCATTTAAAAACAAAAACCATTTGTTTTTGTTTTTTTTTTAATTTATATATCCTTCATTTAACAATATTCTGTGTTGCCACATATAGTTTTCTAAAGTGAAAAATTAATCTTGATGAACTGCTTGATAATAAAAACATTTATCATAGTTAACAATTTCGTATCCAGTTTCTCGTCTCTTAGGAGTATTACGTCATTTGCAACGAATCTCATTTAGACTTTATTTTTCTATAAAAAAAAGCAAGTTCAACTTCCATATCATTTTCTACAGAAAGGAAAATTAAAAATTAAAACATTCTTTAACCTTCAAGTATAAAAAATATTTTTACCTAACTTTTTAAATGTAAATCTTGAATTTACATTTAAGTTCAATTTATAACATATAAAAGATTGCCTTATTTACAGTAAGACTTTAAATACATAATTTATAACTTTTTATTTGAACATGAAAGCATTAAATGATATCAATCTTAAAGAATTAAAATCAATTCTTAAAATTCATTTTAGTAAATATAATATAATCGTAACCAAATTATCATCCCAAAATTAAATACAAAAAAAAATTTGTTAAAGACCATGAATAAATTCAGAAAATATTTCAATCATCGAATGAAGAAAAACACTCAGTTAATACGTACAGTGAGATTAGAGTTTGCGACTGCTACCCGAGTGTTTGATTATTATTTTAGAAGTATTAAAATAAGTTCTGATTACAATACGATTTTTATCATGAAACATAAATACAAAATATGTATCATATATTTTGTATTCATATTTTATGATAAAAATCGTATGATTTTTATCATAAAATATGATTCACAAAAAGCAATATGATGACTTGGACATTATGATTTTGAAGATCACTGACTGAAAAATGAAGTTATTTTTATTATGCCAATACTGAGAAATATTTAGTGAGAGCCACATATTTCAAACTCTATGATTTCTTTTTTGTTATTTTATTCAAAAGCAATTATCCATTAATTCCTACTATACAAATGTGTATATTTACAACTACAATTTCCTATGTCATAGTAATTAATCAGTATGACATGCGAAATACACAAGATATTATCTTACTGATAAACCGGAAATGTAAGATATCTTATAAAAAAATATTTTAATGAACTTAATCAATTTTGCTTGCTAATAGCAAAACCCTACACTTATTTCTGTATAATATAAAATGAAACATTTATACATATTTTTGCCCTTATATTAAACTACAATTGCAAATGGTGTTAATCATAATTTTGTATTTATGCAAGTAAGACAAAGAGATATTTCAGAGATGTTGATAACAAAACAATTCTTAAAAAAAACTAATTATTATGCACTATTATAAAATATTTAAAACAAGAACAGACATTATGTAACTCAGAGATTAATTATATCATATATAATTTTCTTCAATAAAAAAATATACCAATTTTAACACAAAAATATTTTCTGTACAATAATTAATTTAACTTACACTTAATAATGACCAACTTTGGTATTGAATATCTGTTTTAATATTCTTTTGATTTTGCCCAAAAATAGTCTATAATTCATAGCAAAAACATTTATTCATAATTTTGTGAAAAATTTAATTATTGTAACGTGCTGCAATTGTTTCCTGAATAAAGAATGAATTAGTTTTGAAAAAATTGCTACTCGATTACGATTTGAAAATAGCATTATGTCCAACATATTTTCTCTAACTTAAAGATTTTATATAATGTGTACATATTGATTACTTTCAATGTGCGTGAATGTTGATTAATAAATGCATTTCTAATGCTAGCTTTTAAATAAGTTCAAGCGCAAAAGCAACATTCTTGTAATGTTTAAAACAATTTGACAAATTTATACCTAAAATGCTTATCATCTAACTCAAATTTTGTATGAATTTATTTCAAAATCATATTTCAGCTGAGTTGAAACAGGTATTTAAGCTACGTATTTTATGAATACAGATGTTAAAAATATCAAGTGAAGTCTTAAAGGTATTTTGAGATTGTTAAAATACTATTACAAATCAATTATTAGCTCATTTATAACCGAAATTACTTCTTTTAATAAACTGAAATAATCCAAACCATCACATAATCTCGTATACATCGAAGTTTCAAGAAATATTGGTGACACACCCTACATGTCAGTTCAATTTATTTTTTAAAACAAAACCAATTGTATTCGTTTTGGCTATTTTATTTTGATCCTTACGTAAACATCATGTTTATCACTATACTTTGATTACTTCGTATTTTATTGTTTACCCAACATGCTTTGTTTTATACTTTTGGAAGCACTTAGCTTTATTTTTGATTGATTTTCTTCTTTACAAGCTAATATGGGTAGAAATGGGATTATAAGCAGTACTTTCCTTTTTGCAATTTTCTCTTTCAAAAGCTTTCCATATGATAAATGTCTATTTTTAGCAGTTTTTATAGCTTAAATCCCTTTGGGTACGATTAAGTGTCTTTAAATGGCTTACGTATGTTATTCAGTCCAATATATAGTGTCAATCCGATTTCAATGATTCCCCTTTTTCTCCATCAAAACATTTGATCCTTTTCCAAAACAGCTGAGATCTTTTGTTTTATACACATTTGAAAAATATATTTGAGAAACTTTAAGACCAATATTTCTATTTACAGACATACCATATGTATTTTTAACAGTCAAAACTAATATTGAATGATATTTAAATTTTTTACCATAATATGGTATATTTTCTTGAAAAAAAAATGACAAAAATGTATTAAAATTTTGATAAGATTTTATGTCAAAAGAAAGAAACGGGAAATAAAAAATGCAAAATTAAAATGAAAGTTTATTAAATAGAGAAAAATTATATGTTTGAAATTTGTTATACGATATAGTTTTAGCAATTAAAATAATGAGCTAGTAGAATGGTAAAAAAAAAACACGCTTGTCATTAGCAATCTTTGAAGCATTTTAAAAACTACAATTAGTGTATTTGATGATCACGTTTATATTTTATTCACCAGTTTTATCTAAATCAAACGTAAATTAGAAAAATTCTCAATTCATTTAAATCTAATACAAATTAGAAGAAAAGTAAATTTTTGCAATTCTTTTATATACTGCAATTTCTTATATCTTGCAACCAAGATTGGTTACAAGATATAAGAAATTGCAGTATATACATATTTTATTTTTAATTTTATTTTTGCAAAAGTATGTACAAAAATATTTATGCATAATCAGAAAATATATCTATCAAATTAGACTTCAATCGTTTTTAACATTAAGAGAATTTAAAAAAAATTATGCATGTCCTTTAGTTTAATCTTACATTGTTACATTTAAACGCAATATAAAGACAATATTTCATGGCATTCATCATTGATAAATTCAACTTATTTTAACATATAAACACATATATCAAAAATGTTTGTCCTGGCACAAAATTATTTAAGATTTTTAATCTATTTCAATTTGTAATCGTACTTAATCACATGTTTTCTTTCAATTTCAACTTATCAGAAATAGTTACGATACATGTTTGAGTAATATTTTTATTGCGATAAATATTTCGCTTATATAGATTTTTTGCTCTTAGATATAATGATTACTTTAATTAAAACTAGAAATTCTTTTATTTTATATTAAATATTTTTAAGTTATTTTATAATCTGAAGCATCATTAGTCTCTGCATACGGAATCTGAATAAAATATTATTTCATCTACTTCAAAACACAGAAAAATATTTATTTTAAATAATTGAGTTATTAAAGCAGACTTGGAAAGGGAGAACTGACTAATAAAATTAACTTTTATACATTTTAAGTATTAACAAAAATAAAAATTCATGCCTTAACGATATATCACCCTGTAAAACATAAACTTATAAAATATAGTCATACTAAAATATTCATCTTTTGCAAAATTTGTAACATTTCCCTAAACATAAATCGTAAATATAAACTTATAACAATAATATTGATTATTTAAATTGGATTAGACTTTCATAGATCTATTTTTAAAAAAAGCAAATAAATATAAATAAACATACAAATATTGATAAATGCCTTGTGAACATAGGAGAAAATAAATTTATGTTTGTTTGAAATCACTACTGTTTATAATGTCTTCAAAATGTGCCTTATAGTACATTTTCACAAAACACTCAAAAAAAATAAAGCTTAATAGTACTTAAATGGTTTAAATTTATTTTTAAAGAACTTTTTGAAATTATTAACAATGCATAAGCAGATTTAAATGAGAAAATTAATGTGGAAAAATGCATTACAATAATAAAAAAAAATATTTGAAAGCTCATAACCTTAAGAATAAAGTCCAAATTAATCAATCAAATCGAAAGCAAAATATAGTGTTAGGTATTTTATTGTTTAGCTATATAAATTGTCATTATGAGACTAAAAGCCCTATACGCTTTACTTATTACAATTACACTACTACTAAAGGCAGGGATTTATCCTAGTCTATGGAACCCTGCTATTGGTTGGCAGTCGAATGTCCCACGCCCAGCAATAGTTTGAGTCAATACATTATTATCTTTGCCCTTACCATTCAAACACGTCCTGCCACTTTGATCACAACTATGGATGTTTGAAGTTATAATGCGTGTCCATAAAGCCAAAGATGCACAAATTTGTCACGTGTTAACAATGTCATGCTCAGTGAAGACTGCGGGCTTTTAATAGCGTCTTGAATGAGAAAGTTCCTTACAAGAATAAGATTTCATTATCATAAATCAATGTTTCATAAAAGATTATATCCAAATTTTAGTAATTTTAACTATCAGTTGTCAATTAAAGTAATTCAAGTATTAAGTTCTCTAGCTTCACAAATTTAAATTTTTAAATTAATTGATGGAGCAAAACTATTTTAGTAATCAACTAATATATTATTTGTATTCCCATTTACTTGTAGGAAATTTAAAAAAATAATATTAATATATTATTATTTTACTTAAAAGTTACATTTGTCTATGTATACAAAGTCCTTTTCATAGTACTGATTCAGATAGCATTTAACTGTAACTACAGGAACTGATTAAAAACTCCTCTGTTACTTTACTTATAAATCATGAGTTCTCATTAACAAACTAACAATAATTTAATTCAAAATGTAAAGTATCCAAAGGTAATTTTCTTATTCATAAATTGATTACATTTAACATAATAAATAAATTAGTAATCAAATTAAATTTTAATTATTTCCTTTCATTTTTACACGTTTCCAACGCATTTGAAGCAAATCATAGAAACAAAATTAAATAAAACAGAAATAGAAAGTCTTATGTGCTACAGTTTTCAAGTAGTTTGTGTGAGTGTGTAAATATTTATTTTTTTCATATAATATTTAAAAAATCATTAAGAAATATAAAAAGCATTTCTTAAATTTTTTATAGGTATAAAATTTTTCTCCGTGTTATTAAATTTTTTAGAATTATAAATTTTACGTAAAAAAGCTATAAGATATAACTTACTTAAATTTTATTAGTAGAAAAATTTTGAAAAAAAACTTAAATTATTTGTCAAAATATTCGGTATAAAAACTCTAAATTTTTTCCTCAACTTCCAAATAGTATAAATAACTTGGAAAATATATTTATTTTATTTCGAGGTTGAGAAAAAAATCTTAACTTATTCTGTGATACACCGTTAAAAATTCATTTTCCAGAAAAATAACTTTCAATAACACATAGAAAACATATTATATGTAAAACAAAAGCTCGTGTTTTCTTAGAAACTAATATTCAAGTTGTATGTTTTTTCATGTTTTGTTCTAGAAGCTTTTGTAAAAAACATTAATGTAATTTCTTTATGTAAACATGTTTGACAACATTAAAAAACAAATACAATTATAAAGAAATAATTATTTTGTTACAAGATGTGAAATACATATTAAATCACATAAGAAAATATTTGCATTAACTGTTAATATAATGCATTACATTGTTCTTGTTATATGTTATGTTTTGTTAAATAATAGTTTTTATGTAAAAATGTAAAACAAATAAATTTCTTAAAACAATGTGTACATAAAGAATTTCACATATAGTGAAAAAAATCTAAAATGAAAGGTATATTTATTAATATCTAAGTAAAAAATATAATATACAAGGGGGTATTGACCCATTTCGTTTATTTAATTTGAAGCACAACTAAGCAAAATTTATTAGACAATAAATAAGTTTTAACATTTGAAAATATTTTCTCATATCTTCCTTCCTAAGCTTTTATGTAGAAGTAAGTTCTCCGACTCCTTAGCCTGAGAGTCAAAATTTGTCAACTATCTTATAAAATGCTTCAAGGGTTACTTCAACTTTGTGGCAGTAAGACTAATTTCATTTTAATGAGTTCTACCCACTCACCATATATCATACTTGTACAATTTAAAGGAAATGAATGCAGTAAAATTTAAAGAGGATTTCTCAAAATTCATGAATTTTCAAAAGCGAAACATTGTACGATTTCATTGAAGATTTTAATTAGCAATAATAAAACTGAGTGCAATAAATTAATCATAAATAATTCCATATAATTTGGAAAATTTTAATTTAATGAATTGTGTATTTTTGTTAGAAATGTATACTAGGCAGTTATCATTTAATATATAATATCTATTATTTAATAAAACATTACAATTACGCTAGTTAATTAAATATTTGATTAAAGATATAATCAAAAGATAGCATTTCACTAATAGGTTTTTCATCTGTTTGATTTATAGTTATTAATTATGAATAATCTTATTTAAACAGTAAATAGTTCTTAATTTTAAATAAATTTAAAGGAATTTATAGTTAAAATACTATATTATTTTATAATTTTTTTCCACATAAATTAAATAAATATTCTTTAAATTTTCTGAATAAGTCTAATAATTTTTCACCAAATTTTTGTTTGCTCTGTCAAGATATACTTAATTTTAAACTCTAAACATGGGAGAAATAAAATTTTAAATGTAAACGAAAATGTAAATATATTAGCAAAATAGTTCATTTAAAAAAATTCTTAATCAAACAAAAAGTTTAATATATGTTGAAGTATGAAAACATAACGGTGAATAAAATATGATAGGTGAAATTAATTCTTTCATTTTGAATTTTGATTTATTTTTCATTTGTTTAGTTATTAATACTTACTGAATTTTTACAGTATAAGATTATTAGGTTTTTAACATCCACTTTTTTAACTACCATTACTAATCTCGAATTTTATTCTAAATTCACTTGCAATATATAGTATTCTTATCTTATAAAATTAGCGCTATATCCAAAAATCAATTTCCCCGTTTAAGTTTTATAATGATAAAAACATAAATTTACAAAATATAAAAGCAAAATTCTATTGATTGTTTATTAAATCCCATTAGATATTTTCAATGAGCTCATGTTAGTGACTGCTTAGAAATAAAATTTATTCACTCAAAAATCATGTTTAGCTACAATTTGACAGAATTAGTGTAAATGATACATATGGCCATACCATGATGAAAATACCAGTTCTCATTCGATCACCGAAGTCAATGGACGAAGGGTTAATTATACGACGAAGGGTTATTTAATGTATCAATAATAATTTACCTAAAAGATTCTAGTCTTTTCAAATATATAAATGACTCTAATAAGTTTATTTTACCATAAATTAAAATTCTAACTTGATAATTTGGAAATAATATTTTCTTAAAATATTATCCAAAGGCACATTTAAACAATTTATTTCTAATTAAAGAAAATGTGTATTATATATAATTAATTGTATAAATAATTATAATATTTATATTTGTTTGTGAGATTAAACCCAAAATGAGGGATAATCCAGAAACTCTTAGCCTCTTTACTCTTCTATGTGTTTGATTTAAAAGAAAACTTGGGAATAAACGAAAAATGAATATAAATTTTTATTGAAATTAATTGAATTTAATTAATTTAATAAAGAAAAATATTAAATTAATTAATTTAATATTTTTTTGTTTAATTGAACTTAAATTGATAAAGTTTAATTTTATTTTATCACAATTTCAATGAAAATGAATTGCTTAAATATGTTCAATTAGGTGTATAATTCAAAAGTCAAAAAAAACTAAATCATAGAAATTTTAATTTCAATTTCAGTTTTATGCTGTTTCTGAAGATATTAAACGCATTCACATTTTTCAAAGATTTTAAGGAATAAAAAAGAAATGCTTTTGAAATAAAAATCTCATTTACATTAAGCTTCTATTTCTTTGCTTAATCGGATCAAAAATATTTTCTCTCATTTTTATAGTAAATCCATTGTAATGTACTTTCATATCTTCAATAATGATACCATAATCTCATTTAGTTCACAATGGATGACAAAATAAATAATAAAATTTACAAAAGTGGTAGTAAAATTACGGAATATAGTTTTATTTTTGTATATTGAGGTATTCTGCTAATACTTTAATCTCTTGATATACTTAAAAAATAATTTATAAGGAATATAATTTAAAAATAACTTCAATAGAGAAAATGAATACATTTTCTCAATTGAAATTATTTGGACTTTTCCAATATTATTTGCTTTTTTATTCCTCCTAAAATTTCATTCTTGCACATTGATTCCTTTTAGATGTTTTCATACGCATAAATGAGTGAAAAATATTTTCAATTCATTTGGGTTGCTCAGAAAATAACTACTTTTATTTCACGATAGAAATAAATTACTATTTCTGATACAAACTTAATTTTCTAAGGAGAATAAAATTACTAAATACATTAATTGCTTTTTCAAACAGTGAATTTACTTCCATTTAAAAAATATTCAACAAAAAAAATTCTTCCTAACTAATCAATTCACTGTTTAAAAAATTCATAAAAGCTTAGTTTTTATATCAGTTTGTATTTTAAAATTATTCTTTTAAAATAAATGTTCAGTATTACCAAAATAAATCATTTACATTTTATTTAACACTTTATTATCAGAAAAATTAAGCGGATTTTTTAAGATATGTTCTTTATTATAAAACTATTATAGGATTTTCCCTCAAAATATATCTGATTTTCAAACATAATTTTCGAATCATGTAAACTTCGCATTCACATTTTTTATAATTTTCGAATCATGTATGTTTCGAAAACATTGTCATTTAGTAGTTATAGAACTATTATTAATTAAATTTATAAGTTATAAAAATTTCTATTTAGCAAATTAGGATAACTACCACCATTTATTGTGACGAAAATATTAGGACAAAACAATCAGAAAATCAAAAACACATTCGCAGCATTCGTGTGTTACGAAAACCTCATTTGTGAGATACCTTAAAAAAATCAAAAGAAAACATGATCATGAGAAATAATTAAAAGTGGTGAAAAAAAGCATTTATAATAATGATGTTTCACCATCTAGTTTATTTCTGTAAATTTCAAGAGAGGCAAACTTTTCCTCGTGATTCTTTATTGATTTTACCTTCCTCTAAGAGGTAGACATTTTTATTGTTCTTTTGTCTTAATTGAATAGTTTTTATCACATTTAGCATTTTAGTTTTTGAATATCAAATGTATTATTAATTTCTATTTTCCTTTCTTCATTTTATTAATGTGTTTCGTTTATGCAAATTATATTTACTTAATCTAACTTTGGATACAATAGATACAATATTTCTTTTTAACATTATTTGACTAAAATGACAAATTTTAGTAATGCCAGCAATAAGCTTTATTCTTTAATATATACTTACAAATGTATTTAAATATGTGTTGTAGATAAATAGATTACATGATGTTATTTATAGTATTATATTAAAAAATTGAAAAACATTTTTAATTAATTTTTAGTTAATATTTTATTTTTTTGTTATTTTGAATGTTTATATTTATTCCCCAGTGAATATCATTTCTGGAGCTGGTTCCTTCAGTTTTGTTTATAAAGCTTTAAGAAATTGTTAAGATATAAAAATATAGTTGCAAAGATTATAAAAATAACAGAATCACTTTGATTTAAATATAAAACTTAATATAAATTTTCAGGTTCATTTTTTTCAGAGAAAATTACTGCAAATTGTAAAGGAAAATTCTTTAATCATTATACAAAATTCTTCTATATTCAGAAATCAAATTTATTATTTATAACCATACATATTTATTCAAAAAATTCTAATTTTTTACGTTAGCATCATAAATGTAAAGCAAAAAAAGCAAAATCTAACAGCAATTATCTCACATACATATATTATAATAAGTAATTAATTACTTATAATAAATGATTACTTAATTATATGTGATTAAATTAGTATAATACTTAGGAAAATTCATCCTCCGAAATAACACGATTTAAAATTAATAAGGTTTCTTTTTATAACTAAATTATATTTATTTTAATATACGTTATGAATTAATAAACATGAAATCATGAAAAATAGGAATCATCCATACTAATGTATTAATGTATTATTAAATTTTAATTCTAAATTATTGATGTACACGCAATATCCTAAGAAGTTGTAATAATATAAAAAATTAAATTAAAATGCGGATTTTTCAGCAGAAAGATTAATTAAAATGACACAATATAACTTAAGTAAACTCAACAATTTATAGTATCAAAAAAAATCCTTAAAAAATTTTCAGTCATTAACTTCTAGCTTTGTTTTCTTAAAGGAATAAAAGCAGTTTTTATTAGTATAATTTTAAAGTTATTTTAGTTATAAGGAACTCTTTCTCTCTATATATAATAAACATATTAGATTTTGCATTTTTAGATTTAATGCATTTTTCCTTATTTAACGTAATAATATTAAAAAATGTTTTGCTTATAGTTTAATGATACTAAAAATGTTATATAAGAAAATTGATATATATATATAGAATATATATATAGAATATACAAATTATCTCTATTATATATTATCTAATATACAAATTATCTAATTTTCTAATGATATATATAGAATATACAAATTATCCAAAATGGTTTCTTAGCTATGCTTTTATTGTATTTCAGGATATTCTATAAATTTTTCAGTAAAAAAAGAAACTAACATAGAAATAGATATTAGTGAACTTTTATATCAGTATTTTAAATCGTATTGAAACATGCTTAATTCACAATAGAAAAATCAAATAATGAACAAAAAATCAAAGTTTAAAACAATTAAAAATTTGTATTTATTTATTAGATATTGCTTTGATATGATTTTTTTTACAAGGAAAATAATAAAATTACAGTTTGTTGAAGCGATTAAAATCATTTCTAAATAATTTAAATTTTTTTATTGCCAAAACTAAAGAAAAACTGAAAAGAGCACCTATTATGAAACCCATTAGCTATAAAAAATGTTAATTATCTAATTTTAATATTTAAATTCTGTGAAATCTTTCGCGAAGTCTTTTAAATCTAATATTTAAGTATGCTAAAAATAAAATAGGATTCAATGGAGTATTGAGCCAATGTTTTCAAAGTTTGAGAACCACTTTGTTAATTAAAGTTGTCTTCACTTGGATAAAGTCTGAAATAATTTACGTCATATCATTATAAGATAAAAGAAAAATTCTTAATTTTTATAGGACACTTTGAGAAAGTAATTTGGAAAATTTTAATTACAACATTCAGTTTTTACAAAATAAGAAATCAAATTTTATCTTAAAAGAGGAAAGGAAAATAAAACTATGTGTATTTTATTTTAAATTTCATTTAATTTTGCGTAAAGATGAAATTGCAATATTTTTGTAGACTTTTACAAACATAATAAGCAGTAGTCTGCAAAATTAAGTGCTAGTTTTAATGGAACTTACTTGATATTTATAAAATTAGATTCTTACTATTCAGTTAGAGTTTTATTTACTATTTTGATAAGAAAGGATAAGAAAAAATGGATGAAAAGGAGAAAAAATAGGTGAAAAAAGAATTCGGAAAGTTGATTTTTAACAGCATTTACATTGTTGTATGGAAATACACATCCTAGCACCTTATAGATAATGTATACATTAGGTTAACGCTACTATTATAACTTTCGCTTATTTGACTATAACTCATGATTATATCTTATTCCCTTCTTTTCGTTTAAATTTGTGCTGTTAATCTTGACACGCTATAATTTTTTTTTACCCAATATTTCTATCCACACCATCTCCTGCTCAGCCAAAATATCTATTCCATATCTATTCACTTTTTCCGTTAGATTGTCCATGGCTTCATTTCTACTTCTAAACGAAATTCTTATAGTTGAAGTTGAATATATTCAGTACCTTTTTGTATAAGAATCGTCTATGTAAGATCCCTCCAGATTTTACTTCCTGAGATATCTGAAGAGTAGGTTTCTTATACTTTGAGATTGTTAGCCTCAAAGTGCCTAAGGATTAAACTATACTTGGCCAATCTGGATGGTAAAGTTCCTTTAGATGAATTTTATGATACGCAAGTTCTGCTGTTTTAGACTATTCTTTCACATCCAGTCCCAACATTGCTGTGAAAGAATACACTGTACAAATTTAGTTGATAGAAATAAATACAAAACACGAGCATATATACAGAGGATATTAACACATTTTAGAACGATTCGCGGCGGTTTAATTAATGCTTAAAATGTAAAGATTATTATTTTTAATGTTCGATCTGATAGCCTTTTTTCTGGACTATAAGTCTGCATCGTAATTTCTATGATAGAAGAGTTTTTGCATTATTTCCAGTGGCTTTCCATTCCCCTTCCACTACTTTATAGAGTCCAGCCATCGTGGTGTGTTTGCGTTTAGAAAGAACCTTTTCTAATAGATCAAAGACACAATTGTCTATAGGGGAAATGTAAGGAGACTTTGCAGGCTTCGTTGAAAATGTATACATGCAATACCTGTATTAGTCATCATTTTTCAAGGAATGCAGTGGTAGTTTTCGAAGTATGACTTTTAGTTTTGTCTTGATGAAATTTCTCTCTTTGAAAGTCATTGGGATAAAGAAGTGGAATTTATTTTGTAATATTGGGCATAAAACCTTCTCCTGATAGTACGATCAGTTGATATTAACATTTCTTTCCACTCTTCTTAATTTTAATTTCCCATTGTAGGAGAAACCTGCGACAATCATAAACCCCTTACTGAAACTTTCTTTACATTGACGGAAACGGGTTTGTACATTTTTTCTTTTCATCTTCTATAGTAAAAAGACTTTTTTTTGTTACAGTCATTTAGGTAAACTCATGCTTCATCAAGGGTCACAATGTTTTTCCATTTATCTCCTGCTAAGTGATTTTCATACAGGATTCTACAAAATGTTTTGCGTTGAGCCACATGTCTCGGCAAAAGTTGGTGAACATTATGTTTTTCGCATTTTTAAGTTATAAATACTGGTTTATTGTTTTATTTATTTTTGCTAAAGATGTTTCTAAAGAATTTGCAATTGATTTCTGTGTTGGCGAATTTTTTCTTGTTACCAGTGATTTCATTTTAGAAACATTTGAAACAGTACGTACATTTTACGGATGTTCGTTTGGAGTCTTCTTTCTATGTAGAAATAATGATTGACAATTTTCGCCTGTCCGATTAACAATATTGCTTCTTTTGCATTTAGAAATTTTAATACCATGCATTTCACAACGTTTTTGAATTCTAGAATAAGAACGTTTATCTTCGGAAAGCGCGAAAACATATCCTTTATTTAACAGCATGTTTATATGTGACATTTTGAAAGAAGAATAAATTTAAAAGTAGCAGACGATATTTCTCATTTCAAATAATAAGCTGTTGCCAAAAATTTTTTATTCTAAAACATTTGCTTTTTTTAATTTGTTATCGAAATTGTTCTAAAAATGTGTTAACACCCTCTGTATGTATAATTAAGTGCATGAATTATAAATTCTTAATTACATATATTTGAGATATACGTTAAATAATGGGAAAATCAAATAAATATCACAAATTAAGGAAAACACAACGTATCAGACATGTTTAATATTGGATTCGTTTCATTTTATAAAATCCTTCTCCTTTTAGATTCAAAAATCAATGAACACCATTCTTAAATAAAATTAAGGAATCCAATTTTTCTCGTAATGAATGGAAGACTTATAAATGATTGAAATATTTTAATAAGACTTTCTTCTAATTCTGATTACATTTTATTCCTTTTTATAAGATGTTCAACAATTAATTAAAAAACTAGAAAAAATGTTGATAACTGTGAAATGAAGAACTCGTTTAATTTTTTTAAGTATGTAATCTAACATTTTTGCACGTCGAATTGATTTAAATATAATGTGTCAGATATTTTTCTAATAACATAAATTTCATACTCATAATTTTTCATACTTTTAGTATAATATAAATAGTTTAAGAATTATTTAATAGCAAAGTTTCAAATTGTAAATGAAATAAATTTATTAGGTAATTAAATCATATTTACAATCGAAAAAAAATTTTTTTAATTATAAAATATATTATTTTCCACCAAATCAATTATATTTTTTTATCTTGACTGAAATATTAGTTTATTTGAATTGTTTCAATCATTATATTTAAAACCACATACACACAGACAAATATATACACTAAGTATTATACACTCACAATTCATTCACAAAATATTTTTATTTACATAATAAATTTATTTGTTAAAACATTTCATGTTAGTATATTCACATAATTATGTATAATTACTTGGAAATAGATTATTCTTTTTTGTCACGGTAACTGGTTAATACGTAATATGGGGCATTCAAAATTTATTGTTCTCTCTTCTACTTTTACCGGATTTCCAAGCATAAATGAATTTGTGATTAATCTTTTCTAAATATTTAGTTTTACAATTAAGGTGAAATTCGCTTTTATTTATCTATTTGCTTTAAAATAAAAGTTCTTTATTTACCATTGAATATGATTCATGATTTCCATAGAGATATATTTTTAAAGCAAATATCCCTTATTTATTTAATTTATCTCCGCAGGAGTTGATATTACTCACTTCAGTGTTGTTCCTATACGGATTAGCGTTCATAAATATAATTGCGTATGAAATATTATTCATGAGGGAATAATGAGAATATGACAGAAAAGACTTTATATTATTGGTATTTTGTCTAGTATTATTCTTTGTAGTAAAGCAGGAAAACTAAAACTATGACGTTGGTTTTTTAAAGAAAGATAAAACAAATAAATAAAGAAATTATTTGATTTTTCCTTGAACATTTTCTTAAAATAAATCATTTATATTAAAACTAGAACAAAGTAATACGAATGCTTTTCACTTTTACATTTTTCTAATGAAAGTTAGATTGATAATGTTTTTCACAATAAATACTATTCACGCAACCAAAAACAGAATAAAAGATTTAAATAAGAAATTTTGCAGCTGCATTCGTAAATTCATAAAATCGTAAACTATTCATATGTATATAAATTCTAACCCAATACTAAAACAATTTTTAGACTATATATTTCATATAGTCTAAAAATTGTTAAAAAATAATAAAAAGAAATTAATAAAATAATTAATTATTAATTAATAATTTAAATTAATAATTAATAAAAAGAAAGTCATTAAAATTTATGCTCAGTTATTTCTAAAGTGTAACTTTTAAAATTTATTATATATATCTGAACAAATACTTAGAATTTTTTTCATCAAGAGGAAATAATTCAATAATTCAAAATTTATAAAAATCTCAACCAAATAAAAATTCAGAGAAAAATTCATTCGAACAACCCTACTTTTATTAATCAATTTAAGGAATAAATGCCTGTTTTAAAATGAATAAATACATAAAATTTTCTTAATTTTATAATAACTCATTAAATAAAATTGTAATCTATAATATTCTAAATTCCTAAGCTATAAGAACAAACAGGCTGTTATGCGTTTAAGCCATGGGACAACAATTCAGCTGTTCATGGGTTAGATTCCAAACTCGGTTATGCCTTAACTTTAAACCATAGATTAATATGGAAATAATTATATATATCATTACAACATTTTACTTATTCAGCAAATATATATTTTTTCTTGTATTATGCAAGTTTTAAAAATTTTTGAAATTATATTCTTAATTATATGTTATAAAGTTCGATTTCCAAAACCTAGGATCTAGTGTAGTGTATTGTTAAACGAAATTTTAATTTCACTTAAAGTTACAGTTTCATTTATACAGATTAAACTTTTAAAATGTACATATTAATTCATAATATAAAAGCATAATTTTCATAAAGTCACAGAGATATTTTATTTTATAGACATTTATAAGGTACAAATAAATGAAGTATAATATTTTATATTTTATTTAGTTATGTGAATTACAATTTTTGATTAACATAATTATAAATAATCCTTATTTTATTAGAGCAAGGCTTTTTTAGTTTTTTATACAATTTTAGAAAATCAAAAAAACTCATCTTTGATCTTTTAATATAATTATATTCATACAGACATAAAAGATTTATAACTTTAATTATTATAAATTCTTATAAGTTTTCTTATTTTCGATTTATTTTCATAATGCCGAAAAGAATTTTATGAACTAAATATAAACTCTTTCGAGCGTTACAGATATATTTTATTCTTTAAAAAAATTGATGATTAATTTAAGAAAATAATTGTTTCACTCTTAAAAAGAAATATTTAAGATTACAATAAAATGCGTACACGTTTATATATGACTTCTGAAAATAAATAACCTATTTATGAAGTAATATTTGAAAAGAATGTTTAAAATCCTCAATACTTTTTAATTTTAATTGAATTAATTTCTTTGGAATTATTTCTCTTCTAATAATAAAAAATTCTAATTTCTCTCAAAAATTAAGTTTCTTTTACATTTTATATTAATCCCTTTAATTATTAATTTTTAATAAAATTAACTTTATGCATTAAATTATTTAATCTTCATATAAAAATAGCAACAGTGAACCAAAATTAGAAAAATATCAAGATGAAATTAGAATAGTAACTGTATTTTTATTATAAGAAATCTATAATCATTAGATAATTTTTAAAACCATCATAATTAATCTTCAAATAATGTATATTCTGACATTCTTTTATATAATATGTTTCATAATTTTAAATTTCTATTCTAAGCTGGGTTCTAAATATGATTTCAAATTACTGAAAGATTAAAATATAATTGCAACTAATAGAATTTATAATTATCATATTATTAATAAAATAATTGCAATTGTAAATTATAGCTATTTTCCTTCAAAAATTAAACCAGTTTAAAATTTTGTTCAAAATTTTTTGCACATTTTCTTTAATAAATGAACTATGATTTTTTTTCATGGATTAGAGTGCTTAAGATCACAATTTTTATGTCCTTCCAAATAATTAAGGAAATATATTTTATATTATAATAATTTTATCATCTGTTCATTTTATTTTTAAAATGTAAGATATATTGAACAATGTTTTTCTGTATTTGATTTAAGGGAACTGCTTAAAAATAGCTTTTACAAGGGCAAAATTTATGTGGATTTTCATTTACTTACATCAGGAAAGATATTATATTTTATGTGAACATTTATCAACAACAATCATTTTATTTGTTTTAATAATGACTGGTTTATGCTTACATATAATTTATTGTTCTTTGATTTTTTTCAAGTTTTTCAGAACTAAATGTCATGGAAGAAAACTTATAATTTTTAACTTATGATAAAAATTCTATAAACTTCAGACCTGATATCTTTTGATATAATAGAAATTTGCTTATTTTGATTTATAGGAAATTTAATAAAGAAAACAATCGCATAAATTCAGCCAATTTTTTGAGCTTCTTTAAGCTTCTTAAGCGTATTTTTATTAAAAATGATAATTATAGTATTGTTATTTCATTAATTGAAATAAATCAGTAATAAATGTTGATTATTAATAGATTATTATCTGAAACTACCAAGAAAAATCTCTAAACTAAGAAAATTTTTGAAAAAGCCAATGCACAGTACTATATAACTAGGATATTAAAACGAATAACCTATTGACATAGCTACAGTTCCCTTTCTTTAAAATTAACTTAACTAAAATCAGAAAATTCAGATCTGCAAATACTAATGGCTTATCTTGCAAAATTTTTAATTTCAGAAATTTTTAACTTGACTTCTCACATGGTAGGCTCAGAGAAAAAGCCTCAGTATTTAAAATGATTATGAATATCAGACTAATTGCTCACTAAAACTAATTAATTTGTTAGTTAATTTAAAGATTGAATAGATATTCTTTTAAAAAAACATTTAGTAAAACCTCTTTGATATTTGAAATTCTCGAGATTAAAAAGATTCTTTTAAAAATAACGTTTTAAACAGTAATTAATTTTATATACATCTTGTTATTTTTAATTACAATTAATATGCAACATCAAATGAACTCATTGGATTACAATAAATTTGGACAATTCAATTTAATATCAATAATATTTTTCCATAAATATTTCTTAAGTAATGCTTATATGTTATTTACATTATATCATAATAAATTTGTGTGTGTGTGTGTGTGTGTGTGTGTGTGTGTGTGTGTGTGTGTGTGCGTGTGTGCGTGTGCGTGTGTGCGTGTGCGTGTGTGTGTGTGTGTGTGTGTGTGTGTGTGTGTGTGTGTGTGTGTGTGTGTGTGTGTGTGTGTGTGTGTGTGTGTGTGTGTGTGTGTGTGTGTGTTTTTAATTTGCAACTCAGAAATATTTATTAATGCCAACAATAATGTCTGGAGTATACAACCTAGTAAAATGATTTTTATTCTATAAAACTTAATCAGTTAAATATATTTATAAATTTTAATGCTGTTTTTTCTTACTTTTAAAAAGCTATGCTTTATACTGAAAATGAAGTAGAAATAATTATAAGAGTTCTTATAAAAGTTTTATGTGTTTTCCATTTCAAACTTTTTTTTTATTTCAAATCGCTTAAATTGCTTTTTCATATCAGCATATTTATAGCAATTTAAAATTTCTAATTTTCATCTACTATAGCCAGCCAATCTAACCATAAATTCCTATTCATATCAGAATTATGTGTTAAAATTTATATTTTACTAAATTTTTATTTACATTTTACTAACTATAAAAAGTTGAAAATTATAAAATATCGGATTATGCTTCGTTTCTAAACTATTATAAGCAGCAATAATCGATGCTCCATTACGTTATTTATTCTTAATAAGTAATTAATGAAACCAACTTTTTATAAAAAAAGTAAAAATCTTTAATGATTAATGATATTTTAATGGTCATGTTTTTATGTAATTTTCTTTGCAACTCAAAAAGATTTCACTATTAAAATGTAAAAATGTAAAACAATTGCAAGTGAAGTATTAAGTTCTCTTTTAATGATAATATAATGAATTAATTATTTAGAAAGAATAATTTTATTTTTTATTTACTCTCTTAATTCTTAATTTTTTGACCTATTCATAATTTTCATTCCTGATGACAAGTTAAAATACTTTAAAATGTATAGATCATTTAATGAATGTCACTTCAAGAAATTCTTGTGAAATTATATCATATTTATGATAACAAAAACACTTTTTCATTTTATATAAGATTACTTTTGTCATTGAATTCAATGCAATTTCACTTTAATTCATTTGATTATTGTAATAATTAATACTAAATTTCCAATAATTATTTGGATGAGATTATAAAGAATTTGCAAATAGTAAAACAAAACAAAAAATATAGTTCACCTTCCCATTTTTCATATAATAAAATAAGATTTCATTAATCAATGTGTTCTCTCCTATCTCTCAGTTTCTACAAAATCTGTACTGAAAAGTATAAATATTTCTATTTTGACTATTTTCTTTATATGGTTAAGCATAATTATATATATTTTAATTAGAAAGTTTCTGCTGATATCGTACTTTTGGATACTTAAAATAGTATTCTACAGCAGAAAGTATTTTTCTAGAGTTTTATTTTTCCCCATTTTATTTTTTCATACTATTTTATTTTTTATTCTCTCATGAGCATATAAAATATTTATTAGTATTATAAAAAAAACTAGATTAAGTTTGGTTATTCAATGCCGCTTTTATCATCCCTTACTATCATTCTTTACTATTGTATATTTTCCAAATGAAGTTCATCACCTGAACTTCATTCGGAAAACAGCAATTATTTTTCTATTTTTATAACAATACCAACAACAATTTTTAACATTAAATATGAAAAATAAGATATTTTCGTGGAATACCTATATTTAATTTAACTATACCCATCGATGTTATTATTTAATATTTAAAATGAAGTTTCCTCATAAATTAATCGCTTGCAAAAGGCTTGACTAGATAATAATCAAAAGGATATTGAAAATGATAATATTTTTTGTTGCTCTTTTTGCCTATAAATTTGTGATTAAATTACCAGTGAATTTATAGTACCTTTGGGCGCAAAATAAATATTCGCTTTGATGAAGATACCATTAAGTATGATAAAATTTATGAGAAAATTATTTACTTTTATGAATTTCGTTTTTTCAAAATGAGATAGAAGACAAACTGCAAACAAATTTTATTTCGTTTTGTCAAATTAGTTTTTGATTTTTCTCCAAATACAGCAAAATTAATCGGAATGCTAGAACTGAAAATTAATATCATGCCGGTTTTTTTAATTATTTTATCTATTTCTGTAAAAAAAAAAAAGAATATTTATTTAGACTTGTTACATAAAAATAACTTATATTAAAAATAACGTAAAAGTTTATCTAAAGGATTTTCTGCCACTCTAGTAAACGAAAGAGCGTTGAAAATTAAACCTGGTTAACATGACTATTTTACTAATCTTGATCATAAATACAGTAGAAAAAATGAAATGAAAGAATGAAAAATGAATAGTTATCAATTTTAAACAGTAAAATAAGAATTATTTTAAAAATAATGTAAAATAAATTAAGTAAATAAATTTTCCTACTTGAAAATAAAATATATATTTTATTAAAATAACTATAAAATGTATTGAGCTAAAATATTTTGATATTTTGAAAATGATTAAAAATATTATTATCTTTATAATTTATGTTCTTCTATAGCTAATACTGATACATCAATAACATAACTTTTCCTCTATATATTTTTGTAAACCAAAAATGTTTGGTATTCAACATAAAATATATGCTTTTAAAAATGAAAATTTTTCCAAACTTTTTAAATTATTTTCAGTTTTTCTAAATTCCGTATACTGAAAAGAATTTATTACAAAATTTTAAATTGATTTCCTCTATTATAGGTTCCCTATATATACTTCATAGAATTTTATAAAAAAAATTCTGTCTATCTCTAAGAAATATTTACATAACTTTGTAAGAAATGAGTATAGCACGATAAAATTATTTTAAACATATTTCTTAATTTTTAAATCTGAATTAATTGCAAAAAATTTAATTATATTAATTTAATATAAAATCTGTTTTTAATCTTTGCACAAAAGTAGTAACGCAGTTACTGTCAGAAGCACTTTAAATAGTAGTATATAATTAATATAATATTAAAAGAGCGAATTATGATCTTTCATATACTTTTGATCTTAAACTTTTACATAGAATACTGTTGAATCAGATAAATGTGAAACATATAATGCATGGTATTGTATGAGGTTGTGAATCTTTTTTTGTGTGAAGTCTACCAATGAGTAGCATACGAATCAATATGTGTTTTAATCACATGATAGACGCCATTTTAATAGTTCCTACTAAAGTTAAAAAAAAACATACTAAGAATAATGAAATGAAAATTGTAATGAAAACTTGTTTCTAATTTGTTCATTGCTAGAAAAGGAAATAGTGTCGAATAAGAAATTCAAATTATGTTTTGCCTATCTGAGATTGATGTTTTTGACATTAATGAACAATATTGTACCAAATATCTGCTAAAAAGTGAACAATAAAGTCTTACAGGCACTACTCGATGAAGATATATCTCGATCACAAGAGACTTTTCTAAGCAATTTGGAATATCATAAAGTCAATCCATAATCAATTTTACTTAATGAGCTTCAGAAAAGAAGAAAATAGATGTTATATTCATGGAGAGTGAGAAACAAGAATTAACGAGCAATAAAGCAAATCTAGAATTTATTAATTAGACCGGTTAGGAAATTTTTCAAATTAAAATCACGATGCATTATAAAAATCAGAAATGATAATGACATTCTAAAACCCAAAGAGTATTGATTGAATTTGTCAAGGTAACAACATCATCATCACAACGCATTCTTTATGGCAAAAATATTTCGATTGTACGTCCGGTGATGTATATAGAGCCTTCGAATCGTTCGATTTAAATATAAATATAACTTATGAAAGCTATAAGCAACAAATATAAACATAAAATCTATCTAGAAGTCGGTAGAAAATGATCATTTGCTGACAGAGTCCTATGAAATCCCTCGTCAATCACGCCTGATAACGTACTGCTAACCTCACGAAAGATACATAAATAACCATTAAGTAGAGAACTATGGAATTTTCAACGAATCTTGCTGATATGGCCTCTTTCAACTACATTTTATTCGATCGATAATGCCATGTTTCCAATATACATTAAGACATTGGACAAGGACTGAAAATATTGACAGTTTTATGCAGTGAAAAAAACAAATGTTTTACCCTGTTGGTATTAATCAGTTATCCAACCATATACTATATATATATTAAGAAATGATGTTAAATGTTTTGATAAAAATGACATTATATACTCTCAGCTCTTAAATTCCTATTTATCTTTCTAAAACATGCTTTTAAACTTAATCTTACACAAAATAAATAAATATGAATTGCTTGTATATAATTACTCTGATTTACGAAATTTATTGTCAATAGTTAGTAGAAAATATTAATTATAATACAGTTATAAAGAACATATGAGGATGAGAGAAGAATTATTTCTCGTTTGAAGCATAATTCCTTCATAAATATGAAAAAAAAAATTTTTGTATGAAAATTGTTCTTGTCTGACAACTGTATCTAACTTTGTTGATGGGCGAATTAAAGTCACCGTCTGGTGTTATTCTGTATATTGTATTAAAACTAAAGTAATTTTTGCATGCTGAAATTCTATACTGCTCCACATATCATCGCTCTATACGGATGTGCTGCAAAAAATCTCATTTCCAGGCTAAGGCTCCAATATGGAGTTATACAGTATACGACTCCCAATTCACAATATCTGTCCTTTTGGACAATAATCATTAAAGACATCATGCATTGGCATCAGCATCTCATTAATTCCATATACTAGTAACAATGATTACTGTTTGACCAGTGCAAAAGGTGAAATATTATGAATTGT
The DNA here is from genome assembly GCA_030067965.1 of Latrodectus elegans. Classification (NCBI taxonomy): domain Eukaryota; kingdom Metazoa; phylum Arthropoda; class Arachnida; order Araneae; family Theridiidae; genus Latrodectus; species Latrodectus elegans. Next base: position 69,394,401 of record CM057811.1, on the reverse strand, counting down.
TATTCCATATTTTCAATGAGAAACGAGAGCTTGCCTCTATCAAACTGCAGTATTTCCACCATTTCATTTTACTCAAAGAGAAACACAATATTGTGAAAAAAGCCTGATTTTTTAAAGCGTTTTATAATTATGAGAAATACACTGTACAATTTATGTTACAGATATAGTCTACTCTGTGTGTAGTCCTCAAACACTAAAACACCAATCATTTGTATATTTTAAAGTTTTCTTTTTTTCTGTGATTTTTTTCATTTATTAGATCATTTCTTCTTGGTATTCCAATTTTAATAGTTAGTAATATATTCAGATTGAAAATGTTAATGTATTATACAACATGAATTTCAAACTATGTATAAATAATTTTTCAAATCAGAAAAATATTAGTCTTTTAAAAAGCTATATTTTTAACATTTTAAATCTGTTGAAATCCTTATCATAGTAGTAAATGATTTGGCCTTTAAATAGCCTTTAAATCTCCTAAAGTCTTCATTTCAATAAAAAAAGAATAAATTTAATAAAGCAGCATCTGTGAATTTATTTAATGATAAAAAGAAACAAAATCAGTTGCTTTACAATAAATAAATGTCAGCTTTTTAAAACATTTCTATGATGTAATTATCTTTCAGTGTAAATTAACAAATAATACCATTTTACAATTATTTCTACAGTATTAATAAGTCACTTTAATATTATAAAAGTTATATTAGTACTATAAATTATAGGTTATATTAATATTATATTAGTGTTTGTGTTGCCTTTTAAAAGTTTGGTAAAACTAAATTCACAATGGAAAAAATAAAAATGATCATAAAAATGTTTCTTATACATCAATGTAATATTTTCATGGTATTCTTTTAAAAGTAAACTTAATTAAAATATTAATGATAATATTAATTCAATTTATATCGGTAATATTATAATTCAATCAGGTATTGTCAAAAATGTCTTAGGATTTATTATTTGGCAAATCAATTCAGTAGGATATTTCAATAATTTCCTTAAGAATAGTGCAGACAAAGTTGATATTGTGCAGAATGATACAATGAATACAGACGTGGATCAACAATCAGCATTGCGTTTTCATGAAATCATGATTTTATGGGCCACAAATTTATGGTCTTATACTAGCATAGTAACAACATGGTGAAAGATCACTTTACTTATGTGCATTTCAATGATTGTCCTTCCTCCAAATGAATGGTTTTTGTTAATATAGATTTAATTTCTTCAGACTTCTTTTGATGCACATTATCAGACTCCTGAATAGACTCTGGACCCTTAACACTCAACCTCATAATTTACTTTCAAAGTAGTTCTTCACAATGTTTCACGAAAACAATGTGAACTTCCAGGAATATTTAGCAATTCATCTCTGCTTTTTTTTTATTTATTTGATCTGTTATCTGATTTGCCACCCGACGAGTAAATCCAGTTGATATCTTTGACAAGATTAGACTTAAAATACAAAAATTGCAACAAAACATCAACTGAGAAAATTAGTGGAAGAACATGAAACAATTTATTCCAAAAGTTCTTTTCAAATATTTGACTTCGCAAATTATGCTACATAACTTGTAATTTTGATTAGGTATTTTTCCTCTTTTTATGCACAACTTCTTTCATTCCCTTTTAATTTTACAGTTTCTCAAAACAGATTGCTTATATATGATGATCTAACATGGCATGAATTAATTTAAACAAAATATATTATACAAACTCAAGAAATCATCCACAAAATTTAAATTTGTAATCTAACTTATTTAATCATAATCTGATGTTTTAAATCTAATTATTATAATCTAATTAAAAATAAATATGAAAATGAAATTTAAATCTAATTTAAAATCTAACAATATTGTAATATTCATGATATAAATAAAGTGGTAATCCAAAGAAGTAAGTTAAGCTCAGAATAAGTAAAATAAATAAACATTCATAATATTTTACATTTGGCTTAGAATCTTCATTATAAATAATTTAAGTTCATTTTTAATTAAACATATCAATAGACATATAAGTTTAATCATAGTTTTTATTTTTAAGTAGATTTAGGATTTATATATGTTCTAATATTTAGAGGAAAGCTAGCAAAATTATTTTCAATTTAAAAAAATTAGTAAAAAATATTGATAACAACAACATTATCCGGATCGAAACAAATTTTTGATGTGAATTTTTAATAAAAAGAAATGAATCAGGCTATTTCTTTCGATTCCAGAGAGGATAAAGGAATTATAACTATTTTAAAATTTAAATAAATTTAAATGAATGTTCTAAGAACGAAACTGTACAAAATTATATGCAATCGACTATGTTTCTTTATACTATAGTGTATTGAAATATATAATAATATATTTTAGAATTCTCAGAAATTTAATCAAATAAACATACTCAAGTTTTATTTTACTTGTTAAATTAAGTTGTCAGTGTTTTAAATAAAATAGGAATTTCTATTTGTAAACTAGGAATTCATCTTAAAAATCAAATTTACGTTCCTTTAATAAAATACATTATTTTATGAATTCATGAAAAAAATGATTACATTTCAGTAAGCAGAGTATTTTTTTTTTTGTGACACTAAATTAAAAATGATAGGAAAATGCAGAGAGAAACTCTCTACCTTAATTATATAATGAAAAATACGATCTTTCACAAAATAATTCTTTTAAACAATCTCTTATTTCTCAAATTCTATTTCAGTAAAGTACTTCTTGAAAATAAATTTTGTAACTCACATTGTAGTAGTAGTATTATATTATACTGCTATATTATACTGTAATAGTTGTACATTAAATGTAATATATTTTATATTGATAAAATTTATATAATTAATTTGTCCAAAAGAATCTTATATTAAAGATTATATTAAATCATATACACTGAAATAAATCTACAGCTCATTATAGTTATACTTTTTACTGGATGTAAACTATAGTTAATATCTTAAGAGGTCAAAGTAGCTTGTTTGATTATGGTATCTATTTTCGTTATTAGAAGGTAATGAGTTCGAATCCTGACCCAACCAACGATGCATCATGTTCACTAATGATGGATGGACACATAAAATGTATCGTGGTCTCAAAATCCTCCGTGTGAAATGATACATCTCAGATTGATATGCCAAATCTGAAGGTATTCCGTGCTTGGTAACTGCTTCTAAATTACGTAGACTTCTCCACTTTCGGTGCAACCATGGCACAATCATTGGGTGCCTTTTTATACAAATTGCCATCACTTTCCTCTCTTGTATGGCTAAAAAAGTGAAATATTTTTGTAGTTAGGCATTAGAAATAAATATATTTTAATAGTTAAAATTTCAATTTAAAAGCATTTTGTTTTTCAAAAACTTTTTAAGGATGATTATATATCATTTAATAATATTTCATGATGAACAATTATGAGATTTAGCTTCAAAAATTCTGCTATGACTGCAATTCAGATTTGAAACGTTTTCTATGATAATAAGATACACTTAAATGATTGAATTTCGTTCTTTTGAGATTATAAAGTAATATCTTTTCAATACTAATGGAAAATCAACTTTATAACCATATATTTTCTTAAACAATTAAAGTTCAATAGCATGATATTAAGGATTTGTTTTTTATGTTTTTCATCCAATTTAAACAAAATAATGCGATGAGTTGTTTAAAATGATACATTTCGCTTGACTTCTTAATATGGATGCAAAATTTACGAAAAATATGTACGCATAAGACAATTTAAAATGTTAAGAATGAAAATTTAATGTTATGAGAGAAAGTAATCGTAATCTTAATCAATAACACTATTGATAAAGTATTCATGAATGAATTTTATGAATTTAATAATTGATTTCATATTTATGTAATGTGCAAATTATGATTCAATGCTATTTTGTATCAATTTTTATAATATTAATTGACCGAAGCTTGCGTATGAACATGCTACTTCTTGGCAATTTTTGTTATAATTCATAGATATGGATCATGGTAAATCTACTCTAAATTCAGTCAAAATCATTGAAGCTGACTACTGCCTATTGATTAAATATTAGTCTATTTATTTTTATCAATGCAGAAATTATCTAAACATTTGTCTCTAAGCTATTTCACAGGCTTATTGAGGTTTTTTTTTAACTAACTTAACAAATGCATTTCCATATTAGAAATTTCAATAATCATATTTATGATCTCTTCGATAAAAATTGGTTTTCTAAAAATGAAATGAAAATAAGTATAACTAATAATAGCTATTTCTTTATTCACTTAAAAAAGAAAGAATTCTAAAATAAACTATAAACAAATTACGCTAAATCCTAAACTTCGTCTCAAAAATGAATATTAATTGGTAAAAGATATCAAGCATTTCTTAAATAAATATACAAATTGCTAGTTTAGATATTTTCGGCTACTTCTGTATAAAATTATTTCAAATACTTCCGTGATTATAAATTCAATACATTTCCCTTTTAAAATAATTATTCTACTTTTTATAATAATAATTTAAATATTTTTTATCTTTTGATGTTAATAAAGGAATAGCTAATCATTTATTTACATTTTTATTACATGTCTAAGCTATGTCTTTGAAATATTATTATCATGTAAGTGATTTGTTATTTTTATGAAACTATAATAGTGAAAAATCAAAGAATCTGATATAATATTAACTATTGTGAATAATTTATTTTTATTTGTTACTTTTTCTGTACGAAGATGATTTCAAAAATAAGGTTTTTTAAACTGATTCATAGAAAGTAAGTAAATATAAATAACATCTCAATAATAATGTATAACTCAGTTACATTGTTATCAGTAATAAGTTAAATGCTTGTGGATAAATAATGACTATAACATCTGAGTTGCTTGTAATACATCAAATATAATTAATTTATTCTAAAATATTTTCTAAAATATTTGAGAATTTGTATGATCATACTATTAAGTACTGTACAACAATATAATTGAGTATATAAAGCATGCTTCTATACTTATATCATTCTAAAAGCTGTTCAAACTATCATTGTGAACTATTTTACCCATATTATTAATTTTTTATCGTAAACAGTATTTATTCTAGACATAATATGTAATAATAAACATATATAAATAAAATTATAGAATTATTATTAATTAGTAAAAAGAAACTTCGCTAAATTGATTAATAAAAACGACAAAACTGAGCATTAAATTCTCAAACAAAGTGATTGCTAAACTGAATCTGCAAACGTAAATAAATTTTCAATCATCATGCTGAATTACATACGCAAAATCTCTGTACCGCCTCTGTCATTTGAACCGGGTCATTTAGCAAATGAAATCCAAAAAAAAGATTACTGTGATTTCAGCAGCTACTTAAAAGGTCTCAGAAACAGTAAAAAAAATTATTAAACTATAGGAAAAGTCATCTTTTTCTAATATTTCTCACTCGAAAGAAACAATTTATCTCTTTATTTTGTACCTGTTTCAATATATAATATAACTTAACTATTACTTCTCAGCATTAAATCATGTAATATCTTTTTTAATAATATGTATGATGGTAGGGTATACGGCAAAACACCATAAGAGAAATGGATTAAGCAAATACTCAAAAAATACATTAGTTAAAATCAAACATTTTCCATTTTATAGTTAAATATTCAAAAACAAAATAATAGCAAAATTCAATTATATTTTATTAAAGAAATAATTATCAATATAAACATACTTACTTTATAACTGTAGTTTTTTAAAATAATATAACTACATTTGACTTCTGTAAATAAACATCCAATTTAGAATTTTATTTCAATAAAATAAGCATTTAAAACCTTAAAAGAACTATATAATTTACTTAACTAGTAAAAAAATTATCTTTTATATTGATTTATAATTCCCAGAAATATTAATGCAAAAAAAACTTTGATTATTAATAGCAATATAATATAGATAGAAAATAAATTAAACTTATAAACAATTGCAGTTTTAAATTATTCTAATGCTTAATACCTTACGCACACAAAAACTCTACAGTTATTAAAACTTACTTTTATTCAAAAAAATTATTTTAATATTAAAATTTGAAACATTTCAATCAAATAAATTTCCCATTTAATTAAATTATATTTAAAACAATAATAGTGTAACAATTTATTGAGGAGAAAAAAATGTTATTTTATTCTCAAAGAAAAAAAGAGAATTTTGTTTATAGTAACTAATTTAAAAATTAAGAAATGTGATTGCTAGTAAATTAAGAATCCGAATGCAGAACATCATAAATTTAAATGAAGAAATAAGTAAGATTAAAAAACTTTTATTAGAAGAGATAAATAAAAAAAACTTCAAGGGATATTTTCTTCATATTTCGTAATAAATAATCAAACAATTGCTAAATCTGTACACAAAACAAATTAAAAAACTGCAGAAACGCAAAACGTTGGCATAAAAACTAGTTGTATAAAAACGAAACTATGGTAAAACTTACAGCTTTGAAATGTGATGGCTTACCAATTATATTATCTTTGAAATGAAGTTACTTCATTACTCTTTCAACAACTATTTTAGTAGCTTTTTAGGCTCAACAAATCATCTTTTATTTCAATCTCAATTTGAAAAAAAGGAAATTTTCATTTAAATGGATTACTTGATTTGTAACTTAAGCATAATTTGATTTGTAACATCTTTTACAGTATACTTTTTGGTGTGCAAAACAACGTCAAGTTATTCAACGATTTGCAAAGAAATATGAGCACATGTGCCGTATAATTCATGATTCCTAATTCTGATTTTTTTCAAGATAAAGAAATGTTGTCAAGATTACGTATCGTGACGTGCACAATGACATAAATACTAGAGTTGCCAAAATAGAAATTTCTGCATTATTCTTATAGGTCTCCATATTTACACTACTGGACATTAAAATTGCTACACCAAGAAGGCGATATGCTACAGACGTGAAATTTATACGAAAGGAAGAAGGTGTTGTGATATGCAAATGATTAGTTTTTCAGCGCATTCAGACAAAGCAGGCACCAGTAGCGACAACTACATTGTGTTTAAATGAGGAAATTGTTCAGCCGGTCCCTCATACACTAATTGCATTTGAACGTTGTTTCCTGGTGAAAAGTTGTTGTGATGCCTCGTGTAAGAAGGAGAAATGCGTACCAGCACGTTTCTGACTTTGATAAAGGTCGAATTGTAGCGTACTGGGATTGCGGTTTATCTTATCGCAGTATTGCTGCTCGCGTCGGTTGAGATCCAATGACTGTTAGCAGAATATGGAATCGATGGGTTCAGGACGGTAATACGGAACACCATGCGGGATCTCAACGGCCACCTATGACTAGCAGCCGAGAAGACAGGCATATTATTCGCATTGCCGTAATGGATCGTGCAACCACGTCACGAGCCGTGAGTCAAGAAACGGGGTCGTTTGGAAGACAACAAGTGTCTGCACGAACAGTTCGACGACGTTTGCAGCAGCATGGACCAGCTCAGCTCGGAGACCATGGCTGCGGATTCCCTTGACGCTGCGCATAGACAAGAGTGCCTTCAATGGTGTGATCAATTACGAACCTGGGCGCACGAATGGCGAAACTTCATCTTTTCAGATGAATCCAGGTTCTGTGTACAGCATCATGATGGTCGCATCCGTGTTTGGCGGCATCGTGGTGAACGCACACTGGCAGCGTGCATTCGTCATCGTCATACTGGCCCATCACCTGGCGTGATGATATGGGGTGCCATTGGATACACGTCTCGGTCACCTCTTGTTCGCATTGACGGTGCTTTGAACACTGCACGTTACATTTCTGGTGTGTTACGACTCATGGCTCTACCCTTTATTCGAGCCCTGCGAAACCCTACGTTTCAGCAGGATAATGCAAGACCGCATTTTGCCGGTATTGTACGGACCTTCCTTGATACGGAACATGTTCGGCTGTTGCCCTGGCCAGCACGTTCTCCAGATCTTTCCCCAATAGAAAACGTCTGGTCAATGGTTGCCGAGCGACTAGCTCATCTCTAAACGCCAGTCACCACGGTTGATGAACTGTGGCATCGTGTTGAAGCTACATGAGCATCTGTACCTGTACATGCAATCCAATCTCTGTTTGACTCAAAGGCCCAGGCGTATAACTGCTGTTATTACTGCCAGATGTGGTTGTTCTGGGTACTGATTTCTCAGGATCTATCCAGTCAAATTTTTTGTAAATTTAATCACTTGTTATTTCTAGTATAATATATTTGTCCAATAAATATCATTTTGTTATCTGCATTTCTTCCTGGTGTAGCAATTTTAATGGCCAGTAGTGTATTACGTAATAAAAAAGATGTTACCAGATATATCAAAAAATCCGCCAAAAAAATTGCCAATAACTATATATATAAAATCGTAAGCGCCAGCACGTAAATGCATTGTGTGTGTGTGTGTGTGTGTGTGTGTGTGTGTGTGTGTGTGTGTGTGTGTGTGTGTGTGTGTGTGTGTGTGTGTGTGTGTGTGTGTGTGTGTGTGTGTGTGTGTGTGTGTGTGTGTGTGTGTGTGTGTGTGTGTGTGTGTGTGTGTGTGTGTGTGTGTGTGTGTGTGTGTGTGTGTGTGTGTGTGTGTGTGTTGATCTTCTCTTATATATTATTATTATAGAAGTTCAATAACTAAAGGTAATTCAATAAATTAAGGAACTAAAGGATGGAGGAAAGCAGAAACTTATTCGTATCATAAGGACATTCGTGATTAGTTATAACCTCTTCTATTTTTCCTTTTGTTTACATTGAAAATCTTAACAGCTACTTTAAATACATAGAGTTATGATCTACATCTTCATAAGCATTTCAAATTGTTTCTTAATTTCCTTTATATAATCGAAACATTACATTAATCAAAATATTAGGCCCTTTTCCTAAGTTATTATTAAATTTGCATTGAAAGTCTTAAGCATTTCAGTTGCAATTACGATCTTCATCTAATAATGCCTAATTACACAGAACGTAGCACAACACGATTTAATAGATAACTACCCTTTGTCATGACATGTTTAATCAACTGTGCAAGCAGAAAACGTACAATTCACAAGTCATTATCCACTTTATTCCCTTTCATTTTTTCGCAAAGCTTCCAAATGATTAATAAGTGTGAGCTTAATCTTTCCTAATTGCTTAGCAGTACAGCTGCACAGGAATGTTGTAAACTTTTTTATCATATCTTAATGGGAAAGCGTCTTTAAGTGCTGTTAAATATGAAACATGATATTAAGAGAGGATTTTTGTTTCAATAAATATCCATATTTATTTTAAATGCACATAAGTGTTTGTTTTCTTTAGTAAAGTTTCTATGCAAATTAACAATTTATGACCAATAACTGCTTAGAAATTATTATGAAACATTAATTTGCATCTAAGCAATTATAAATGGTAAATAAAATGTCAGGGTTTTCTGGCTTAATTCATTTATTTAAATAAAGTGTTTAAATTTAAGATATTTTACAGAGGCAAAGCTGCAAGCCAAGTTTTAGATATGATTGTAAGGAATTGTCTTCCGTAAGTTATTCAAAAAATAAATATATAGAATATAATTAGTTGTTAATTTTTAATATATTTAAGAATTGACGAAATTGATAATCTTATATTTTTAATTGTTATCTACAAGAAAATTTTATTAAGTAAACGAGGTTCAATAAATATATACTTAACTCAATTTCTGAAATCATATAAAAATATTTTAAGTTATTTTATCATTTTCACTACCATATTTGTAAGGCTTGAAAGGACATATGAATCAGACGTCAGGTTATAAGCTTAAGGAACTGTTTCATTTACTTAAATAATTAATCTAAAATTATCTGTAAACTATTTTAACAATACTGTTATGACAATGTAACATAGACAGATAACTATTTTAATCATAAATAAATATTTTAAATATTTTACAAAAAAGTAAACACTGTCAAAATTATAAAAATATTAAGTTCTCTCTCATGAATTAAAATATTCAAAAATATTTATTTTAAATTTTAAGCTATGAACATACTAATAAAATACATTAAAATTTATGGATTTAGTTTTGTAATTTTAAAATAAATTAATAATTGTATTCTCAAAGAAATTTTATTTCCTTAGAAGTTATAGTTTTTTGTAGTCATAACAATTTCATACTTCTGTAGCGCATATAAAACAAGTGAATATATATTACTAAAAACAATAAAAATTTTGCAAAAATTACCATTTTAAAAAAAATTTCAAAACATTTATTCATTAATTGCATATATTCTTCATTTTTAATTTTTTAACTGTATTTGAAATTAAAAAAGTCTTTATAAAGTTTTTTTATAAAAGATATTAAAAAATTACAAGCAATAAACTCTCTATTCATCAATATAAAACAATTAATGATGTGCAATTGGTTAACTCTAAATCTTAATTTTAAACGATAACAAACCTGAAAATATCAATAAAAAATAATATAACATCACCTCGTAAAGATGCTTTCAATGGTAAAGAGAATATTATGATATGATCAAATATACACTATTTTAATATTTCTTATAATATTTTATTATTATTTTAGATAAAAGAAGTTTCATTATAGCGAAAACTCTCATTTTCCTTACTAGGAGCGCTCCTTGTGGGATGCATATTTAAACATTGTCTCTGATTATTTTGGTAACGATGACTTCACGCAGAAGCCACAAAATTCTCGTGAATACAGAAAATGATTTAATTACGCATTATCCCATTGGCCGTTTTCACTAAAATAATTTATGGCTAAATATGGCGGATTAAAGCGGAAAAATTTGTTTTGTTTAGTATAAAATATTTGGACGATGGGACATAAAAAAATAGGTCAGACTATGAGACACAGAACTGTCATATTTGGGGCCATATATTGGTCTACGGGATAATTCATAAGAACTTAAAATGTCTTATTGAATTGATTGCTTCAGAAAACAATCGACCAATGATAAAAAGAAGTAGTAAACTTTTTTTCCATTCAGAAACTTGTATTTGAACATAATACGAATTTAAATTAGGATGATTGAATTATATCCAGTGATTAATATTTAATTATGAGTCAAAATTTATTCAAGCGACTTATTCAAAACGTATTTAAAAATATTTATTTTAATCCATAATTTTAATTAACTATACAATTTTAATAAAACACCTGATATTGACAAAAATAAACTACTAAATTCGAAGCTTAATTTGATTGTTTCATTCCACGTATTTAATAAACGAATATTTTAAACAATAAGTCATCACTTTAATTAGCAGAACGATTTAAATTTTTCGTGCATCTTAAATTTCAATCTATGAAATATGAGATTATTTTAAAATATTTTTGTTCATGGAGACTTTTAATTAAGCAAATGTTTCTTGTTTAACTTTTGTCTTGTAGAAAGCATTTTCAAGTAGAAATATGAACTTTTCGGACAATTAAGTGTACCGTATTTCATATTCATAGTTTGTACGCATCTAAATTATGACATAGTGCTGATTTAAATATTATAATATATTACTTATTATAAGGAAATTTATAATTATGCTGCGAAAAATAGAAAGATTCCTTACTTAAAAGTATTAAAAATTAAAGGTATTTAATTAAATTAAAATTTCAAAATTCATAGATAGTTGTGTATTTTAATTAAAACTAATGTAAAGCTCGTTTATTTATAATATTATGCAAGCAAGAATGCATTAAGTTAAAATTCTTGTAAGTTTCCAAATTTACCTATGCTAACTTTAATAAAAGAAAATTGTTCAGTCTTTAAAAGGTTCAATATTTCATATAAAATTATCTTATATTTTAGTAAAAGAGCGGAGAATAATGAAACAGAAATTTTTCAAAATTTCTCAAGAGAAAATAGAATAATAATAATGAAACGGAAATTAAAATTTCCACTCACGTTTTCTGTAAACTAGACAGTTGTTTTAATCATAAAAAGAAATGCAATTCTTAAAAAAGTCTTTCAAAAGTGTAATTCTCTCATAAAATAATAAAATATTTCTCAAATTAATTTCAAAATCCTCTTTATTTTCGAATCAGATCTAAATATCTCTCTGTGTTTATTATAAAAATAAAATTAGCTCTCATTTCGAAATTTCATATTTTTTCTTTTAATTTCGAAGCGTATAATTAGAGAATTGAATTTATTATTATTGTTATGTTCCTTTTTCAGTTTCAATTGTTATAATTTTTACATACCTTAACAAAAATAAAACAATGAAACAATGTATGCAGTAAAATAATTTTATTTTCTTAAGAAAATTAGAAAATATTTGAAATACTAAATTTTATAGGATAATAATGTATTTTATAAACTTTTCTTACTTATAAGAAGATGAACAACGTTATTCCCTTATGATTACTTTATATACTTATTTATGAAAAGAAATTAAATATTTGTATTTGTGTATCGCAAAATAATTTATGTAAGCTATTGGAAAGTTTTAAAAAATCAATAAAAAATTTTATATTAAAATAATTTTTAAAAACATTTAACTAGGAATATTTTTTAGAATTTTCATACATTTATTTATTAATAAAAAATGTTTAAAATAATAAAAAATTATAAATTTTCACTTTACGGTAATATTATTTACATATGATTATTATAATATTGAAAAAATGTTCACATGAGATAGTTTAAACATTATTGCATATTACCACAAAATTTGAACAGAATTGACTAAATACCTAAAAATTCTTAAGTAACTAACAATTTTTAATTTTAATATTTATATTAAATCAAAATTTTTCAGTTAAAGTAATTATATTGATGCTTAAAACGTTACATTATCTTATTTACCCTTTTAACTAAATAAGTATATTACCAAATTTCACAATTTTTTTTTTATAATTTATTTAAATGTGAGGCAAGGTGATCAGATAATTTATATTTTCATTTAAAAAAATAGATAAAAGTTTTAAATTTTATTTAAATTCCAATTTTTATGTGTGTGCAGTTACATATATACAAAGCTGTATAGGGAAGCCCCAGACTGCGCCATAAGGTTAATGGGATTAGGCTTATCACCAAGTACCTCATAATTTTGAACCATGGTCAGGTGACGAAGTTATACCCTCCTCTCCACATCCAAGGTGCGCAGATGAGGATTTTGAATGCAGCAGATTAATGTGTACCCCATCCCCAGCTTACGCAACCCAGGCAGGAAGAAAGTGAACACACAACCAATCAATGCCAGAGAGAAATGATGATTTACTGCATTGATCTTACAGGAAGAGGCATGAATGTACGGAGCTGCTGGAGCTCTCTCTGAGAAGTTACAGAAAGCACAATAAATTTAAAACTTGCTTGCGAAATATATAAAACGTAAACTGAAGAAATAGCTCAGGCATAATTTACATCAATAATTTAAAATATTCAGCACCCTACTTTAATATTTAGCATTAATTTATTCTCGTAAATTGCTGACAAGACAACACTTAAATGCCAAAACATTTTATACTCATAATTTATAAATAAATAAGTATTTGATGATGATATTTCATTAAACATTATAATTACAATACCTAAAATCTCATGAGGTAACTTTGTGAATAGCGTATTGAATAGCGATCACCAAAATAAATTGCCTGGCCCCAAGGATTTAAACCTTTCTGCACTTCAAGAGATGGAAGGGAGGGAAAATTGTATGGTAAGGCACTTAGTTGTTGTGTCGTTGTAGCCCCAAAAGTATGTCTTCGTAATTTAGAAGTAAGTATTAAGCAGAAGATACCCACAGTGATATCATTCCACGTGGAAGATATTACAATATGTTTAACATGCCCCTGCCACCAATATCGAACGCAATGGATCTTTGATTGTGTTGTGGTTCAAACGATAACAAAAATGAATGCCTTAACCATCTAGGCCATCATAGCCTAACGCTAAAATACAGTGAAGATCACAGTAAGAAACTGATGTATGATCTATAGTATAAACTTATTTAGCCAAAAACACTAGTTAAATATCATATAACGTCACACTTTTGTTGACCTCAATGGAAGCAATAAATTAGTACATTTTATTTGGCAAATATCACCCTGTATTGATTTTATTTTTGTTATTTAAAAATTATTTAACACATCATTTTTCATTAAATCCCGATTACTCCTTAAGAACACTTACTGCTGTACTGCTATATTTTATATAGCAGTAATTAACTATACTGCTATAGATTTTCACAGTACTCTTGAGTAACACTTGCAGCTGTAGCTCCGTAACTTGCCCAACATATTTAAATTTTAAGAATTCCTTTTTATAAACTTTCCGGATTTAGCACGATTTTTAATTAATTCCTCAATTTTCGCTTGCCAGTATATGTTTTGAATACAAGAGTAGTTATTAAAAAAAATTAAAGTACTTTAAATTCTTTTGAGATGAAATTTTTTTTAACGTTATACTTTACATTATTTTTATTATTTCAATGTCTGGAGCTGCTTGAGAATTGCCATAAATTTTGTTAAGAATATATACAGTAACTGCGAATTTCGTGGCAAAATTTTTATAATGGATAAAAGATCACATCTGAAATCTCTTATCACTGATTTGTGTGATTGATTTCACTCATATTCTCATGCAAATTACTTTATAAAATGCAGTTATTTAGAAACTAATTGTTATAAAAGAAAAAAGATAAATGTTTTTATTGGATAAATCTATAATAACTTTAATGTCAAATTAATTTTCGAGTAATTAAATCATACATTAAAGATTATTACACATAAGAAACATATTTAGTTTGCTTAGAATTACGTTTTTCAATGTGTTTATTTATTGAAATTATTTATCCAAGTTACTTTACTTTTCTTAGACACATGCGTAATATATAACGCATGTGTCTAAGAAAAGTAAAGTAATATGTATAATCAGCGAATTGTTTCTTAATAATGTGTTACATATTCATTTTTTAAAGTGCGTAGTTTATACTACTTGGTATCGAAATCAAAAAAAATTATAATTTTATTAGTTATAAATTAAATAATTCGTCAACCAAAATTGCGTTTATCGTAACTGGACATAACTTAAGATAAACATACTTTCTGTCAAATGATATTCAAATATATTGCTGAAAATATTTTATTTCCATTTCACATAATATATATTATTAATATATAAAACTAAGTTATAAATAAAACTAAGCAAGTTTATTTAAAATATAAAACCTTATTCTATTATTATTTATTAAGAATATTTATAGAAAATATTTTTAAAATGACAATAATCCTTAAAGTTAATATTACAAGCTCATTGTCAACATAATTTAAATTTTTTAGTACAATTTCTATTTCTAATATTAATAACTATTTCTTTATGATTAATAGTATTATATTTCAAGTCTTTCATTTTTAATAAATAAAATAAATTGAAAAGGAAACTACAATATGTGCATTATCTACAGTTTGAGATAAAATGTCATCAATGGGGCTTCCAAAAAACTAATAAGGGCTGGATCGTAGCGAGTTGTTTGAAAAAGCACTTCAAAACACTTTTAATGATTTAAATTCTTAAATCTCAGGCACTTTTAGCGTGAAATATGGTATACAATCATATACTTTAATATTCTTAATCTTACAATTTTTATATTTCCTGAACTAAAGCACAATTTCATTAATTTCAATTATTGAAAATTACATTTCAAAAAAGTGTTCAAGTATTTTTAATTAAAAAACCATTTTTACATAAAAATTTTTTCCAATGGCCGGGGTATATCGGGATGTATTGTCTCCTTATACCCCAGGAACCGACCAGAAACAGCGATCTCTTTGCCGCTGAGGCGTAGCACCGGGTGCACCACTGGGAGTGGGCCATCATCGCATCCTCACACATGCCATATGGGCCCGTTTATATTTTAGGCACCATTCATACCTCATTAACACTCAAGGAAAAAACAGGATAGAGAGAGAGAAAAAGTACATCCATGCCTGAACTGGGATTCGAGCACAGGACCTCCCTATCCGTAGTCAGGCACGCTGACCACTCGACAAGTTGGCCGGCTTTTTACATTAAATACAACCATGTATATAAATAAATTCTGTGTATATTTGAAATAATATCACAAGCAATATCAAAATTAATATTTAAACTTCTATCTCATTTTAATTTAAATTTATTTTTCTAATTTAAAATATCAGATACTAATATTATAAAAGAAAATTCCATCAAATAATTAATAAATTTTCAATTAATTAATTTTAAGTCTATTATTTTAAATTTTTAAACATTATAAGAAGTATTTGATTAAATTTTTATAGCTACTGATAATTAAAGGAAAAAGTATTTTTATTCCTCATGAGTTAAAATAGGTTTTATGCTGGTTTAGTTTTTTATTTATTCCCAAAAGATTGGAAATGCAAATGAAATACTTATGTTATTTTAAACTATTACCTTCTTCTAAAAACTTTAACTACTTCGTAATGTTTTATACAAAATACTGATAATTAAATAATTAAAATACCGTATAAGCATTAAATTTGAATACAGTCACTACGAAATCTTATACTTGCAAGAATCTCCAGGGAAAGAAGAAACAAAATGTATTTAAATTCAATAAAGAATCGCCAATGCATAATTCTTTTCAATTTAAATGTTATTTAAATAACATTCAAAGTGCAGTACTTAAAAAAATCGCTACTTAAGATAAACTTTTATACAAAATAAGGTAGTTATCTATTCATTCAGAAATAACTACTTAAAATTTTTGTTTGATTTCAGTACATGATATAAAATTAAAGCATACCTCAAGGGAAACATGAAAGACTATTAATGTTTTTTGTGTGTGACTATACTATTTTTATAATTATCTTATTTAAAATAACATGATTCTGAAATAAGTAACTATAAATAATGGAATATTAAATTAATATGAATTATTAAAGAATTTATTTTGATTTGTACGTTTTTGTATTCAAAAACGGAAACTTAAGAAATGAGGCTACATTTTTTTATTTACATTGGTTATAAATTTTCTCAATGTGGTTCCATCAAGACGTAATGAAATTAAAAATTAAACTCTAAATTAAAAAGTTTTAAGTTTGAATAGGCGAAAATGTATAAAAGTATTTTTAGACAGATATTTAATATAATTTAGCGAAAATGAATTTTAATAACTTTAGACAAATATTTAATCAATTAAAATTCTTCAAAAATTGTGCCGTAAGTAAAAAGTATTGAAATAAGAGATTATTTCTGCTTGAAAATATAATGCAGCATTTTTGTAACTAAATTAGAAAAAGAAAGATACAATTTCTAATAATCATCACTTAAATGTTACATTTTTTGTTAAACTTTAGGTAATGGGTTTGAATAAAAATCATAAAAATACATTTCATGACATTAAACATGCAGTTTCTTGAATGAATAATCAAAATAATGTGTGTAAATTACGGTGTTGATGAAGTGTAACAGATTATACAAATACAAACTGAGTTTCATTCTGGAACATATGAAGCGCCGAATCCGATGGAATACCCATTGTATACCGATTTTGGCAAAGAAGAACAGAAGAGTGACAAATTTCAGGAGTAGTAATGCACCCTTTACTTTGGTTTTTTTTCAATCTTTTGATTTATAACATTTAAGATGATTTTTTCAGTCCTTATTAGTTAGTATATTCCTAAAATCACAACTGTTTTATCATGATAATGTCACGGTATACTGAACCAAAAACAAATAATTAAGAAAATCGTAAAAAGGTATTCATATTTATGGAATGTGTGTTTAATGAATGCGCGCTATTATTTGTCAAATCATTGTATGTTAACCTGACTGATTATGCAGATTCTTCTTCTTTGATTACTTTGAAAACAATGAGGAAGGGTTTTAAAATATTTAAAGTATTCGATTAACAAAAAAAAAGCCATTAAAACTTTTCGTATAAAGATATCACAAAAAATCCTGGAGTCTCACTACAGTCTCAAAGATCTAGTCTTTCAATTCCCTTAATGAAAAACTTCTTTAGACAACAATTTAGTTGCCGATCGGAAAAGTTTTCTCGATAAACAAATATGCAAATTATTTTAAAAAAATCCGAATAAAATTTCAGAATATTAAACTATTAAGTGCAAAATAAGTATACCGCACTATAAAAAGATAAATTAAGAAAATATTTATTTAAAATAAATTAAATTCGGTAAATAATACCAAAATATTTCTACCTTTTAATGTGTAAAATTTTGCTTATGCTTGGCAGTTTTATATAATCGCATTAATTTTTCAGAAAACGCAGTATTTAACTACCTATTAAGAACTCTCTCAGCCACATATTATAAATATTTTAATTAATATCTTTTCCAAGAAAAAAATTATATCAGTGTTCCAAATGATTCCAAGAAAAACCTCTTTTGCTTAGTTTTTAAACTTATTTACACACAATAAATTAAACATTATAATTAAAGGAAATTATTTTTTGAAAGAGAAAGGCAATACAAACACTTTATTTCTTTTGCTGACTCTTAAATAAAAATATTTTAGATAATCCATATAAGTTTCCGGCTTTTAAAAGAAAATTAACATTTATTGTAAAGTAACTTTAAATATAACCTTAATTTTGAAGATATTTTAACCCAACAATTTTTAGTCTAGAATTTATTTATTTTTTTTAAGTATGCATACAATTAATATATATTGTTTTTAACTATAATAAAATGATCCTTCTAGCTGTATTAAAATTAAATATTTAAATTATTTATATTAAGAACAACAGAAATTTGTTTTGAATATTGATTATTTGATTCGTTAATAAACTATGCATCAAAAAAAGATCTTAATTTTTTGAAAATGAAGTTAATCTTTCACGTATTTATTGATTTTTTGTTTCTGATGCACAATTTCATAAATTTTAATATGATATTGCGTGTTTCCTTAAGACAAAAGCTAAGTTCTTGCTAGAGCACAGATACAAAACTAAGTAAATAATTCTCTTACTTTTGAAATACTTAATCAGCAGTTCCCAGAAGAAAAATATTTCATAACAAAGGGCTTTGTTTCATTATATTTTTATTTTTCTCGTAACAAAACTTTCAAATGATTAATAAGCGTTGTCTAAAATGTAATTAACGACTATGTCTTACAAATGTAGAAGGTAAGCAAACTAATAATTTCTTTTTCTTTATTTTAACACTGAATTTTACATATTAGTGATATGAAATATAATATCTGTTAGGAACTCTAAATAATTTTTTATATGCAATTATATTTGTTGTGATACTTATTAATTACCTCAGTCTTTTCATAGTGTAACACATTTTAAAAAAATTATTTAATGATATATGTTTGACAATTTCATCTTGTACAGGGAAAATCACCTTCATGTACTATTTAATTTTTATTTATGTAAATCTCATTTTTAAAAATAAACTTAGCTAAATATTCTCATACTTTTAAGCATCTGTTATAACTACACAAAATGCATATCAATATATTTCTTGTCATTTAGGGGAGCAATATGAAAAATACGAATTATTATATAACGACAAATTTTATTTGTTTTGTTGTAATTAATAAACTATTGATTAAATATATATTACTATTAAATACATTATGGATATTATTAACTATTCCCTAATTTTTAAGGTCAAATTATAAAAGAAAACATCTAGTTTTTAATTATCAGTAAAAAATTTTTAACTTCTTCATTTGGAAAAATTATAACAAAAGATAAATTAGTTTAATTTCAATTATTGTGAAATTAATGGATAATAAATTACTGCGTGATTGAAGTTTTTTTCTATTTAAGTGACAGCCACTATATAAAATCAATGCTCCTCTAAGAAGGATTGTTAAAAATAAGTAGATGACAAGCCCATGTTGCTATTTTTTGACATTAAAAAATATCTAAAAAAACAATTGCTGTATTTTCATTAAATTTTCAAAAAATTACAAAATTAAGTCGATTATCAGGAAAACTATGCATTGCGTTTAAAAATAATCAGTTTCCTTTCATTTGTTGTACATTTATTTTAGCATAAATCATATTCCTTTGGGATATATTTTTATAAATATATATCATGAACTTATATTGGGGTGGGGGCCTGTATTTTATGGTGCCTCTTGATTTCTAACTAATTTACCGCCAACTGAATGATGTTTAATATGATGATAAAAAAATTTAATTATGTATGTTTGTTTATCCTTTTGTAGTGTTTTTGACACTATTTTGTTTCACCAAATACTTTAACAACAAAAAATTGCTAATTTTTGCCAAGGGACACACTAAAATATATTTTTCCTCTTATATTTTTTATTAAAGCATATTAATTCCATATACTGTATAATTTCCTATCATAAAATGCTTTCATTTTGCAATTATCTAAAGGCATCATCCAAATACAGTTTTATTTATTTGTAAGCATAATTTTTCATCGTTTCTCATAATTAAAAAGGCAATGTTGAATTTTTTCCTTTTCTCAATAATAACGATAAGGTAAACTGAGCAATGATTTTATTTATTGTTTTTTTAAATATAGAAATGCATTTTTACATCTAACTATAGTGAACATAGCTAATTCTTTCTTGCCTCAGTAGTGTTCATTAGTGATTCTGTTGGTAATAACCAATAGGGATTGTGATAAGAACCATAAATTGACATAAAATAATTTCTAACTTTGAATATTTATTAAACTGAAGTAATACTAATTATTAATGTAATTATCAAAGCTTTTGTTATAAATTAGGATTTAAATTGATTTTCTCAGAAAAATATTTTTGAAAATCCGTTTTAAAAAAATTCAATGAAATAAAATAAAATATTTCTGTAGTGGCTTTTTAACAATAATTTATTAAATTAGACAGATAACAAACATTTTTACTGTTCTCGAAAATTTGTTCAAAATTTTATCTTAATTGTCATTTTGTTATCAACATACAGTACATTTCATAAGTTATAATACATAATGTATAAATAACATACAAAAACTTTTATGAGTTATATAATAATTATAGTATTAGTCTGCTATTAGTTCAGTAGAAAAGAACTACTAAACATATAAAAGTAAGAAAATGTTATAATAAACGACGTATTTTTTTACAAGTGGATTGCTGTTAAAATATGTTTTCCAATTTATTACATAATGTAATAATATAAATAGAGACTAGAAAATGAGAAACAAAAATTAACCGTTAATTTCAATTTTAGAAAACTCTTCTTGGAAGAAAAATGATAATTTTTTATAATAAAAAGTAAAACCAAATAGTTGATTTGCAAATTTTATATTTTTGTCATACCCAATACAAGAATGTTACCGAGAAATTTTGACACAGAACTTTGATGGTGAATTTTGGGTTGAAATTCATAATTTGAAATTTAAATCAAGGACAGTTGGGAACTTATTAAATAACGATTGTTCAAGGAACATGTTAGAGTCGGTTATTTCTTGAATGTCGAATAAAACTGATAAAATTATGAAATCAATGATGAGCCCAAGAATATTTATTTTAGCAAAAATTCTAGAAATTTTAACACCTGTTATTATAAGATCAAACCAGTAATGACTTTGAAAGATAAAATCTCAGTATAAGTGCTCGAAGAATGTAAATATTTTTCTTACAAAATCGAAGAAATCTCTATCAACATTCAAAGAATGTTAATGTGTGTTTTCCGCATAACGAATAAGATTAAAGAAACTGAAGAAACAGTGATAACCTCGAAGTAAAAGTGTTTATTATTTGTGATACAACTTGAAAAGTAGCTAGAAGGCATATATTCTGAATAATGTAACGCTAAAGATACAAGATAAGGCTTTTAGGTTGGTGACTCAAGATTTTAATTTTCGATTTCTCACAATTTTGTCACAACAAATATATTAACGGTTAGTGTAATTGATGTATTTATAAAGATAAGTTGTTTACCACAAATATGTAGGTTTGGATTACTTTTTATAAATATACAAGTAGTTTGCATCAGTATATTGATGTAAAATTATCATGCTATTTTTAAAGGATTCTATTGTTAAATTTTATCGTTATTTTTCTGAATGAATTTTATATACAGTCAAAAATATTGCAAATCTTATTTTGATGAAAAGTTAAAAATATATTTCCAGTTTTGCTTCACAACAATAATATTTTGAATGAAAATTTCAAATATACCCACATATTTGAAGAATTTAAAAAAAGTATCATGTAACTAACTTGCTCAGCCTACTTAATAGCGGGGTTAAATGTCCTTTTTACACATGCCTTATTTCTATGGCATCTAACCAAAGAAATATCCTGGTTTCTTTCATGAAGTATAATTTTATAAAAAGCATTTTTACACATGAGCAGTTTTTACATAAAATGAAATTATCAATCATTAACATAAATTAATATATTTTGTAAAATTTATAATTTTATGTATATTCAACATAAGATAAATTACTTAAGTTTTATTAGAAAATTAAGTTTGTCACAAAATTCAGTAAGTTATTGAAGTCTCAAAACTTTCACCCACTAGATTAAACATGTATTATCAATAACATCTAAGCGTTTGTGAATGTTTTTTTACATTTCTAATAAAATATTCCTCTCCTTAATTAAAGCTATTTATAATCCGATCCATTATAATTATATCACACGAATAAGGATAAATCAGAAATAAAAATTCAAAACAAAAATTAATTTATAATTTTTAATTTTGTCAGAAATAATACTATAAATTTTTCAATTATATTTATTGAGAAATATATGCATCAAATTGCTTTCATGAATCAATGTATATATATATCTCCATAATAATGATTTCATTAATAATAATATTCAGTAATTTATCTGATACTTTTTGAGGTTATAAGTTTATCACAAAATTCAGTTGCATTAATATATTTATAATAACTCTATACATTGTCAAATAACAAAATATTTTGCATAAGATAAATCTTTTAAGAGAACTTTTAACAGATTACATTTAACAGAATAGCTCAAAGCTATATATTCCTGATTATAATCAGTATAAATCTGCTGACATGCTAAAATGTTCTTTCATAAGTTACATGTCTTATCTCCTTCTTACTAAATCCTCTAATTTATTATTTAACAATTCTCTCTGAATTTCACTAAATTTTCTCCTCTTAAACAATGGTTGGAATAAAGCAGTGTTTCCAGACTCATTAAAATGAAGTTTGTCTTGCTGATGCTAAGTCAGAATATTCACTTCAAACATTTTAGATCAGTTGACAAAATGTAAATCTCGGGTCAAGAGCTCACTAGCCAACTTCTAGAAGCTCAGTTTAATGAGGAAAGAAGGAGAATTGACAAAAGTGTACTTTTACATCTATTTGCATTTGTATAAGGAAGTTCTTATTAAGATTTCCGTTTTAACATTACATATGTATATATATATTTAAAATTATACATTGCACAATACAAATTGCGATATAAATTTAAATGTATTCGTTTCCTAGACAAGTAATTTTCCAATATAAATCTTTAAATTATGATTTAGCACCTTATTTCTTTTTGTGTTTTTATTTGACAGTTTATTGTTAAGAATTTCCTCGTATTCAAAACAAAATCCAAAATCGTTTCATCTTGGTGTTGAATCTTATTTTCTAACAACCTGCTTAATTGAGCTTAAGAATTTTGTTGCTGCTAAAGATGCTTCTATATCTACGATGTGATTAAGCAAAACCATTTTTTCCCCTTAAAAGGCCAAATTCCGTTAAAATTTTAATTTCCTATGGCAATTAGCATTTTAAAATCATACAATGTACAATACTAATAGTGACTTAATTACAAGCTGATTAATGAGAAAATTTTCTTTATTTTGAACCCTTTTTTACCAAAATCAGATTATTTGAGTACTTTTTTAAAAATCCCTGAATTTTTCCTGCAGCTAAGTATAAAAGAGACTGGAAATTAAAAGTTTTTTAAGGGAGGTAATTAATTGAAGCGTCAAATTAATCTTACAAAAGTAATACAATCTCTCATAAAGACAATCACATTTCTTCTTTTTGAAAAAGAAGGATTCATTAAGAATTTCAAGCATAGTTGAAAATTCCCAAAAAAGAATAAATGAAATTCTAGCACGATATCTTATTAAAACTTCAAAATTTTAAATTCAAAATCACACGATCCTATTTTAATTATCAATGTTTCAAGCGTAGGCTAGTAGAAATTATTTAAAACAATGTCTGATCTGCTAAAAAAGGAAGCTTGTAATAAAATTTCAATCTCGAGATCTATAAATTTCACAACAAATATATTCAATACACAAATCTTCAAGCTTTCCATTTTCAAATATTTCAATGTTAATACTTGTCATAAAAGTCTCAAGTTTTTTAATTCTCTTACAACTGAAAATAGTATAAATTTTCTAAGAATTTATTCAGTCGATAAGGACTCACTTAAGGAAGATTATGAATTTTATGAATGGTCAGTTTGTAAAAAGATTTCACTTGCTTAGATATTTATGTGGGGAATAAGTTTTATCATCTCTGCATAACATTTGAGGACTTGCTGTCATTGAATCAGATTTTGAATTATTGTACATCATCTGTATTAATAGTAGTTGTATCAAGATAATGAAGATGTAATACTCAAGAGAAAATAATTGTTGAGTAACTGTTGGAGATATGACAAACCTGGATTTGCTAGAACTTTTGAATTAGCTTGCTAAAAGACACTCTATACATTTCTAATGAATCCCCTCCTATGTAGGGTTGAATGGTAATGAGATTGCCGATAATTTGGCTACCAATGCTGATAACCTGATGACAACACTAAATTAACCAATTCTGAAATTTCTTCAATCAAAAAGAAGGAATTAAGTAGACTTTGGAGAGTTCCTCCTGACTCCAGGGGTACTTTGGCAAAAGATCTCGTTGGTGCCTCAATATTAATACATCGAGAAAACAGCAGACGGCTCTTTCATACTTTCTGAGTGGCAATATCAAATCACTTATCTTTCATCAGGGCGAGAGGCTCTTTTAAGAGTGTCATTGGTGTGGGACTGTTCGAGCATCCCCCGATCATATTCTTTTTTGTCTAAATTTTATAGTTTTTGAGATTTAAAGGGATCCATTTTAACTTTTGGACCTTCTGGACATTTGGTTTTGAGGAGATGGTGTAACTTAGCTAGATCATTTAGGAAATAGCAACAACAACAGAAAATAACTAATGATAAAATCTCTAGAAAAGTTATTACTCTTGGAAAATATTAGAGAATTTCTAAACATGTGTGTAATAAAACTTTTTAAATAAGATTATTTTGGTATTGAGTGCACTTTTCAAAGAAAAATTTATATCACTATCCACCAAATGCTACAAAAAATAATCGTTGTCTTCTTCAAACAATAAATTACACACCAAAAATTACTTTAGATCTCCCTCATTCATTTAAATTCATTTAATTCTGTTCATTAGTTAGCAGAAAACAAACAAATTTTAAGATTAAGATCTATTTTTTAACTGCTTAGAAGATATCTTAACAATCAAAAATAATTTCTATATTTTTAAATATTCGTAGCATTCCCTTTTGGAAATAAGTTTCTTACAAATGTGCATGGTAATTAAGATCTCTGGGGAGAAAACTCAAAAAATTACAATAATTAATCATAACAAAGTGCATGTAGAAATGAAAATTTTCTTTCCCCATATTTTGTAGGGAATTTGGAGGTAACATTTGTTCTATAATAAAAACAGCGATTTGCTTTACTGGAAGGCATTTTATGAATAATTTCCATTTCTATGTTTTCAAAATGTAAATAATCCAAAGACCTAAGTTTAAATGGTTATTAAATATTAAATTAAATAATTTTTAACTAAATACTTATTTGATAAAATAGTTAATTAAATTAAATATTTCATTGAATTTTTGAATCAAACATTTGAAAATTAATAACAAATATTCTAAATTCAATATATTCAAAATACGATCCAACAATATTACGGATTAATTACTTTATAATAATAAATTATCATGTTTGTTTTTCATCTCTTCGTATTCATATCTAAACTCTGGTTAAGGACTTAACCTAAAGTTTTCAAATAGTTTGTTGGAGAAAAACAACACAGAACTTAAGAAAAGTTATAAAAATTTAATGCATTAATATCCATAACTTAAAAATATTAACAAGGTTTTTATTCTTTTGTAAGAATTTTATTTGTTTTATCTGTAAAAAATTACACATTTTTCAATATTGTCTAATAAATATATATCGTTAGAAAAGTCATGATGTTTACTTTTGTAATTATCAGTGAATAGCATTGAGAATCCCAAAACTTTTTCGTTTTCGCAAATTACGTTTTGTGGCATTTGAAAGCAGTTTAATTGGATAATCAGGCATATTGCCAATACCTTTTAAATATTCATTAAGAGCTCAAAATAAATAACAATAAACGCTCTTAACTGAAAGTATTCCATTTTTAAAAACTCTATGCAAACTAATCCGCGCATTTGATCTGCATTTAAAAAATGCCATAATTTTTCTTAAATACATGCATTTTATTTTTTTAAATTTCTGTTCTATAAAATTGGTATAATTAACCCATAAATTATGTTGAATCTTCAATTTCTGATAATGTTTTGCGTTAAAAAAATACTTAACTTTCAAGTAATAAACGTTTTACATTTTTTAATGTTATCAATCATTAAAAATTATACAAATTTATACAAATTATACAATTTTATACAAAATAAAAGAATTACACAAATTATACAATTAAAAATCTACAATAATTACATGAATATTTTTTGCAATTTAAAATTAAAGGGCTATAATAAACAGGAAATATGAAAATTTTATGTACAAACAAGGAAAAATGAAATAAATAAGAGACCAATGTAAAGTTTATTACCAAAAAACATAGGAAGTCATCTTATATTCCCTTGAATAAATATTGAGAAAGTTATGTTTCACAAGAACAACGATGCTATCTGAATAACAAAATGCCCTCATTGTTTTGTGCATCTATAGATAAGAAGCACCGCCAGCCCGAAAAGAAATGTCTATGACATAGCAAAGCAATAGGAATATAAGATCTTTTCATTCTAAATCTCTGACAAAACCCATCAAGCGAAAAGAGCCATGAATGAAGTAAATATATGGAGATAAGTATGTGTGATTCTCCGAAAGAGACAGAGACAGGCTTCCTCTACCTTTTCCATAGGGTAATGAAATATACAAGTCAATATCTGTCAGGCCCTTACTAGGTTACAGCATATTGTTCTAAGATATGCATTTGCATTTATGCCTTTTATAGCATGCATGCAAGTCCCAACTTCTATAATAAAAACAGAACTTTTTTAATGTTTCTACTCTTGATCTTTTGTTTATTCTGGCTCATAATGTAAAACAAGTAAAACTTCTGTTTACTTGATGAATGAATTTAACTTTCGCATCCGATCCTGTTAAATTGATATCTTGTTTATTTCTTAATAAAATAAAACTATAGTTTACTTGCATTATTTAACAACTATTTCATACTAAAATGCAAAATTCAATATCTTAGAACATTTACAAATTTCTGAAGTCAAATAAGTACATCGTAAAATTCCCAAACAAGTTCCATGGATCCAAATTCATATATTACTTTAAATACAATATTTAACAATGTTTTGATATTAATAGAGGATACTAATTTTTACTTGCATCATTTTACAACTATTTCGTCACAATATGAAATACTCAACTTGTTTAAACATTTACAAGTTTTTGAAGTTTAATAAATACATTTTCATCGTAAAAATTCAAAATACGTTTCACGGATTTCAACTGATATATAACTTCAAATATATTTTTTAATATAATATAATGTATTCTATTAAAAAATGCAAAATTATATTTGAAGTAATATATCAGTTCGTATCCGGGAAACGTATTTGGTGAAACAAAAGTTAACCAAAAATTTATAAGCGAAAAAAGAATATTTATATTAAGGAATAAATTTTTAAATGAATTTCTTCTTTAATATAAATATTTTCTCATTTATAAATTTTGGTTAAATTTCGTTAAAAAATTTACATCAATAATTTAAATTTATATTGAAAATATTCATCACTTGTAAAAATATTCGCTTTCATAATTAAATCGTAATTATTTTAATAAATGTTGTAAAACACTTTTTGTGTGAAATATTATAATTTACAAACACAAAATCGACTAGTTTTTTTGTATAACTAAGCAAAGATTCAAATTCAATAGAAACATTTCATTCAATATGAACTTAGAAAAAAAGGCAGAAGTTTTGACACTAAAAATTTCTTCGGCATTTCATACTTTGAAGCTGCACTTTTAAGATGCCTGTAGGAATGATATTTTGAAGCATTTCTTGCTGTCAAAGGGAAATTGAGAGAAAAACTATTTTAGTTTTTCTCTCTTAAATTCAGGAATTCAAATTTATGTGAAAATTATTTATTTTATATGTAAAGAAATTTAGTAATTACTAAAACTACATTATCGTGATTTATTATATTTCACAATTTTATTTATAATTAAAGTTTTGTAAACTGAAATCTAAACAGATTATTTTTAGGTAATGAAAAGCATAATTGATCCAGAAGTTATAGAAAAATTGCAAGTTTGCATCAAATCTAAAAATAAAGTGGATGAGAATAGATTAAATACTTTAAATTTACATTTTTAACTGCTTACTGTTAAATTGAATATTTTAAAAACAGGAATGTGCATGTCAATGCATGCATTCCTTTTCTCATTTTAGCACATTCTAATTATATTGCGTATGATATAACAAATATATTTGATTATATTATAAAGCCTTATACTTATTTTCTAAGAAATATTCTATCTTTCATAGTAACATGATTTCATAGACTCATTCACGTAAATGAAATGCATAAAACTATGAATACATGAACAGTGAACAATGAACAGCTTCTTTTTTTCAGCCAGACTTTTATACATAAAAATAATTTATTTAATTATAAATTTAATTTTTTGTAAGGAATTTTCATTTTTTGTATTACCCACAAATTTATTTCATTGCTGCATTAAGAAATGCTTAGTAAATTTTTTTTAAATTTAAGCAATTCTTAACTTATCTTAATTAGTATCATTAGAATTTACAGTTAAAGCTGTACATGATGTTTTCAGATTTTTACATCTATTTTCAAATTCTGATAAAATATTTTGAATAGTTAATATTTAAATTCATTTGTATATAGTCTAAAATATATTTATATGTATATATTTAAATACAATATAAAATTATAATATATATATATATATATATATATATATATATATATATACATATTTATATATGTATATATATATATATATATAGTTCCTTGTGTTTTATATTTCTCTTCAAGCAGAAGAATTTTGTTTTTCAATTTTACGAAATTCAGTTATTATTGACTTCATATCATAATGTATAAGGATAATAAAGAACTTTAACGAATTTCTTTATTTCTGTGTGTAATGCTTATAAAAATATAATAATTATAGGTTTATAAAATATCAAGCCTTAATTTCGTAGCATGTAAAGATCTGATAAAATAATATGAAATATTAAATAATATGACATATTTTTTACGCAAAAACAGTTAAATTAAATTTTTTTAAGAAATACTGCGCTGCTTTACAAATATTTGCCAAATTACAAAATATGCTACTATTTAAGTGTTATAGTATATAACAGCCATCATATTTCTTGGAGTAATATAGAAAACTCAATACCTTGAATAAACGGAACAGAAAATATAGTTAACCATTGCAATAATCACAGAACTAAAAATGCAGAAATAACCTTGAAATCCAAAGAATTGTCACGTTGACATAAGCAAGGTCTTGTCGACATACCCAACAACATTTTCAAGATCACTTGGACCAATGATACAAAAAGCAAACTGCATTCTGATGATTAAAGATTTTGGATTTATATCTCAATATTTTTTAGGCTGATTCCACAAAAAAGTTTCCACTTTGATTGTATTAGATTTCAAGCTATCCGAATAACTACTAAATGAAAGAATGTAAGCTTTAGTAATGAGTCCCACTTTTCTCTCAATTTTGGTAATAACCTTAGAGACTATGGAAAAAAAAGAGATTTGTTATTCCTAATAATATTGATGTAATAATATATGTCTTAATTTGAAGAACAAATTGTTATGATTGTTTGCAATTTTAACAATATAGAAAGAAGATATTATAGTTAAAAGTACATTAATTGCATTTTTCAGTTACAAATATAGCTTATACTAGCATTTTCCTAAATGGGGACGTATATCATTGTGGTACACAATGGTGATACATAAGGTGGTAATACTCATTGGACATGAATTGTTGGATGGCGGTATTTGAAAAATAGTCAATAATGGTAGGTGTTGTAATTCCTATTAAGATTTACTGCAAAACTGAAAGTGAGCAATTTTTGTTTATAGACATTGACATTATTATTTGCTTATGACAACATTGAAGGAAACATTAACAACATATATTTAAACAAACCTGCACATCACAAGCATTAGAACGCTTATTTCTTTCGCCATATATATTTTAAAACACAACCGTTACAGTCATTCTCTCTTTTGAATGGGTTGCCATTCCCTAACAGAGAAACTTATTTCTCATGGAGTTTGGTCGTAACGCAACCATTTTTTATTTATCCGTCACTAATATGAAAGTCATCGTCATTGTTGCAATGGTGCTGCATTCTCGTATACTCCACATCTCAGCTTATAAAGAACAGGTTATTGTTTGTAATTGTATTGTGTTCATTTCTTAGAATACAATAATTCTCAAATCAATAAACTTATTTTTAATAAGCCATGTATCGGGTGATACTAACTGGTACTTTCCAAAATCTCTAGTCAAAATCGAGGAATGATTGATATATAGCTGAATAATACAAATGCTATTCATTTGTATTATTCAGCAAATGCTATTCATATGTCATTTTTTTTCATTAGCACAATGGGTGAAGCTCTATATTTCTACGCTTATGCTTGTAATTATTTTATACTGAAAGGTATTGTTTAGTTTAACTGTTGTGAAATATATACTAATGGTGACAAGTCACTGTCAGATTTATAAATTGATCTTCACAAAAGTGGAGTGAAAATGATAAAGTAAAAGATCTAATCAAAGTTTTTCCCTATGTACATAAAAATAACTAGAAATATATCACTGTTTTCTACATCTGTAATCTTTTAATTGAAAAAAACTACCTTTTCATTATTGTTTCCTTGATATTCACGGACAATTTGGGAATCCTTTTTGATACCATATTATTAGAAAAAGAAGTACTATTTATTTTTTGATACACTTATAATTAATCAAATGACAAAAGCACAAGGTAAAATTTGCTTTTTTATTTGTTGGATATAATTACATTTGGCTGTATGGTAACTAATACGATAACTAACAACCATTGCAAGTTGTTAATCTTTATTAGGAGATACAATGTAGGATCATAAAATAGATATTTTTTGTTTTAAACGTTTTAATAAAAATACGATTTTTGTTTTTGTAATCAGCATGTTTTGCATACAGATATAGATAAAGAAATGTAGGCTTCCAGCATCCATTTAAAAGCACTACCTCACACAATACACACTTGAGTTTCGTCCTTGAGTTTAAGTCCACACTTCAGTTTACTTAATTCAGATAGTTCTTCATATGAATTATACAAAAATTCATATTTCATATATTCATCCCAATATTTTCCATTTAAGTCTTTTTAAGGAACAGGTAACTGCATGTTTTCAACTTTTTGCTCCAACGTTTGAAGTATAACTGATTTGTATAACTAAGAAATCCATCACTGTTCTTGTTTTACTAGAGACTTTGCAAAGTACTCATCTTAGCAACGAATCCACTGCTTATCAAAAACAAGTTAATCGATTCGAGGATCAATTCTTTTTAAGAAGCAAAAACAATACAATCACGAATAATAATTTATCCCTTGTAAATTTAGCCGTGAAGTGAATGAGAATGTAGAGCCATTGCAACAATGATGGTGACACGGTACTGATGGCTTACGGCTAATATTTAAAAATACTCTCTCTAAAAAGGTATTGATTGCAGGATATTCATTCGTCGACTATGCATATTAAGACTCTAATTTTAGATAATTCTGGTCACAGATCCTACCTACAGGACTGGAGTTGTGTGGTGCAAATTTGTGGGCATACAAATTATCACCAATCTTAAAAATCTAGCCAAGGGTAGGGATATCTACTTTCAGTGGATATTCCCTACTAAGTTAACATCAAAGGCGAGGAAGCTGCAAATCTTTTATAAAACAGTTGTGCTGAGTGGCCCAACAGATTCTACACACTAACATAAAGATATCCTCTGTATAAAGAAAAAAGAGAAGATATGCCATTCTGGTTCAGCAATAAGATCCCAGGAGCACGTTAGAATTCAAGGGTGACAGATATAATCAAATGGCCTTCTCAAGACTTATTAGTAGGCATCTGAAAATCAGG
Organism: Latrodectus elegans; assembly: GCA_030067965.1. NCBI lineage: Eukaryota > Metazoa > Arthropoda > Arachnida > Araneae > Theridiidae > Latrodectus > Latrodectus elegans. The sequence goes on along the minus strand of CM057811.1, from coordinate 69,362,074 downwards.
ACATTTGAATCTGGACTCAAGGTCTTTCCATTGTGCACAAAATCCTATACAAATCAGGCTCTCCTCCCCCGATCACATTTTGGATTGCTTGGGATTCACTCTGGTGGATGTTTGAGCAAGTCCACTACTTGTGCTCGGTTTTGCTAAGGTTCTCGATTTCATAGATCTGATTTATCTGCTGCTAGATCTCTGAAGAATTGGAAACAACAATACAACAAATTTACTGTGTAACATTAATTAAAGTAGTTGTTGTTAACTACAATAAAAACGTAAAATATTTTTTTTATGATTTAAATTATTTTATTTTTTATGTCTGTAATTAAGGATTATTTTTCATATGAAATCAATCAGCATTTTGTAAACTATTTAAGGTACGAATATGACACTTTGGAAAGTGCTGATATAAAATTTTTATACTTGTTGCAGAAGAGTTGTTTATTATTGTCACTCTTTTTACTTTTGGTTTTGGAATGAATGCATAATTGCAAACATATGCACATTTTTTTTTCACTTATATTGATTGAATTTGGAAATGTTTTCGTTTATTTATCAGAGGACAATATTCTGTCCTATTGATTGTAACAAATAAAAAATTTCTTTTTTTCTTAATTTTATACTAGACAATTTTTAATCAATTTCTTACAACTCATTTCTTTAAAACCAAGAACTCAGATTAATATGAAGTAAGAAAAATGTGATTCTGTGATTAAAAATTTATTGACGTCGTTAAATGACTTTCTATCCCAAAACCTTTTTTTCCACAAAAATACATGCTAATTTTAATTAAGATGCATGATGGTAATCTTTTTGACAACCAGTTGCATTTTTAGTGATTATTTTTGAGAAATTAAAAAGAATATTTTGTAAATAGTAAATATAAAGGCATAATAATTGTACGAAAATTCAGAATATATTAATAACTGCTTCTATTAATTTCATTTTACAAATGCCGAACATTAGTGTTTAAGCCATTAGTTCATTTGCCCTCAAAAGTTTCTTGACAGGACCCTCATATTGAGAAAGTATGGTATAATAATAAAAATGTTCAAATATTATTGGTTGCTTAGAGGGACACAAAACATAGACATCTTTAATTCTATGGAGAACGTCCTGCAAGTACTCGTATTCATATTCAATCAGTCTTCTGAATAGAACCACTACCGTTTTTATTGTAAAACTGTGAACAGTTCTTTCTTTTCCCAGAATCTTGCATCTGTTCTCCCTTGTGCGTTAAGTCATATCCTTTTTAAAGGTTTTCTAAGTTTCAGGTTAATAAACAATGTAGTCGTGTGTATAGAAAAAAGATTATTTATACGTTGTTTTATCAAAGTTTCCTTCTTAGCAGAGCATTAGCTTTTTCATTGCCAATAGTTTCTTAAAGAACAGGAATCCATTGAAATGAAATTCTGTTAGTTAGTGCCTTAAGCAAAGGTATTCTTTCTAAAATTCTTTGATCCATAGTTTGATTATTCAAAAAGGTTTGAAGCGCTCTTTTAGAATCTGGTAATATAACATCTCTTGAAGAAAGAGTGGCCTTGAATCGACTAGTTGTTGAATAGCTACTTACCTTTTCACTATAGAAGGCAGTAGTAAGATTCCCATTTGGTAAGTAAAAACTAAGAAGCTCACTATGAATACCTCCTGCAGAACCGTGTGTTTTCTCCATCATAGAGACATCAGTAAGGGCACGTAGCCATTCTTTTATAGGATGGCGATCCTTAATAGTCTCCATTGTAAAAGATCTTAATTTCGAATCTATCATTTCATTCTTAACAACTCTTTGTATATATGATTGTACCTGGGAGGTTCTGGACAATGAATCTCTAAGCGACCACCGCTATATTCAGGTCAAAATGGGAAATTAACCTGATAAACCAGAACTAACTAGATTTAAAACTAAGTTCGGTAACCACCAGCGACTGCTTAATCTCCTGACTTCACTGGTACCAGACCTAGTCAATAAATTGAAAAATTGTCAAACCAAAGAGCAACTGGACGTCATCACAGTCGATCTACAAGACACCATCGTAGAATGTTGCAAAAAAGCCTACAAATGTGTCAAGCATAAATTCAATATCATGCCCAACTGGTGGACAACTAACCTCGAGCATAAGAAGAAAAAGCTAAACACACAAAGAAGGAAGGCTCAGCAAGCAAGCAGTGATTGCAAGCTAAAACTCTTGGCTAACTATAAGAAAGACAAAGCTCAACTAGTCAAAGAAGTAAGACAAGCGAAAAGAGCCTGTTGGAGAGAAATATGCTCAGCAACTACTAACACATATGGAAAGATTTACAAATCTACCTTCAGGAGCACAGCGCCCCCAAGTAGCCTTTTCAGCACCAACAAACTAACTGGAAACACAGTGAACTTTACGACCCAAATTCTTCAAGAGCTATTCCCACTGCAACCACAGAGTAACAACCAGTACACGTATGAGGACGTAAATCCAGAACCTGAATTAAATGAAGGCGAAATTAGGAGACTAATTTCCTCACTCCCGAATGGTAAAGCACCGGGTCTGGATGGAATAGATAATATCATTCTCAAATAGATCAACAAGCATGTCCCAGAGTTGCTCACCACCTTTTTACAAACCTGCTGGAAGCTAAGCTACTTCCCGAGAAGCTTGAAGACTGGCGTTATAATACTATTCCATAAAGAGGGCAAGGATAAATTCCAAGTGAGCTCGTATAGACCCATTACCCTACTACCAACTTTGGGGAAAGTCTTAGAGAAGCTCACAACGACAAGGCTCACCTACTACCTAGAATCTAATAACCTCATGCATAGCGCCCAGTATGGTTTCAGGCAGGGAAAATCCGTTGAAGATGCCCTCAGGAATCTCATGTTGAACATACAAAATGCAAAATCAAACTCTAAGCACTGCTCAAATGTCTCAATTGATATTAAAGGGGCATTTGATTCGGCTCCACACGAATCCATTAGACAAGCGCTTTCAGGGAAAAATTGTCCCAAAATAAGAAACATCCTGTTCAGCAACCTAGAAGACAGAATAGTAGCCATTAATACTAACCAGGGACTAGTCCAGCACAAACAACAAATTGGTTGTCCACAAGGCTCATGCAGTGGTCCGATAATGTGGAACCTACTAGCTGACGAACCATTGCAACTGGACTGGTCAGCAGTGGAAAAAACAATAGACCCAAAGTCCAGAGTTACCTTGCAAGCATTTGCTGATGATTTTACATTTTTAATTGCGGCAAGTAGCGAAAGAAAATTGGGAGCAGTTGCAACTGAAGCCCATAAACTCTTCAGGCAATGGACCGAGAAACATCAACTGAGAATCTCCGTAGAAAAGTCAAACTACCTACTACTCACGAAATTACAGTGCTGCCCACAAATACAATGGGATAGCCAAAAAGTCAGAAGATCCAAAACCATGAAACTACTAGGAGTCACAATTGACGAGAAACTCAATTAGTCCCAGCATATCAAAATCCAAGGAGCCAAAGCTTCCAGAATACATCAACAGCTACTAAGACTGGCGGGAACTAATTGGGGATTTTCACAAAAACAGAGATCAATACTATACAAAACTATTGCGGAAAGGATTCTTGCCCATGGGGCCTTGATCTGGGGGAGGACTCTTCGAGTAAAGAATCAACTCCTCCTGGATAGAATTCAGAGAAAATTTCTCCTGAACATTACAGGCGCATATAAAACCACAGCCACTAAAGCACTACAGGTAATAACTGGTATCTTACCCCTGCACCTGCAAATTGACAAATAAGCCCAGCTGAAACACATTTTCAAAATCACTGGCACCAGCAAAGTCGAAGACAGAGTAGCAAAACTCACAATACATCCGGGTATATTCAATATAGAAAATAAAATTTGCTTAGAAAAGGATGCTCAACCAGCTAATCAAGCAGATATTTGCCACATTTATACGGATGGATCCAAACTGGAGGATAGCGTTGGCGCCGCTTTCATGGCCATCCAAAATAACATCGTCCTCCACTCGGAAAAATTCCGCATAAGAGACAATAACACTGTTTTCCAGGCAGAACTTGATACGATCCAACAGGCAATCAAGTGGGTTAACCGGCAAAATTACATCTGCAACATTTGGTCGGATAGTCTTTCTGGAATTATGGCGGTTGGAAACCCAACAACTACTAGCCCTATAGCAAGAGCTATCCAGAAAGATCTAAATTTGACAAACGCAATCAATCTTCGCTGGATAAAGGCCCAAGTAGGCTTTGAAGGCAATGAGCTGGCCGATAGCTTGGCCAAAGAGGCAACAATCCAAGAAAGCCCATGCATCGTCCTCCCAACGCCACGCTCCTACTATAAGAGACTTCTAGCAGAAGAAGCCTATCAAAAATGGCAGGACAGTTGGGATCAGGCAGAAACAGGAAGACTGGTATATGATGTTATACCGAAGGTCAGAAGTAGAACACAATGCTGGCCAAGACAAATAACCTTGTTTATTACAGGACACGGCCCCTTCCCGACTTACCTGCACAGAATAGGTGCCCTCCCAAGTGTGCCTGCGGGGACATAGGGAACCCGATTCACTACGCAACTGACTGCCCAATCACGAGCTCATGGCATTTCACCAGTCCCAGTGCCCATCTAACAAGGGAATGGACCAGAAACATTGTAAACAATGCCCATTCAAGAACCAAAGTGATTGCTTTAATAAACTTTTTAATAAATCACAGAGAACTGTTTATTCCACATTACCAAGAAGAGGAGGATGACCAGCAAGGAGAATTGGACCTCCTGGACGATGATGAACAAGTACAGAGTGCCTTGTAGCTCTGTGCAACATATAATAACCTTTACTTTTCTAATTTTACTATTGTTTTGTTTTACACAGTTTGTACATTAGTTCACTTTTTTTTTAAACTTTACTAACTTCTCCTTATTATCTTGCATGTTTGCCTAAGCTAAATTGAATACCTTGATGTTAAATTGTATACCTTGTAATTTCCACTGTGCCAATGTTTTATTGTAACGCACCTTGTTTTGATGTCCCATGAACTTGTCAATTGGGGACACCAGAGGCAGCAGAGGTGTCTGGAGCTGTTGCGTACATAGTTCGAAACTGTTGTGGGGGTGGTGCCCCTGGCGGTGTTACTTTCTTTTATTCTTTCTAGCAACTCCTATCTAAACTGGTAGAACCCTTCTTGGGTTAGGTACAGGGGAGTTGGCTGGTGTATACAACTCTTTGTATAAGATCAAAGCTTATATTTAAATTTAAAAAGTTCAATGAGGAAAAGAGAGAGGAGATAAAATTCGATAATTTCAACGCAAATTCAAACAATTAACTCGCTTTGAGAAATTTGAATACAGTTAATCTAAGATTTTTAGAAATATTTTTACTTTTCTACCAAAAAGAGTAGCCAGACAAACGCACAAGCTTCTGAAATAATAAGATCACTTTTCTTTTAATAGAATCATAAATAGATTCTAGACCTTTTAAAAGATGTATCACAAGAACGGGTGTTGTTCTTACTACCCCAGTAATTATTCTCATCATTAGTTTTTGAAAAAGTTCTAGATTTTGTGTCACATTCTCTAAATCCGTAATAAGTAATTCACCACAGTACCCAACAACTGATCGGACATATAATTTGTGACCAATTATTAATGTGTCTCTGTTACATCCCATCCTTGAACCAGCCATGGGTAAGGCAGAGAGTTTTTTCATGGCTTTATTTTTTAAATGTAAAGCATGATTTCTCCAGTTTAAGTTAGATTCAACAGTGCAACCCAAGTATTTAGTAGAATCATTATGATAAATATCTGTAGAATTAAATTTCCAATGTGGGATAAAAAGAACAAGAATGAAAAACTGTAACAGCTTTTCAGAGCATTTTTTGCTTAAGTGAGGATTTTTCATCGAGTTAAATTCTTGTGTATTTTCTTTGACACCACAAATAATATTGTCCTATTTACAAAATTTGACACCACAAATAATATTGTCCTATTTACAAAATTATTTATATGTAAAATCCATCATACTCTTTACTTTCAATCTTGTTAGTCTTAATTGCTATACTTTTTGTAGAGGAGAAACCAACAAATTTCTAAATCTCCTTTTGAGAATTTAATCTTTCAAAAAGCCAGTATTTTTATTGTTAAAATTTGAGTAATTATTAAATGTTGCAATTTTTTTTATATTTAAGATGGATTCCAGAAGTTTGTTTCACGTTGCCATCATTAATATTTGTTTTATACACATTTTTAAAGAGCTTATAAATTTAAATATATTTCAACAAAACTCCATAAAAATATTTATACCAAATCGTGTTAATTGATTTTAATAAAAAATATAATAGGGTGTATTGTTTCTTTATAAACATTCCGTTTATACTTTAGCAATTATTAAGGAAACTAAATAATATAAAATTTAGTAATTTTTAGGCATTTTGGAAAAGATTTATTTCTGCTTTTTGGAAACAAACTTTTGTTAAAAAAACATATTTTGATAAAAAAAAGAAAGAAAGAACTTTACCAAACAAAGTAAATTAAATAAAACATTTTCTGAATAAACAATAACCTGAACAAAGAAGGTTTTAAAGCAAAAATGTTGATTTTACGAAAGATTTTTTTAAAAAAGCATGTTAACGTGATTGAGATCATTAAGAATGAAAATGGTGTTAACATTGATTTTTGCTATACGAAAGTAAGAGATCAAATAATGGTATGTAAGAATTTTCTTTTTTAAATTTTTATAGAGATATATTTTACTGATCAACTAGAAAGAATTACTAGAAAAAATAAATTTGAAATTTAAATAATTTATACCATGGCTGTTTTCTGTAAAGCATTTGTATACATTGAATTTACTTTTTTTAAAAAATGATGAATTATTAATGAAAGAATTATCAAAGAGAATAATCAAAAGGGTTGAAGGAAACGGAATTTAAGTTCAAACACATTAGTACTTTTTTTTGTGCATTAAAACAGAGAAAATTAAATTTTTAGGAATTAATTTTTTTTTTATTTATTTCGAAAGAAAACATTGAAGTGGAATAAAATAAGACAAAAGCTGCACATTGAAAATATAAAAAGATAAAATCGATTTAAGTAATAAGAATTATATTTGCTATTCATTTTTATTCTATTTGCTATGCTTGACCATAAGTTCTATTACATTTTAGATAAGAATATATTTTATATACTATAAAAAAGAGCTATTTTTATCCTTAAAAAATTTAATTGTATTCCAAAATTAAATAAAATGTAACCGAAACTTTTTTTAGCAATTTTCTGTGATTTTTGAGCTGCACATTTTTGTTCAAATGATGTGAAATTCAACGATTTTATTAAAGATGTACATTATTATTCTTCCGGTTGAAAATTAACATCTTGTACTTCAATATTTTTTACAATAATACTCAAATATATTTTTAGAAAATATGCAATGTTTATAAACATATATTTTATGATAAAATATTTTAGCTTTTACCGTGAAAAAAACTTTCAATCTCTTATTAAATGAAAAAACACTTTATAAATTTGGTAAATTAAAATAAGAAAATCTTAAATAAAAAATATTTTTTATTTCAGAAGAAAACCTTAAATAAGTTAATTTTTTTATTTCACAAGAGGATAAGATGACGAAAACAATTTTCCAACTTTGCTCATAACTCAAATCTTTTATTAGATTTAACATGTTTTCATTTTTCAAAAAGCTGAATTTTGTTTACTAAGTAAGGATCGCAAATTTATTTCATTATTGCATTTTTGTTTCATGTTATATATCAAAAGGAATAAACTTTTACTGACTTATTTCCTTAGACATGATAGAATATATAAACAATTTTCATGAAACGTCGTTTCTCATTCAACTTTTCACTTTCTATTTATCAGAATTAAATTCATGAAAATTAATAATACCTTATTCCTTTGAAATTTTAAATTGAAAGCTGCCAGACATTTGATCCTTTCCAAGTCAAAATATTTTTCATTTTTCAGTTAAATAAGAATATGGATTTAAATTAGTGCCTTAAATCAGATATTCAAATTTTATTTAAAAAGAACTAAAATTTTAACATAATTATTGTTTATTCATATTTTAATAAGACTTGTAAATGTTTCTTAATTTTCACTATTTTTATATTGAAAGTTAAGAAAAGAGATTTTTATTTTAAAATAACTACTTTTGAAAAATGTATATTCTACAATGAAAAGAATTTTTCGAAAACTAATTATTTTCATTCAATAGATTTAAAATTTTCAGTTAATATTCAAAAATATTCTGTATATTACAAAAGATATATGAATATTTTTACACGAAATGAATTCAACTTGAAATGGAAACTTAATCTTTCTTTCTAAGTAATTAATTTTAACAATAAAAACATTTTATTTACTGTTTTTATCGTAAAATTTGAGGATAAATAATCTCATTAAAATAAAACATTTATATTTTTATCATTCAGGTGTTTTATAGTATTAAATTTAACAGAGCTATTTTTATAGTTGGCAGAATCTATATTTTATACTCATATTTAAACTTGACAGAAATTATTTTATAATGATTGATATTTGATGTCTTCTTTTGTAAAATAAATTTCATTTAAATTACTTTTCTTATAAATTATTCTTTAGATTTTTTTTTTTTTTTTTTTTTTTTTTTTTTTGTTATTTCTCAAGGACAAACATTCAAAGTATCAAAAATTCGTAGTTATTTCTTGAAATAATGGACATTATAAATCAGTTTTTCTCCCATATCATATTAATAGAATATTCCCAAGAGAAATTATTAAAAAATTAGCATAAAAATAATATATATTAATGAAATACATATACAAAATAGACTCAAAATTTAGAGGAAACAAATAAAAGTTTCGTTTTCATGCGTTTACTTTATTTTCTTTAAATGCCTTAAAGTGACGGGCATTTAAGTGGCATTCCATTCTGAGAAACAGAAAAGTATAAAAGAGAAGTATTAGAATTACAAGTTCAGCTTATAACATTGTTGAGAAATCAAATGAACGATATCAAAAGCTGCATGTGATCAGATTTATTTATTTAGTGAAAACTACTCTAATTGCTCAAAAATACGCAACACGAGTATCGTTACAAAGTTGATACTGGCAAAGGAACGACACGGGCAACTTCTTGTCGTATTGTCGTGTTTATTTTGCCCCCAGCAACAACGATTCACACCATGATATCTTCAACTATGTCCACTGACATCTCATACATCTGAATAAATAGTGCTTTTAATCTGGTGAAAGAAGTGACAAATCCACAAATCTCCCAATTCCGATCCATTAAACAGGATATTTACAATTCAAGAAGTTACCGAAAATAATTAAAAAAATGGGGTTAGGTTCCATTTGTCCTTAAGCAGAAAGTAGAACAGGATGTAATAAACTGAAATCGCTTGTTCTAAGAAGATACAATGTATTGCGCCTGTGAAATTGTCCCGAATTGTACAAAATTATCAGGCAGGACAATCACAAAGAATATTAAACATCCTCTGTGCTCAATAGGAATCGAACCTTTGACTTCTTGGATTTCACACAGGTGGCTGCGGAGTGACCACGATCATTGAGGTCCCATGTTTTTTATGGACTCAGAAGAAAATGCAATCCAGTATTCTATGATAATTATTGCTCTTCCTATCGCAATTAGTATTACGGAAGACGTAAAAAGTGTAAATGTTTATGCAATTGTCTGTTTTCTGTATTCTGGAGTAAGTAAGTGTTTTATTGTGTTATTATCATTTAATTTTTAAAAACATTGTCGAAATTATATTCATTTCATGAAAGCTGTGGTTTTCAGACCTGTGGAGTAAGGCCGAAAAAACCTGTAAAATCTCAGTAATATTTGGCGATATTTCAGTAACTGAGTTATTATTTTTGAAATTTTGATTCTTTTCTGCCAACTGGATTTAAGTTGTCATAGGATGATTTAAAGTCATTTTCAGAAATTTTTAGGGCATTCTAATGGTTATCAAAGAGTTTTAAATGTTACTCTTATTACCAAGCAATTCCATGATTTAGATTGTACCAAGAACTCTATGTCATCAACTCTGAAAATTGTGATATTTCTATGCATTTTAAGAAATGTATTGGCTTTTACCCTATAGAAAAGCTTTAAGCTGAAGTAATCATAGCGACTGAAAAACTGTAAATAATTCTTTAAGTAAAAAAACTATTACAGAATAAATTAATGTACATTACAATGCTTCCAATTATTACAGATCAAATAGAAAAATAACAAATTACTGGTATCGTGAAATTGATGCAAATAACTTAAATAACAGAATCCAATTACACTTATTTCATTTATTAGTATTAGAATTAGAATTATGTGATAAGTACATTATTCAAATTAATCATAAAAGAAATCTTGTATTAAACTATTAAATTTAGAAGCATATTTATGGAAAATACATATATTGTATCAAGTTTATAATAAATAAGCAAAGCAATTTTAATTCTTTTTATAGTGCTACAGTTAAAATGAATATTCTTAACTTTATATCTTTCATACAATAATGTTAAAATTAATATCTTAATTTCTATAAAATATCACACTTTATATGTAAGTAAAAAGTTAAATTAGTTCAAAATTCAAATGCTTCAAATGGAATATAATAATTCCCAGAATAAAAGTATTTTAAAATTTCCTATTATTTTATATAACCTGAGAAAATTTATATGAATAATATAAATGAACAGAGGGAAAGCCCCCAGGTACTAAGGATGTCGACCACGTGACAGGAATTAAGAAAGATTGATTCATGACCCAGCCAGAAACCATTATACGGATAAAATTATTATGCACTTTAACTAGTTGAAATTTATAATTTAATTTTGTGATGCGGAAGTTTTAATAAAGCAAAGTTAAAGTGGTTTAATCTTACCGTTTGATAACACTTCAGAAACAGAATGTGGTGTTATCAACTGTGCTATTATAAATCACAAATTGCATTCTTAAACTGTTAATATTATATATATATATACATATATATATATATACATATATATACATATATATATACATATATATATATATATATATATATATATATATATATATATATATATATATATATATATATATATATATATATACATATATATATATATATATATATATATATATATATATACATATATATATATATATATACATATATACATATATATATATATATATATATATATATATATATATATATATATATATATATATATATATATATATATATATATATATATATATATATATATATATATATATATTTATATATATATGTATATATATATATATATATATATGTTTATACTGTTTTATTTTTTGATAAAATTAAACTTTTGCTATTAATATATTAGTTCTAAGTTAAAGCAAGATATATCTTATTATCCATAAGAGTTATGATAGCATAAAAATTATGTATAGAAAATTTTTATTGTGAGTAAAATGAAACAGTACAGCTATATTTTATATAAACTGTGTATTTTTTTATTTCCACAAAGGAATTAAAACAAGTAAAATAATAAAAAAAACTTAGAATAACTTCAACACGAGGATAATAAGTTAGAGAATTTTTGAAAATTAATGCAGAGTTTTCTGGGTTTATTTTTTCTGACAAACTAACAGTTTTACATACTAACTCAATAAAAAATTGTCAAACTCAAAAATAAATTTTTACTTAAACGTGTATTTATTTCTAAGAAAATTTAGTACCTTATGTGTCTTTCTCTTCTGTCATTCTTTGGAAACTATTGCATAAAATTTCAAAGAATACTGATTTGTGGTATTTACCGTTTTTTATAAACCTTACCATAATTATGGTTTTTGAGCTAAATAATCAGATAATATAATATCATTTTTATAACGAAATCAAATGATTCTCTAAACTTGCTCCTTTAAACATAAAATTTCTTCATTTCCAAATAGATGCTTAAAATACATAAATCGTTACAATTAATTTTTTAAGAATTCTAACTCAAATTCCAGAATTAAGTTTAAATTTTAAATATTTTGAAAGAAAAGGAAGTAGTAAATTTTATATTACTAAGAATATTTTCAATGAAATACGTCAAAATTCAATGGATAAGTTATAATATCTCAAATCTTTCATCACATCTCGGTAACTGATTTTAAGAATTTTATCAATGAAGATAAGAGACATCAGTATGCTTCTCTGCCATAATTTAGGCAACATTGTAAGATCATAAGCTTGAAGTAAGTCTGGAGGAAACACGCTTTTACAAAAATTTGTTGGATTTAATGTAACAAATGTGAGTTAATGCAGTCACTACAAACCAATCAGTGGCAACATTTTTAAAAAGTAATGAAGAAAAATGAACGAATTGATGCTTATACTCGTACAATCCCGTTTGGATTTATTTTTGAAACTACAAGAGAATTTTGACTAGCCAAAGAAAAATATAATTTTGGCGAAGAAATCATCATATAAAGGATTTCATTTTCATGATGCCGAATCTGTTATTATGATTTAGATTCCACTTGAAATAAAATAAATTTAAGAAATTCAAATATTTTATATTCCTTAGTTTTCATGTTTTGCATTTGAAGAGGGAATAAAGTTTATCAGTACATGTTCCTATAATTCTGTGTGTTACATATATATATATATATATATATATATATATATATAAAATATATATATATACATACATATATAGATAGATAGATATAAATATATATATATACTAATTTTTTATACATTTTTTCAAATTTTTAAAATTTAAAACATTTTTAAATGCTAAATTTTTATCGAGTATAAAAATTTAGTATGATTTTTTATAAAATCATGCATAGCAGAATGTAAAGTATCTTATAATATGGAAAAATGTAAGGGTAGAAACATTAATTTTTTTTTAAATTATCTTATATAGAAAGAAAGTATATTTCATGATAAGATTGACATCCCTTTTTAACAACAAAATTTTTCTAAGAATTTCAATCAATATTATATATCGAAAACAAATTAACAGATTTTATTCTGCAACAAAATATGTTCAAAGTATGTTTCAGTATTTTATAAATACGTGATAAAAGTTGTTTTTGTAATATTACTTGTTTTATGTTATGGAAATAAATGTCTTTAATGGTAAACTTTTCAAGTAGTCAGATATCATTATATTGCTTACATCACTTATGTAAAGAAAAAATGGATTTTAAATAATCCGGTTGAAATTTTACTTATATCAAATAATTTTTACCTTTAAAATAATGCATATATATGCAAAATAAAGTTATCTTGGGTTATTTCATAAATAATTCCTCATTTCAGCTGCCTTAAACATCATTTCGACATCCATTCTAAAATCTTTTTTATATCATAATTGTTCTATTATTTTGTGCTGAAAAGATTAAAGGTTTTTTAATATCTTTAAAAATTAAAGATATTTTCATTTAGCCCTTTTATTAAAATGTATTTGTATGTTTTAACTAACTGCGTGATAAAGCTAATTTTATCATGCATAAAAATTGAATCTAAAATTGAAGATGGACTTTTTCAAAGATTTAAAAGAAAGGTTGTTTAAACAGTATAGTTTATTTCTATCTAGTTTGTTTTTATAAATACAAATGAAATATTTTACAAGAGGTCATTATTTATTAACGATTAGAAAATAATAAAATCAAAATTGATTTTAATGAGAGGCAAAATAGAATTATCTAATATTATGAATGCACTCATTAAATTCTTTAAAATGTTTCAATCATTTCCATGACAGATGAAAGCATCTTGATATCACACAAATCTGGAACATTTCTTTGTACTTTAAATAATTTTAAGACTTTTTCCACTTACAAATTGAATAATTTCTCATATTCACTTTAATTTTATGGCTTAGAAACAGAAAAGAAGACAAATTTATGCAAAATCTCTTCAGTTCTATTCTACTTTTCATTAAAAACATTATAAATTTACAATTGACAATGTCATGGTGCGCGCAGTTATCCTTAATATTGTTTTGATGCCTTTAACAAAAAACGCTTACAACGCATTAACTTATGAAAAACATGCGTTAATTCAAAACTCTTAAAGAATTGAAATAACTTTTGCCCATAAAAGAAATGTGAATATCAAAATACGTTAAATTAATTCAAATAACACTGAATGTTTACTTTATTTGAATGTTGTTTTAATAGAAAACAGTTTTTAATATCTAATTTAATTAATATAACTTATCTAAACATTAAAAATTAAAAAATATACTCTTTTTTTAATTAATTACTCAGATTTAACTATTAACATCAAGATTGAACTTAAATATCCAGATTTTAATAAAATTTTATAAATTATTTGAAAGTACAGCTTCTACAAAAAACTTTTTACATAGAATTACGTGGTAAAAAGTCATAATTAAAATAATTCATTCCAATTTCAATTTTTTAAACCATTTTAAGATTCTAATAATAGAATTTTTTAGTTTCTGATGATATTATTTCATAATTTCACCAAATTTTAGAAACATCTTGTGTAAAAATACGGATCAATCAAAAAATAATCTATTTGTTTTGAGGTAAGTTACATTTAAGAAATTTTGCTTTTACAAAAATTTTCGTTTACAAAAGAAAGTTTTAGTTCAAACTCTTATTTCAGCCTTTCAATCAAGATTGGTAAGTACAGCATTTAAGTGCTTATTGACTATCTATTTGCACAAAAAAAATTTATTTCATAATTTTTCAATTGTAAGGGTAGTATCCTATTTATGAGCATAATGACCAACTTTATATGCCATTTTTCTGTTAAAGTGATGCATTTCATAAAACTTTTATTAAAATATGAATTTCTAAATAAATAGGGCATATACTTAAATTACTTTTTGTAAATTTCTTAACAATTAAAAGTTTCAAAATATGAAAATTTAGATTCATTTTTTACCTTTATATACTATCTAATTCTTAACTGCATACATTGGTGTACTTCAAACCACAAAAAATAATCTAAATAACTTTAATAATTTTACGATACACTTCTTCTCTATGATTCGTTTCAATTGTGTCATTTTAAATATACAATTTTCATTAATTAAAGTAAAATAAACCGTGTAATTGGAAATTTAAAATTATTATTTATTTGCATTAAATTCTGAGATGAAAAAGAAATATCATTCAATGCACTTCTTTAAAGAATATCATTTTTTATTAGTCTTTAGTTATACACAACATGTTGCAATTTGCACTTTCTGCAAATTGGATTTAAACCAATTAAAAAATTTTTTAATTGGTTTTTAAAAGTCTATTACATGAAAATCTGCTAACTTTTTATTTATGCTTCATAGAATTGGCTTGACAAAAAAATGGAATTGGCAAAAAATGTCGAAATATTTTTTACAAATTATGTTATTTTTAAACTATTAAATTATATTTTTGGTTAAATGAATAGTTAAGGCGATAAAGGATGAATTTAATACATGTAAACGTTTTTATAATTTAATTTAAAAACCAATTGATTCCTTCTCCAAACTTGATGAAATGAATAAAAATAATTTAAATAACTAGTGAGTAATTCTTCATAACTGGTCATCGAACACATTCTGAAAAAGGTTAGAATATATTGATATTTTATAGAAGAACACAAATTTAATTTTAAAACCACTTGATTGCTTCTTCTGTTTTATCGAAATAAATAAAAATTATTTGAAGCCACTAATGGGTCATCCAACATACTTGGTAATGGAGGAAAAAAATACTGAAAAAGGTTAGAATGCATTGATCTATTACAGAAAAAGCTATTATGAAAGATATATACAGAAAAATTAACATAGGTGATTTTTCTAATTAAATGTGAATTATCATTCATTACTGCTTAAAATTATCTTATTTTGATATAAACACTTACAGCCAGCTGTCATATTATATGTATATATATATATGTATATATATATATATATATATATATATATATATATATATATATATATATATATATATATATATATATATACACATTCAAATTTCAAATTTACATAATTATATATACATAAATTTCATTATTTATATTTTGGCATCTTTCGTTTATTTGCATTAATAAATCAAACAAATAAGTTTCTTATTCCCCTATGCTTCAAATTTATTTCTTACAACTTAATATAATTTTTCTTCTTTTTTTCCTATGGTCTTTTGTATTTTTTTTCAATCAATTTAAAGTGACTTTCTTCCATGTATGTGGCAATTATATATCCTATATAAAAAACAATTATTGTATTAGACTGTAGTTACGTAATACCATATTCTGAAATTTAAAGATATATATATATAGATAGATAGATAAAGATCTATGTTATTATGTATGTATATATATATTTATATATATATATATATATGTATATATATATATATACATATATATATATATATACATATATATATATATATATATATATATATATACACACACACACAATTGTTGTTATTAAAATCCTATTCCTGAATAGAAAAACAAATTATATTGTATCCTGTTTAAAAATTAGCGAAATTTTACATAAAAATATATTTTAATTA
This sequence comes from Latrodectus elegans, assembly GCA_030067965.1. Classification (NCBI taxonomy): domain Eukaryota; kingdom Metazoa; phylum Arthropoda; class Arachnida; order Araneae; family Theridiidae; genus Latrodectus; species Latrodectus elegans. Next base: position 69,345,591 of record CM057811.1, on the reverse strand, counting down.
ATTAAATTATCTTTACTTTTGCATGTAAAGCAACAAAATTTATCATTATTTAGATTTAAGTTTTGAAAAATTATAAAATTAAGGGATCTGCGCTGATAATAATGGAATTTAAAAAATCCACTGCTTAGAATAAATCTTATTTTTACTGATTTATTTTAAGAATTCAGCTTAAGGACTTTCTTTACGCATGTGTTATTAAACAATATTGCATGATTATTAAATCTGGCATGCTTTGTCGCGCATTCCTTTAGTAAAAAACCTTAAAGTTAATCCTATAAAAGGTTATTCTAAACAGTAAGTACACATCTATTGTCTGGGTAAGTTAAAAAAAAAACATCAAAAATTTATAAGCATTAAGTAAGTTAAAATAAATGAAGTTGAGCTTGTTCATTACCGCATCTTTGCAAATTGCTAATGATGCCAACAATGGATTTTTTGCAAATATTGTTATCTTATTTATTTACGAGCTTTTCTTTTATAATTTATATCAAGCGGAAAAACAAGAACTGAACTTTATAAGAAATTAATAGTGATAGGTTTTCTATAAGAAAAATTAAGGATATTGTTTCATAAAATTAAATTAAGCCATTTTACGAGTATTATTAATCATGGAAATGTAAAAGTAGAATATTAATTGATAAAAAAGGACATTAGAATTTGTTTTTTTTTTCAGCTTCGGAATATATATTTTTATATTAGATTAAAAAAAAGAGTTACTTAATACAAAAATGGTCAAGTTATAGAATAATTATATTTTTTTAATAAATAATTTTTTACAAGGAAAAATAAAAATCAATAACTTTTATTTATAATGAATTATATAAAATGAATGATTATTTCATAAAATCGTGTTACTTTACGATAAACACTTTTTTAAAAAATATTATTAAAAGATGATTTGAAAGTTTAAAAATTATCTATTTCAGGCTATTTTAATTCTAAATTTAATACAATAAACCAATTTATAACAATGAAATTATATAAATCCAAATAAAATGTTTTAAAAAGTAAAATTTACGAGACTCAAATTTCAAAGAAATATCTATATGAACGAAATTTGTAAAATTCTTTTATTATTTGTTTCAATTTAAAATTTTGTCTAATAACTTGTACATTTATGTATGTATTTGATATTATAAAAATTTTGATTGTATTCATATTTAAATTTTTTCCTCTTTTCTCATTTTATAAAACTGTGCTTATTTATTTTGTACATGTAATAGTAACATAAATTATAATTTGTCAAAATTAGAATTTTTAAATGGTTTCGATGCCAATTATTTAGATCTCTCAGTTATAAACATTATTCAATCTTTTCAATCCTATTTTAAAGAAAAATATAAACATTTTTAACTATAATAGTTAATTTTTGGAAATGAAAATCAACTTCTATGACCCCAAATGTTTATCATTTTTTGAACCTTGTAGATACAGTGCAAAAGATTTTGGCTAGTTGAAGATTATATTAACAGAATTATAATCTGACAAACAGAGAAAACATTCAGGTCTTTGTGCACCTATTTTCTTAGACCACTATTCTGTAAAAAAGATAAGATTAGGTAAACAATATCAGTGAAATTACTTATAAGAAGGAATCCATTACTGTAAGTACCTATAAAATATTGTTTTTTCAAAAATTTATTTTTCACTTTTATTTAAGAAATTTCATTTCTTTGTAAATAAAATATATTTATTTCCATATAACGAAATTTGTCACATGCTTTAAATTTTATTTTAATGAATCATAAAATTGTATAAAAATAAAATTTGAGTATAAAGTAGCAGCACATTTTTCCCTTCATAATTATGAGTTTATAAAATTTTAAAAAAGCGTATCAGATTTTTATATATATATATAATCACTAAATTACTTAGCTCTTAAAAAGATAAAATATAATTATGAAAAAAAAACTGCTGGTACTGTGCAGAGAAACTGAAGGAGTTTATCCTAGAAAAGATGTTAATGAAAATTAATAGTGTAATCAAGTAAATCACAGTGCAAAGATTACATTATTTATTTTCCTTGTTATTAAAAATTCATTTATATGAAGAACATTCTGAAATATGATTTTGATGACGCAATTCACATTATATGTATGTGTGTGTATATGCATTCTATATATATATATATATATATATATATATATATATATATATATATATATATATATATATATATATATATATATATATATATATATATATATATATATATATATATATATATATATATATATATATATATATATATTATTGCAGGCCATTTATATTGTTTTCTATATTTCAAAATCATAATAGAAGAGATGATAATTAAACTTCTTGCACGTTAACCTTTTCTATGAATTTTCATAAAATTATGTAGATTATTTTAGTTAAAACTTTTATCTATTTAATATATGTGAAAATTATCCAATAAATTTTTAACATAATTTACAATTACTGTGTTCAAATAAATTTAAATATAAGATAATTATATATGATTCTCATCAAAATAAGTGCACTAATAAAAAACTGAATTTAAATGAAACTTTTAAAATTTCATTTAATATTTTCTTTAACCATATGCGATGATATTTAAATTAGAAAAAATATTTATAGGTTTTTATATGTATTTCAATGGTAATCGTTTCATTCAAAGAAAAATAAAAAGACACTAAACTGAATGTTATCATGAAGAGTTAAACATAAAAGAAAGAATTTCTTTGAATATCAAAGGAAAAAAGGTTTTTTAGTCGAAATTTAAGAGAAAACTTATAAGACATTTAAATTATTAAATTATATAGAAAGCTTTTAAAATAATTTTTTATTACTAAGTGATGGAATATATATATATATATATATATATATATATATATATATATATATATATATATATATATATGTATTTATATATATATATATATATATATATATATATATATATATATATATATATATATATATATATATATATATATATGTATGTCTATATATTAATATAATATAATATATATACATATATATATATATATATATATGTATATATATTATATTATATTAATTACTAAGAAAAAGTTTGATGGAATAATATTCTAACCCACCACGCAGACATGATTCAACTTATTTTAATATTTATTCAAATTTTTCTTTGCCTATTTAAATATGACATAAAGCAGCAAAACCAAATACAAAAAAATTTAATTCTTAACCTTTGATACTTTTAATTTTTAAATTTATTTCAAGTATTTAGAAACTTTTATATTAAAGAAGATGCTTTAAAAATTTAGTTTTACTTGCATGTTTGATCTCTTTCTATTAGCAAATACTTCAACTATTTACTACAATTTTAGAAAAATCAGAAGAAAATATTTATGTTTTGAACAGTTCAAAATGTATAAAATAAATTCAATTAATCATAAGTTAATTTACATTTTAAAAAAAGTCTATTTAAAAATAAACTTGAAATATGCTTCATCTTACTTTTGTATACGTCCATGAATTGTATGAACATAATTGTTTAAGGTGATGTTATAGGAAAAATTAAATATTCATATTTTAACTAAATGTATCACAATTATTCTAACAATTGTAAGAAAATATTATTATTTGCTGTTTTGGCTTAATGCATTTTTTTTTCTCTTTTGCATGGAACTCAGGTACTTTTTGCATATTTACATTCAAAACATTTCAGCTGAATTATTGAAAAATGTTGAATGTAATTTCAATAAATTCTTTCTAATAAATTCAGAATTTTAAAACAAAAAAATATCTACTTGAATTATTTAACCATTCCACTTTATTTTTTGAAACTGTGAAAAATTAACTCCTCGTCTAAGCATACCAGTGTACAATTCCAAATATAATTATACATGCGTATGTTTATTGTATATACACTGTTTGAAGAAAAATAAACTCATATTTTATAAATTGTGCCTTATATTTTAGCGCAATTATTGTAAATTTTTAATTTTTTTATTAAACCTTTTTTTTTTGTTTGTTTGTTTGTTTTCAGTGATTGACATTTATCTGTAACTAAGGAAATATTATAAAACAGTACTTAAAGATATTTGGACAGTGAAAAAAAATTGAAGAACACTTTCAAAAATATTCTCATTTGGAATCTTTAGCAGTTTAATATGTTTGAAACGTTTTTTAAACTGTTTTCCTTTCAAAAGATATATTTTGTTGAAAAAAAATCTTTAACATTTGTACGTTTAAAATTCCCAGAGGGAAACCTCCATAGAAATTTTAGAAAGGACAAATTGTGACATATAAAGAAGCTGATAAAGGTGTAAGAGAAATTATAAGGCACCTACACATCAGTCCAAATACTGTTCCTAACTTCTTGAAAAATCCAAAGTGTCGGAGAAAAGCAAAGATTAGCAAATCTAAAATATTGACCCCACGTGATCAAAGAAAAATCCTTAAAGAACTTTTAAAAAAACACGCAGAAGTATTCGAAAAGCTCAAGACCAAGATGGAATTACACATAAAGCTAGAAGAACACTTTACAATAACGTAAGAAGATCGGAAACCTTCATATTCAAGAAAGAAAGCGCCATCTTAAATCGGAAAAAGGACCATTGAACACCGGTTTCAGTGGGCCTAAACACTTATGTCTCCGAGCTTCAAATGGACTTCATTTCATTTTTTGATGAAAACATTCAATTTAGATGGTTATCAATATTATTGGCATTGTTTGAATACATAGGAAAAAATTTATTCTTCCAGACATGGGAGGAGACAATTTAATGGTTTGGGTGACTTTGATGGAAACACTAATCTGTTGTTTGTAGATGGAAGACCGAAACATAGAAATTACATTCAAATTTTAAATTCAGAGCTTCTTCTCTATGGTGCTGAGCTAGGAGGAGAAAGTATTATATTCAGGAAGATGGAGCATCAATTTACACTGCCAACGACACTAAAGATTGATTTGAAACAAAAAGTATTCGGGCTTTGCCATAGTCTGCTAAAAGTCAAGACCTCAATATTGCTGAAAATATATAATCAGTAACTGTTCGGCTTCTTTACACAGGGAGCAAGCAATATAAATCTTCAATCGAACTTCGAGAAGCTTTGAATTGTGTTTTGGGTGATTTTTGTAAAACCGAAACTCGAATCTTTTATGATTCATTATCAAATACATGGTTGGGTTTCATGGCGCAAGGTCCAAAATTGGACATGCTGCGCCGTAGTAGCAAGGTAAAAATAAAGTAAATGGCAGCAGATTTCTTATTAAGACTTTTATTTTCATTATTTATAACTGTCTTTCTATGATATTGTTAAAACTAATTTTTAATTGCAATAAATAAGAAGTATTTTTTTTCATGTTATTGGTATAGTTATCTGATTGTAAATAAATTTTTATAAGTACTGTAATAAAAGTTTGTAAATTCAAAGTCCTTCTATTATATTAAATATATATATATATATATATATATATATATATATATATATACATGAACGGCATATTATTTGTAAAATTAATTTAGTTTACAAGTTCCTTTGAGGTATACAATAATTGTTATTTCTATTACATAAAATTTTTCATCTACAATGTAAAAGAATAATAATTTAAAAACAACTATTTCGAAAGGGACACAAAGTAACTCTTTAAATTATATCGTATGAAAAATATTACCATAATAAGTCCATTTAATAATTAGTTGTAAGTATGTACCAAAGATTATTTTATAAAATTTTCTGTATTAATTCTGTATTAAAAAAAGAAGACATTCAGAAATATATATATAGGAAAAGATATACTCCCAGCCCATCAAAATAATCAATTCATTTAGTTTTTAATTTGCAATTTATTCAGCGCTCTTCTTATAAAAAGTTCTGTGGCTGCCTCCTAAATAATTCTATTTAATTAATATATGTTGTTTAACCTTTTTGATGTAACATATATTAGATTTATTGAAATAATGAAAAAGGTAAAAAAATATCATTCATTTCATCATTTGTAAAGATCGGATAATAAAAAGTTAAGAAAATCTCCACCTTTTCATTTTAGATTCTTTGAATCATATTTTAATGAATTTTAAGTTTCCAGATATTTTATAAAAGTTTACATCATAAAAAATGCTCTTTTGATATCTCTATCTAACTTTATTTCTCAATATATTCGTTTATCTTTTATTACTACATCTCTTATTATTCATTAAAAAATTGTTCATGATGAAACCATTCAATTAAAAATTAAATAAAAAAGGGACATGTGCACAGCATTCACAAAATTTGTGAAACACAATAATAAATTTAATATTTTAAAAAAAGAGACGTGGTATATTTTACAAACAAGCAAATTAAATAATAAAAACAAATAAATTTTGATAAGTACTATTTTTATAACAACATATTTTTCATTATATAACATTTTATCTTGATCTTTAGGATTTAATATGAGAGATAGAAAGAATTGATAATGTCTTAACTATTATTTTTTTAATTTTAATTAAATGAAGCGTCTGATATTCAATTTTTTTCCCACATTAATTCGATTACTTTCTTTTGTAACATTTACACATTATATGTACGTATATATATATATATATATAAATATATATATATAAATATATATATATGTATATATATGTGTGTATATATATATATATATAATACAGTATTCAATATTGTAATTACGCAACGCATATTATTTTTTGTAAATGTTGTCTTTTCATAACATTTATGATATCTTTTTACAAAAAATACAATTAATTTAGAACTTACTTCAAGGTAAAAATTTATTCCAATCACATGATGATTTTAAAAAGAATTTGCAATTGAAAAGAAATATTATATATAAATTTATTTAATAACAAAAGATATGTTATTATCTACCATCACGTAAATTCTTACTTCTTTTTTTTTTTTTTTTTTTTTTTTTTGTGGAAAATGTACCGCTTGATCCCTTCTACAGATTGCAAGTGTTATTTTGAGCAATGCTTACGACTTTTTTCGAAGAGAGAAAATTAGACTAAGCAATTTTTCATAATAAATATAAACAAGAGAAAATGCATTATTAGAGCAAATTGATTAATTTAACATATATTATTTTGGTTGGACCAAATCATATTTAAATTGCCACCAATCAAATTAAAATATATTTTTTAACTTTTTACGTATAATTAAGCATTATGAAAAATTATGACTATATTCCTCAAATAGACTTCTAAAATGTTAGACGTTGCAAAAGTTTTTTATTTAAAAACTTCATATATTACTTTACATTAATTTTGCTTCTTGTTTAGTAATCCTCTTTTTATTATTAATAAATACTTTTATAAAAAGTTTTTATGAAACGCGTGAAAGTATAATTAGATATAAGAATATGAAAAATTTTAATGTATAGATAAGAGTTTTGATGAGGTAAATGCACTCTTGGTCAATTTACAATACACTTTAAATCAATATAATTTCTTTACATTCCTTTATAAATGTAAAGAAATTTCAAAATATTTTACTGTAAATTTAATCAGCCTCATTAAAAAGAATTTCATCTTCAATGTTTCATCCACAAAATTAAATATACCTAAAATATGGTATGAATTAATTGTAACATATATATTTTTTAAGAAAATCATTTCATACTCAACAATTTTCTACATAAAACCAGTTTGAACTGCATGTTTTTACAACGCGGATCAGTCCTTAATTAGTCTAAACCGATTTGATCACCAGTCAAAAATTTTTCCCTTCAGTTGAATTTCATTTGATTTAAAAAGTGGCGGATTATGTCAATTGTCTGCTTCTGATGTGTGTTTAAGAAATGAATATCACTTCATTTAAATGGACTAAAATTGTTACTCTAGACAACACACTTTTGAAAACTTCAGTGTTTCTGGGATTATTAATCAGCAAAAGAAATTTGGAAAAGGGTATCCAAGGAGAATAAATGTGAACTCAAATGCCTGATCATAATTCGAGTACACAAATTTCTTGTGCGAATTAGTAAAATTAATCCTCGCAAAACAAGTACATATCCTCATAGAGAATTATTAGCTACTAGTATAAATGCATATTCACATGGAGAGTTCAACGAAGGCTTATGGAGTCTGAAGGATTTGCAAGAACATCAATCAAAATATAATGATTAACACCTGAAATGAACAAACATATTTGGAATGGCTCAAGAAATATCAATCCTGGATTGCACGAGATTAGAAGAAGGTTGTATTCAGTAACAAAAAGCATTTTTTGTGTAAAGGTTTCGACTGAGATTTGCCAATTTGAAGTGATGGGAAACCCAACAGGAAACAGCATTTCATACAAATAATTAAGCACCTTAAGAAACAGATGTTTTGGGCTTATATTACTTCTGAGTTACTTGGCAGCTCAGTACAAGTTGAAGAGATCATAAACTCTACAAAACATATTTATAAAATAGGAAGAAAAATTGTGTCTGTGATGAAAATGTTTACTGGTTTTATTGGGATATTTCAACAAGATTTGAAGATCATGATCTTTCAACAAGATTAACAAGACCATGTCATATTTCTAATCTAGCAAAGATTTCTTTTTTCTGGAACAAAGGTTAATGATTTTAGATTGGTCGGGTAGTTTCCCAGGAGTAAATCCCATCAAAAATTTAAACAGCGTTGTAAATAGAAGTGTGAATAAATGAATTACGTAACAATGGAAACAATTATTGCGAATGTTATAAAAGTTTTGATTTTTAGGTGACAAGATAAAACATTTATGTTTTAAGTGGTATGCATGCCAAATAGCTCAAAAGATCTCATTCAAGCTAGTAGAGAACATATTTCATATTAGATTCCTATACCGTTCATGTAGTTAATCTATGCTTATACTAATTAAATATTTTTAAAACTTTTAGTTTGCGTAGTATACAAATTAATTCGCACAATAGTTATAAGTATGTTATGTGAGCAAGAAGATTCTAACAAAGTTTCTATTCAATTTTAAATTATCTAAACAAAAAGAAAAAATTATTAGTCACAGAGAAAAGATTCAAATTAAAAACCTAATCATCCTTTAAAAAACATAATATCATGTTTGCAGAATTAATTTTATGAATATTAAACAGTCATGTGAATACCACTATATACTTCTCTTGAATTATATCTTGAACTATCTACAAATGAAAAATAAGCTATATATATATATCAAAAAACAACCTATTGAAAGCAATTATGAAGATATCTATTTTTAAATTTTTTATATAAATGTAAAGTCACGATGATATATACTAAATATACCTTCATGATTCTAAGATGAATGCATATTTTCTGCTTAGATAAATTAATTTAGATTTAATTAAGGAAATTATATTAATTATTAGAAATGAAAGATGAATGACAAATATTATTTAGCTACACTATACATCAGAGAATAATAAAGAATTATAAATTCCTAGTAATTTGACTTGTGTGATTTACATAGGTAATTTTTCAAAAGTACTAAAATGTGAAAGAAAATATGCATTTTAATCACGTTTAAATATATTTTAATTTTATATTTTCTAAACATGAAGCTAAATATATTTAATATTTTTCTTGACATATTACTTTTTAATAAAATATAAAGAAGTTAACGAAGCCAAATTGTAAATGCATTAAAGTCCATAGTGAATTAAATTTAGAGTTATATACGCGGTTAAAGCAAAAAATAATTAACTGCTAGAACTTTAAATTTGTACTGACTAAAAATTAAAATTTCTCTTACATTATATACTAAATTAAAATGATATTTATGATTGATATTTTTCTAATTTTAAAAGATATCAACAAATATCTTTTTTCCAATTTTCGCCTATTTCGAAATTAATTTCTTTCAAATACAAGAGTATTTAGGAATTATTAGGAACGCCAAGTTAAGTATAATACAATAGTCTTTCTTTTCGTTCCCAGTTGGTCTCTATTTCCTTCTGAGTTGTTTAATTTATTAAAAATGATTAATTATAAAAAAATAAAGTTTTACAATCCCGTCTTTGGTATTGATTACCATGCATCAAACAGGAAATTTCTGAAATTAAACTAGCGCATTTGATGTTTTATAAATAAACTATTTCTTTTAGATTAATAATTATGCTATGCTTATTTTATGTGAAACTAAAGATTGTAAGTAAATTTTTAATTCATCAGCATATTAAGTAATAGCAAGAATAAATATATATCCTAATTTTAAGTTAAACTATATTAGATTAAAATGTATTAATTTATTTCATATCTTTTGGTACACATTTCAACGTATTGCATTTCATATCCTTTCTTTTATTTAAACGTAAATTAAACAATATATAATATATTAACTATTTATATTTAACTAAATAAATGAATCAATTATGTAAACACTAGCACACTATTTAAAAAGCTTTCACCATACATACAATTTTAAGTATATTCAATAGTTTCATATTTCTATTTATTTCATTTTTCTCCCTAACAGACAACAACTTCGAAATTTATTTGTGAAGTAAAATAATTTAAATTTTTCAGTAATTACAATGTATTTTAGTTTAATATTTAATAACGAATAAATTGCATATAAATCCTTTTTTCTTCATTACATACTAATCAAATTTTTTTTTAATATTATTTCAAAGAGACATCTCTAAGGCAAGTTTTTGTTTTTTGGATAATTGTAGTTAACTATGGCAAGTTATTGTAGTTAACTATATTTGTAGCAATATATTACACATTCATTTCTTAACTAGACATAAAGCTTGTGATCTTTTCGATAGTTTCTAAAGTCTTCTTTTTAATTCCGTTTTAAAAACAAGAAAAGCCGGTGGTTGTCTCACCATCTTCTACTTAAATTTCACTAACTCTATTAATTGATTTCCATTAATTTCAAAACATTTTCCCCAAGAAGGAAAGTTGTCGTCTTAGAATTTTCTGGATTCTTCTCTACAGAATGATACAAAATCTAATCTCAGTAACTTTGAACATGTTTTACCAATAGAAATATCATTTTCTCTCTCTCTCTTTCTCTCTCTCTCTCTTTCTCTCTCTCTCTCTTTCTCTCTCTCTCTTTCTCTCTCTCTCTTTCTCTCTCTCTCTCTTTCTCTCTCTCTCTTTCTCTCTCTCTCTCTTTTTCTCTCTCTCTCTCTTTCTCTCTCTCTTTCTTACTCTCTTTTTCTCTCTCTCTCTTTTTCTCTCTCTCTCTTTCTCTCTCTCTCTGACACGGAATATCTTTCAAAAGTTACATTCACTATGCGTAATTCTTTAAACAACGTCTAACTAATAACGCACATATATTTATGTACACATAATTAAAAATAATCAATGTAAAAGTGCTCTTAAATTAAAGGACTCTTAATTTAAAGGATTTTATCTTTTTAATTTTGCGGTTAATATTTCGCATTACTTTATCAGACAATATTAATCATTCCTTACTTTGCATTTTATAATGTTTTATGACATTCAATATAAATTTCAATCACACTATAAATTTTTTTTATACTTATAGGAAAAAATATTTTAATTTATTTGTTAACATTTTTAGGGGGGCTCATTTTATTGGAATAAAATATTTATACCTCTTAAATAAAAAACGGGTCAAAATTTGAGTTAAAAAAAAAACTTTCAATAAACTACTCATTACATAATAATAAAGTATTGATTATTGCAAGCTACTTTTTCATTCTAAAATTATAAAACATAAATATTAAACTGTATTACTACTGAAATTTTTAAAGTAATAATCTAGTGTGTGAAATATTTTGTGAAACATTGTATGGAGAATAATATTATTAAATTTTTAAGTAAGAATTTTTTATTTTATATGAGTTTTTTTAAACATGCTAAAATTTAAAGAAAGCATGAAATATATCAATTTTGAATAAATGAGTTGGATTTTGTAAAACAAATATGATTTGAGGGATATTTTTATTTTATTTGCAATTTCCTTAAATTTAAATACAATTTTCCTAAAAATTGATCTTCTCAATACATTTAATAAAATGTATGCAATTCAAATGTTAAAGACTTAAATGTGAAAATTCTTTATCGCATAAATGCTTCAAAATAAAAAGAATAATAAAATTATATCTTAAAGAGAGTTTTTTAATTGCATTATACCTTAATGAAGAGTTTGTTAACAGTTATTGTGAATAAGAAAATAATATTTTTTTAAATAATTTATAAAAAATTTATTCTAATATTTTAAAACATTTCTTTCGAATTTAACAATTATTTCAAATGATTCTAAATACATTTGACATAAATTTACTTTGTAAAATAAATCGTTTCTTAGAAGACACTTTTATCTCAAAACTTTAGTAATTTTTATGCATAATTTAGTAATTTAATACACAATATGTGATTTGAATTAGGGTATGGTTTTTTCCTTATAAGTATCTCATTACTTTATGTATTGCATATATTTTTAAAAAGAAAGTGTTTTTCTAATGTAAAATTAATGTATAAATATAAGCAAACACTTGCTTGAATAGGAAAAATTGCTTTACATCATTTGGTACATGTATCTGTAGTCTAATAGAAATTTAAAAAATCCAACTTTCATTGTATTATCACAATGTGAAATTCAGATATTTGAGAAAAAAATTTGAAAATAACAAGAATACCTTTGTGAGTCTAAGTGAATGATTCTCAAAAAATGAGAATAACTTTATTAATAACTAGCAAGTAATGATTTAAAACAACAATTGGACATAATAAGATTATCATAAAATGATTGATACTCATTGAAGTATAAAGAAATAAACCAAGAAATTAGAATCCAAACAGAAGAATTGAAACGTTATTACAATTTATTGACTAATTAAAGTGGTAATTTAAAATTAGTCATAACTATATTACAGTATTTGCAATTGAATTAATATTCAACATGTTGAATTCGTTGCAAATTCCTATATTTGAGCGAGTCTATTCTTAGATATATACACAATTATTTTATAGTAATTTTTGTGAAAATATTTGGTATTTAACTTTAAAATTTTTGAAATTTACAAAAAACAAATGTGTATGAAATCATGAATTAAAAAGCAATTTTTCTTCATATCATAATTAAGAAAACAGATATAGTAATTACAGTGATGTCATTTGAAAGAAATATACAAGCATGTTTCTAAAACAGGAAAAGAGGGATTAAAATAAATAAGAATGAGGTTGCATAAATAATATATATTGTAACTCAAATAAATTATTGCATTTTTACATTTAATAAATGAGAGCAATTTTTCATGAAAAAAGTGATCGCCTATTTATTTTTTATTAGGAATCAAAAAAAGAAATGGAAATATTTTGAGTACATTATTTGTGTGTGTACATCATAATTCAAATTTCAAGCTTAATTAAAGCAATTAATCTTGCATTTTAGAATTTCTAAAAAATTAATTATGTAAAAAATTCCTTTGAGAACATTAATGAAATTTTAGAAACAGGAATATCCAGATAATCATGCTGCATTTATTCTATGAATATTATTTTGACAACAACTCATAAGAGAATTATGTTTGGAATTAATTTCAGTTTGACTAAGGCAATCTTCATTCAATCTATTTTAATATTGCCTTGAATAATCATCTTTTTTTTTTCGTTCTGGGATTTTTTTTTCTGCAGACATT